>CM026197.1:27405758-27450369 GCA_014839995.1 Xenentodon cancila
TGCCAGTGAGGTACTTGTTCAAATAAATGTAAGTCAGAGTCACATTTATTGTCAATTCTACCACATGTGAGATACATACGCAGAGTCCAAGTGACGTTACTCCCAAACCCTCTGTGCTACACAATAAATAAATTACTCTAAACACAAAGTGCAAATCTGAAGGAAACAAGTAATAAAATGATGCAGTTTAAGAACTAAGGGCAATAAAATGACATAAAAAAAAACAATAAAATGGCAGTATGATGATGGACATTATTGTTAAACATGAACTGTGTTGTCATAAGGACAGTGAAATGCACAACAGTTTTTAAAGGTGTGTGAGTGTCCTGCAGGTGTTCAGCTGATCGCTCTGGTTAAAGTGAGCTAGTGCAAAGAAGCCGGTCCAGTTCTGTCAAAAGTGCCTGGTGCAGATACAGAGGTCAGAGTGAGCGAGAGGGGAGAAGGGAGGGAAAGGGAGGATGAACTGGGAGAGTATTCAGCTTCCTGACGGCCTGGTGGATGAAGCGCTCCTTCAGTCAACTGGTTCTGCCCGGAGGATCCGCAGCCTCCTCTCTGATGACAGCAGACTGAAGACGCTGGGTGACGGGTGTGTGGGGTCTCTCGCAATGCTTTGCGAGTCAGACGGTTGCGGTAAATATCCTGAAATGAGAGGAGGGAGACACCAACCATCTTCTCAGCTGCTCTCACTACGCCTCGGAGAATGTTGCGGCAGGATGAGCTGCAGGCTGCGTACCACGCACTGATGCAGCTGCTCAGGATGCTCTGGATGGTGCCTGTGTAGAAGGTGTACATGATGGAGGCCAGGGCTCTGGCTCTTGGCAGTTTGCGGAGGAACTAGAGACGCTGCTGTGCTTTCTTGCGAGTGATGCGGTGATAACAGTCCAGGAGAGGTCCTCTGCGATGTGGACACCCGGAAACTTGGTGCTGCTTAGCGTCTCCACAGCAGCACCGTTGATGGAGCATCCTGGGTGTGTTCACTCCTGAAGTCAGAAACAATGTCTTTGGTCTTCTCCACGTTCAGGAAGAGATTGTAGTCGCTGCACCACTCAGGCAGGCGGCTCACTTGGCTCCTGTAAATAAATAATACAGGTAAAGAATAGGTTTTTTTTCCTTAGTTTATCCACTTCTAGGCCTTGCAAAGCCATGTCAGCTGTTTCCTGCTGACTCGAGGCTCTGGGCCTTGGTCCCCTGGAAACTAGGGACCCCCAAAGTTCCCTTTGCATATGACTGAAGAAAGTAATAAAGCCAAAGTCTGTCATGCTCTGGATGGTGCCTGTGTAGAAGGTGTACATTAAGTCACGTTCTGAAAAAAAGAGAGAAATGCTCATAATGTACATTTGTCCAGTTTTGTCCACATTCTGTACATTATGACACTATTTTGATCCTTTCAATGAAAAAGGTTAGGAAATGTGTTGCACCCAAAATAGTTATAATTCAAACTGAGCTGTTGAAATGTCCATAAGTATAAAATATATATTTATATTTATGACATATTTTACACTTCCTGTCTTACTTACATGCTACTATGGTGGCGCTCGTGCACCTCCGTCTGTACGTCTCCTTGTTCTCCCTCTGCTTCCTCCTCATCTTCTTCTGGACCGTGTGTGTCTCTGTGTCCATCCATGAAGACTCTTCTTCCTCTTCCAGAGCTCCTTCAGGTAACGAGGACTCGTTGTTTTAGAAAGACCGATGCTCCTGGAAGAAACGATGATACACAGAAATGAAGGTCCTCTCTAACGCAGTCAGTCGTAAAAGTGATGTTGTATCCACGGAGACCGTCCCAGTCTCACACAGTCTCACGGTCTGGGCATTTAGGAGATGAACAACCGTTACACTCCAATTCTGGCTTGAAAAATAGTTGTCCTTGTGTTTTACCTCACTACGCTATTGAGTTGTTCTTGTTTTTTACCTCACTACGCTAATATTCACTCGGGGAACTTTGTATATTTTCAAGTTGCTGTGACCAAAAAGCAGTCTGTTGTTCCTACTGTTTATTTAAACCAGTGCTATTTATAACCTCCACAATCACCATCCTTTCTGATGTCATTAAGACACTAGCTTTACTTCTTGTATTGAGAAAAAACATTTGATGTTTGCACCTTGCGGCGAGAGGTTCCAGGTTCAATTTCCCGGACGACAAGGGAAAAAAAACATACTTGTTAAGAAGTGCTTTTCAGTCATTTCCAGTCACAACCAGGACCTCTGTAAAGTCCAGTCTCCACAAGCAAAAACTGAACGGCGGCACATTTAAACCTCAATGTTTTTACACTGTTATTTGGTTCTTCTGCTCCATCACGTTCATTGTTCTTAGTTTCTATTTATTATTATTGCAATATTACGTTACCGTGTTTTCATGTTGACACCATTCCTTTTTTTGGTTTTTCAGTCGCCTCTTAGTCCAGGGTCTCATTAATCCACACTTGTTTGCTGAGCGGACTGCGGGATCTTTTCGATGCAAATCTGAAAAAAAAAAAAAAAAAAAAAAAAAAAGGCTCAAATTCAGCTGCCATACTTCACACGTTGCTTGGTGGCTGTGACGTTTGCCATTCATTCGGAGCCAGGGGTGGGTGGCAAAACTGCTGCTTGACGGTCGCTCACAGTGTGAACATGGCTACGGAGACCAATACATATGTTAATTCAAGCAGACCAACAGAGACTTTCCACACGTGAAATAGGAGAAACTTTGGTTTAAAGTAAACAGGTTTCCCTAACTTGACTTCAAATTTAGCCATCGTTTGAAATGCTTCAAATTTTGCCTTAAAAGATCAGATCAATGACTGCAGTGTTCACAGGATTTAATCAGCTCTTCCCCAAAGACAACTGGAATAAACTCAAGTAGAAAATATACATTAAAACAGACACTTTGAGGCCTCTTGAGGCTGCAGGAACCTAAACTCAAAACTCATTATGTCCCTGATGTCAGTTGAAGACGCAACCTTCTCATCTGGAGTCAGATGCGCTTCCACTGGAACACAGAGTCGCTTCGGACCTCCTCTGACACTCTTTAAGTAACGCAACTCTTACAAATGATGCTGTTAATAACAGCATCAAGAAATCTTCACACTGATGACTGATGTTCATGAGCCAAAGACTGCTTTACAATGAACCTACAGCCTACAACAGAAACATTCAAGATATAGACATAAAAAAACAATAAGGAAAAAAAAACAGACTTGTAAAAGTATGTAGGCATATCTAAAAAAAATGACTTGGTTATTTATATGGCATATTGATCATATATGGCCAATAATAAAAGCTACTGTCAAAACATCATTAATAAAGTGACAATGTCTCATTTCAAACAGCGTCCCATAGAGTTTATGCAGCTGTTTGTGAAAAGAGGAAGGAAGTGACAAGAACGTTCTATTTGCACCACGTTCTCCATGTAGAACTCGCTAATGCACTATTCTGGGTGACGTCATGGGGGAAATCCCGTGTCTTTCAAAACATTCCAGCATGTGCAGGTAGCAACAGCTGCGGCTTGACCAGCACGTCTGCTGTGACGTTTCTGTGTTGTTGATGTGAAGCAAACAACACAGAAAGAAGCGTACGGTGTGCTTTTACCAGCGAGGTACTTGTTGAAATAGAAAAAAAAAGGTAAATAATATGTTTTATTTGTTGAGTCTATCCACTTGTAGGCTGTGCAACGCCATGTCAGCTGTTTCCTGCTGCCAGCGTGTTGTTTTGGAGAGCGTGTGTCCAAAATGCAGCACAATGTGACAAAACGAGAGCCGTGAAGATGTAGGAGTGAAGTTGCGCGTGTCATCCCAACACACTGACACACGGCAGGCTGCAGGATTTGACATGCGCTTGGAGCCGAGCACATCCACTAGTCACGGAGCACCACGTGACTGTTGAACACACACTTTTTAACCTCCGTTGTATACACAGCACACGTGACACGGGGAGCCCATGTTCAACACTATATAACACACATTTCAACCTGCAACTTTCGCTTACGGCCATACCACCCTGAACACGCCCGATCTCGTCTGATCTCGGAAGCTAAGCAGGGTCGGGCCTGGTTAGTACTTGGATGGGAGACCGCCTGGGAATACCGGGTGCTGTACGCTTTTGCAAACACAACAAACCCACAATCTCTCTCTCTAAACACACACACACACTAACACTAACTTTTGCACTCTTTTTTGGGGGACTTTTCTCGCTTTTATTGCTTTTTTAAACACATGGCAGCCTGCATACAAACACATTCAAAATCAACTCACATCTACAGCGTTGGGCGCACGCTTAAACCACTTCAAACTGGGACAACTCCTTTACATCATCAACATCATCATCATTAGCAACTACAACCTGCATTCAACCAGGACACGCAACGCTCCACACCACCTATACCTACTAACTCAACTTTTTAACACTTTCATTTATTACTATTTTTACATTATCTTACCGGATTCTCATCATCACCACACAAATCTTTACGTTTCTTCTCACTCGTCTCCCAGTCCAGCGTCTTATTCATCCACACTTCTTTCTTCGCTCTTCTGCCGGATCTTTGCGGTGCAAAGCTGACAAAACCTCGCACATTCACATGACAATTATCCTCACACATACTCCGTGCGCGTCCACTTCAGGCTCTGGACCAAACGTAACAACAGCGCCCTCTGCTGTGTTGGAGGCGCTTTGAGCGCCTGTCTTCTCAAGCACGTCTTCTGTGACGTTTCTGTGTTGTTGATGTGAAGCAAACAACAAAAACATTTCTATGCTGTGATTTTGCCAGTGAGGTACTTGTTCAAATAAATGTAAGTCAGAGTCACATTTATTGTCAATTCTACCACATGTGAGATACATACGCAGAATCCAAGTGACGTTACTCCCAAACCCTCTGTGCTACACAATAAATAAATTACTCTAAACACAAAGTGCAAATCTGAAGGAAACAAGTAATAAAATGATGCAGTTTAAGAACTAAGGGCAATAAAATGACATAAAAAAAACAATAAAATGGCAGTATGATGATGGACATTATTGTTAAACATGAACTGTGTTGTCATAAGGACAGTGAAATGCACAACAGTTTTTAAAGGTGTGTGAGTGTCCTGCAGGTGTTCAGCTGATCGCTCTGGTTAAAGTGAGCTAGTGCAAAGAAGCCGGTCCAGTTCTGACAGGTAATCAATACTGAAAAATCAATTCATTTCTGTTGCATTTATGCATCTTCTGCTATTTTAGTTTTTACTGTTTAATCTTAGTTGATGTTTTAATTCTATTCTAAATCTACTTTGATGTTTTTTTTGCATCTTGCTGTATGTTCTATGACACTGATGAACGTGTGTGAGTGAAGATAGGCGTCTCATCCTAAGACGCTGACACACGGTCGGCTGCAGGATTTCGGATCCACTTGGACCCGACCAGATCCACTTGTGAACGAGCTCCACGTGAGTCTTGAAGACACAGATTTACCTCTGTTTTATACACAGGAGATGTAAAGGGAGGAAATGTTCCACACTATGAAAGAGCTGTTTCAAGGTCCAGTCGTGGCATACGGCCAAACTCCATGCGCTATTTTTAATGAGATGACTTCAAAAACTCCTGCAAGACAATAAAAGGGTCTATTTATATTTGATAACCATCTTTTAACTTTGAATCTAAATTGCAGTTGTTGCTAAAAGTTAGGTGTTCAATACGGCAAAAACATGAATTGCCACCAAAGCCAATATATGACTAATTTTTCCGGCCCACTTTCTAGCTCATTTGGCTCTCACAAATACTTGCTGGGTTCAAAGTGCAAAGACAAAATAGAATATCCACACAAACCTTCAAAACTGAGGTTTAACTTAAAATGGACTTCAAACAGAACATCACTTCTGTTTTTGAAAAAAAGAGAAGGGTATCAATATTTGCATGACCAGCCACCATTTTGTTTTTCAATTCAATATAGAGAATTAGTCTGCTTGTTCTGGATTCAACTTTGACATCCAGGTGAGATTAAAAAGGGACCCAGAGGAAACTGCTTCTGAAACACCACTGGATGGATAGAAAACCACATTGAGAAATGAAGCATGTGACAAGGCAAAGCAACAACCAGACTAGTTTAAACCGAAGTTACTAAAGTGATGACGGAGCACTGGTGCATGACTTTTGTCACTTTTGCAGAAAACAATTGTTAATCCGAGGCATATTGGTAATTGTGTTATCTTTTCTTTTTTTTTTTTTTATTTCCTCGTGGATGCTCCTCTATGAGCCATTGTATAGAGCAACAGTGTTCTGTACCTGCTCCATTGTTATAGGTTGAGTGTTCTCTACCAGTGGAAATGGCTTTGAACGGAAGGGGAGCAGACATATTTCATGAGGGGGAATTTTTTTGAAGTGAATGGGTATAGCTGGCCAGACTAGTCAAGACTGCAGAAACAAGCTGCGAAACTAAAACAACACTGAATAAGTGTTCCTAAATCAAAACTTGATCTTCCTACAAAGTGTTTTTCTGGTTGAAACCTTTTATCATTTGGAATCTACAAACCAACCAGGTAGCTACTAGTAGGTACCCTCATTTCAGGTCGCAACTGAAAGGGCAACCTCTTACTTTGAAAAACAGATCCATTGCATTTAATGCATTTACAATCACAATGAATTACACAGTTTTCAAAATTTGTGGGCTGATAGGCTGCATACACAGATGTTGCCTAGCAACAGGTTTGAGGTCACAGGTACCTCTTCCGTTCCGGAACGGAATCTGTAACTCTGACATAACAAAGACATAAAATCTCCAACATCAGCACACAGTAATCCACTCCAGAGTACTTAGCAGTACACATCTGAGCAGAGCACTGAGACACTTGTCGGCATCTTTGAGAGATAATTATTTAAAAAATTGCAAGGATTAAACAATAATACATTGACATGATGAAAAGAATCTGCAGGAATTTCAACGCAACACCAGAAGAAAGTAATCTGTCCGAGTGTAGTAACAAAGTGACAACAAAGTGTAGTATTTTCTCCTAAAATGTGATACTGCAGTTAATAAACCACTATTTAATTATTAAATTGTCATAAAAAGATTAGGTCAATCTGTGTCTCCTCTGGTAGCCTCCTCTTCTGCATCTGTCCAGCTCTGACGGTGTCCCATCTCTTTGCTGCACTCTTCCACTCGTTCCACGATCAAGAAATGAAGGAAGATGTTGCCTTGTGAACAGCTTTGAATGAGAACAGAAAGACATCACCTACTGCTGTTCTTGTCAATTTCAGAGGTTTTACACCAGGAAAAGGTTTATTAGTGTCCCAGAGTTCAAATACACCAAACTTTACTGCAGTTCCTCATTTTATCACCGTTGCAGCGTCTTTGTGTCTGGTTGCTTCAACAACAGTTTTTACTGTTTGTCACTTGTCACCTCACTGGTAACCAACTCCAACCAGCCTTGCTTTAAAACAACTGCATGTCAATATTGACACATTAAAGAAGACCATCAATCATATATAAACATGGACACTGACTTATCCAGCCCTCCAACACTGTAGTTTGGATCAACTATATGAAGATGGACCGAACTGGTGAGATCACCGCTGCGTTCAGTCACCAGTCACACAGTCTAGTAATTTAAGAAATGTTTCACCTTTATACTCCAATACTGACTTGCTGAAGTTTCAAAAACTGAAAAACAAATACTAAAAGCACAACAAGAAATCATTGATTATTTTTTTTTTTCTTTTTAAACTATTAACAGCCATGTTAAGATCTGCAATATGAGGATCCTACCACTGAGTAGAGGTAAGATCTTAAGCCCGAGCCCGACCCGACCCGAAGTTCGGGCCGGGTCGGGTCGGGTCGGGTCGGGTCGGGTCGGGCCGGGCTTCTATCTCGCTGACTTTTTTTAATAAATATATGTTTATAAAAATTTATACTAAAACGATGTGTGGAATGTGGATACTAAACTAAGGAATACTTGTTATAAAATAAATAATTTGGATAAAACAGAGAAGGCGCTGTAAGGTAATTGCTATTTAATTACTATACGTGCGCAGAGCCAGAGCTGTGCGCACGTGAACGCCGCATCTATTTTGACTCGGTATCCCTGATTATGGAGCAGAAAGAAGTCACGGATAAACTAAAGACAGGGGAACTTAAAAGGCAGACACACACTGGGAAGAGTGAGGTATGGAAAAGCTTCAACTTGATAATTGAAAATACTCCACAAACTTGTGTTGGCTTCGCTGAATGTCGTCAATGTGGCGCTTTGCTTTCATACGCTGAGCAGGCATTTAAACCTTAATGATGTAAATGTTTATCCAGTCTTGTTAAACTTAGATTTCGTTACAAAAGGCTTTAATTTGTTAGCATAAATCACCTCCTCCTCCCGAAACCCAACAAATAAAATATGAAAATTTCGGGTTTGCTTCGGGCTCGGGCCTGCAAATCAAGTTAATTGGTCGGGCTCGGGCTGGGTCGGGCTTTAATACCCGCGGGCCTGGGTCGGGTCGGGCTGAATTTTTTAGGCCCGATCTTACCTCTACCACTGAGGTAGATGTCTACATAGACCGTTCAGACCAGTGTTGAGATGTAAACATCGACTTGATGTTTGGTCCTGGATGGTTGGAGGACTGACAGGTTCCACTGAAACTTCCAAAACGGTAACCATTACACCCTGTTCTACTTTTACCGTGGTTAGTTTGTTGACTCAGAGTTAACGTTTTGAAACGAGTTTGTTGAACATCTTTGTAAAACAACCCCTGCTGGTGCTCTTCTGTGTTTATGGACTGTTTGAGGGCTGTCTTTGTTCATCGGAGGGCTTGAAATTGGATGAAGCTGCAGGTTCGGAGCCTCTATATTCATCCTTAAGATCAGCAGCTCTGAGCTGAAGCATTTTTCTTTTTCTAAAAGTTTTCCCATTCAGATGTATGCGATTATAATTTGTATACATACTGGAAGGGGACAAGGTGGAGAACTTCAAACGTTGCAGGTGAAGCTGTGTTCTTACCCTGGATAGTGGAGGTTTTGATCAGAAGTTCAGACTGAAGGCCGAGATGGTGGAGGCAGAAGCTTCATTCAAGTTGAAGTGTTGCACGGAGGTGACTGGTGGATGGAGGCTACAACAGCTGACAGCAGCTGACTTCTTCTCTCTGGAGAGGCTACAGGTGGAGGTTGATGCTGCAGCTTTGCAGAGTCTGCTGGTAGAGGTGCCACTTTGTGGTTTCTGGAATTAGACACATATAAAGGAGGGATCATGAGTTTATTGGGAAAAGGATGCTGAGGTGGGAACTGCAAGGCAGGAGGCCCAGAGGAAGACCACAGAGGAGATATATGGATGTATGGGATGTATGTCACATGCTGCTTTTGATACGAGGTCCTGATACATAAAAGCAGCAAACTAATCGATTTTATACTTTATATTTAACATGTTGTAAATTCAGCTCCCAGATTATTCCATTAATTTATAAACAAAATGAAGTGAGAAGTGGACCGGATTTACTGACATAAAATCAAACGTGGAAAAGCTTTTAGGAGGATCTGTGTGTGATGCTAAAAGTAAAGACTTAATGTCCAAAAATGACGTCATCTAGGACAAATGTTTGGTTTGTCCTTTCTGCTGTACAAACATGACAGAGAAACATGGGAGACCGTGAAGAAGTGGAGCCACATCCTCATTTTGGAGTTTTAGGAAAAACCAAATCACACAAAGGGTAAATGTAAGGATGTGTGGGTGGAGTCATTCTGTGCTGCTCAGTGGAAACTTGACACTGTGAAGGGAAACAACTGCTGGAAATGATCCATCGTATTGATCATAGACCATCGTTAACATCACAAAAATTATGTGTTAAAGTAAGTAAGAAAATAATAAAAAATAAATAAATAATAATTATAGATGTGAACATCTGTTGTTGGTTTCTTTATCACTAAAACCGTCATGTGAAAAAGTAAATACACCCTCTTTTTTCTGTAAGGTGTGTCTGGAAATAATACAAATAATCAGGTCCTTCCCAGGACTTAAATGAGATAAATAACTTAAAATGAACAACACATGACATATGACACTGTCATCACATATTAAACAAAAATTAAGACCAAATGCAGGAGCGGTGTGAAAACCTCCAAGTGTTCCCCGTGACTTTAACATCTTGTGGAACAACCTTCAGCAGAAACAAGTGACTGTCAGGACATTTATCCCATTTTTACAACAGTGTTACACTTCATTGAGGTTTCAGCATTTGGAGGAGGAGAACCAGTATGTCAATAAAGCAATTGCCAAACTATCTGCCAAACCTATAGTTAAGTCAGCAAAGAGATGGACCAACGAGACAGAACAGATCTTACAATCCTGTTTTTATCTGACTGACTGGAGTGTTTTTGAGGCGGCCGCCACTGATCTAAATGAGCTCACAGAGACTGTTACCTCATACATCAGGTTCTGCGAGGACTTATGCATTCCTACCAGAAATTGTCTGGCCTACAACAATGACAAGCCATGGTTCACAGGTAAACTCAGACATCTTCGTCAGGCCAAAGAGGACGCCTACAGGAAAAGGGACCGAGTCTTGTACAATCAAGCCAGGAACACATGAATGAGTTCTACTGCAGATTCGATTCCCCCCACACCCGCTCTGATGATCTCCTTACACAACAATTACCACCATCGGCTACCCCCACCCCCTCCCCCCCCCAATACTTCAAATCAGTGAAGACGAGGTACGCCAGATCTTCAGGAAAAATAAAAAAAGGAAAACACCGGGCCCAGACGGCGTGACTCCAGCCTGTCTGAAAACCTGTGCTAACGAACTGTCCACCATCTTCGCACAAATCTTCAACAGGTCTCTTGAGCTGTGTGAAGTCCCAGTCTGCCTGAAACGATCAACCATCATCCCTGTCCCAAAGAAACCCAAGACAAAGGGTTTTAACGACTACAAACCCGTGGCGCTAACATCTGTCGTCATGAAGTCGTTTGAGAAACTGGTCCTGGCCTATCTGAAGGGCATCACCGGCCCCTCACTGGACTCCCTGCAGTTTGCCTACCGGGCAAACAGGTCAGTGGACGACGCAATGAATATTGGGTTGTACCACATCCTGCAACATCTGGACAGACCGGGGACCTATACGAGAATCCTGTTTGTGGACTTCAGTTCGGCATTCAACACCATCATCCCTTCACTCCTTCACACTAAACTAAATCAACTTTCGGTTCCCAGCGCTATCTGTCAATGGCTCACCAGCTTTCTGACAGACAGGCAACAGCTGGTGAGACTCGGGAAAGTCGGGAAAATCAGGCAGTCGCACCATCAACACCGGCGCCCCTCAAGGCTGTGTTCTCTCCCCACTGCTCTTCTCCCTCTATACCAATGACTGCACCTCAAAAGACCCCTCTGTCAAGCTCCTGAAGTTCGCTGATGACACCACGGTTATCTGCCTCATTAAGGATGGTGACGAGTCTGCCTACAGACAGGAGGTTAAAGATCTGTCTGTCTGGTGCACTCGCTTAGTGCTGAACTTAGTGCTGAACAAGCTAAAAACGGTGGAGATGATAGTGGACTTCAGGAGGAACCCCCCAGCTCTCTCCCCACTCAACATCATGGACAGCACTGTGGCCACAGTAGAGACATTCAAGTTCCTGGGTTGCCTCTTCTCCCGGGACCTGAAGTGGGTCACTCACGTAGACTCCACTGTGAAAAAGGCCCAACAAAGGTTGTACTTCCTTCGTCAGCTAAAGAAATTCAACCTACCACAGAAGCTGCTGAGACAGTTCTACTCGGCCGTTATTGAGTCTGTCCTGTGCACATCATTAACAGCCTGGTTTGGCTCAGCTACTAAATCAGACTGCAGAAGATTACAGAGGACGGTCAGGACTGCCGAGAGGATTATTGGCACTCCCCTGCCCTTCCCTCCAGGAACTATACATATCCAGAGTGAGGAAGAGAACACTGAAAATCACTCTGGACCCCTCGCATCTGTGTCATTCCCTTTTTGAGCTCTTACCATCTGGCCGGCGCTATAGAGCCCAAAACACCAGAACAAACAGATGCCTAAACAGTTTCTTTCCCCAGGCAATCCACCTTATGAACAGCTCATACTCCTCTGACTGCGACTGTGCAATTTAATTTAATTTAACTTAAGCAATGTAAATGACTGTACAGTTAAACACTTGAGGATACCCTACCGGATATAGCACAATTGTATATACCACACTGTCTCCATTACGTTTCTTTTTACTTATTTTAACTACATTAGTTATATTCTTGGTACTTGATGTCACTGACACTGAAAGCTAACAACACTGAAACGAATTCCTTGTATGTGAAAACATATTTGGCAATAAAGCTTTTTCTGATTTCTGCTTTCTGATTTCGTTGCTGCTACAAAGGGACATCTTCTGTCTGAGCCAATACATTTGAGAGTCTTCTCTTTTTCACAGTCTAGTAGTTTAAGAAATGTTTAACCTTTATACTCCAATACTGACTTGCTGAAGTTTCAAATACTGAAAAGCAAATACTAAAAGGACAAAAAACAAAATCTGTCAGAATTATTCAAACTCCTTCATGGACTGTTGACACCAGTGTTGAGATGTAAATATTGCCGTGATGTTTGGAGGACTGCCAGGTTCCACTGGAATTTGAAGATTGATGGAGACACAGATGTAGCAGAAGAAACAGATAATGGAAAAGGAACGAGGTGGGTTTCACGTAAGAAAGAATAAGCTTTGGTTGGGAATCGAACCTAAAGCTAATTTTAAATTGTAAAACTTTGTATATTATAATGCACCGGTCAAAACCAGTCTGTAAATATGAGATCTCCCTTCATTGGTTGACTAAAAACCCTGATCATTCCATTTAGTTTAGTCTTTTTTACAAATGTCCTGTAGAGTCGTGAACATGAACCACAAGGTTGCAGCAGTCTGACTGACAGACGAGGACCCAGAGCTGGATATTCAGGAATAATAAATAAATAATAATAATATATAGTAATACAATGAAATAATAATTAATGAAAAACAATTTAGTCACTTTCTGAGAAAAAGAGGGAAATGCCCATAATGTACATTTGTCCAGTTTTGTCCACATTCTGTACATTATGACACTATTTTGATCCTTTCAATGAAAAGGTTGGGAAATGTGTTGCACCCAAAATAGTTATAATTCAAACTGAGCTGTTGAAATGTCCATACGTATAAAATATATATTTATATTTATGACATATTTTACACTTCCTGTCTTACTTACATGCTACTATGGTGGCGCTCGTGCACCTCCGTCTGTACGTCTCCTTGTTCTCCCTCTGCTTCCTCCTCATCTTCTTCTGGACCGTGTGTGTCTCTGTGTCCATCCATGAAGACTCTTCTTCCTCTTCCAGAGCTCCTTCAGGTAACGAGGACTCGTTGTTTTAGAAAGACCGATGCTCCTGGAAGAAACGATGATACACAGAAATGAAGGTCCTCTCTAACGCAGTCAGTCGTAAAAGTGATGTTGTATCCACGGAGACCGTCCCAGTCTCACACAGTCTCACGGTCTGGGCATTTAGGAGATGAACAACCGTTACACTCCATATTCTGGCTTGATAAATAGTTGTTCTTGTGTTTTACCTCACTACGCTAATATTCACTCGGGGAACTTTGTATATTTTCAAGTTGCTGTGACCAAAAAGCAGTCTGTTGTTCCTACTGTTTATTTAAACCAGTGCTATTTATAACCTCCACAATCACCATCCTTTCTGATGTCATTAAGACACTAGCTTTACTTCTTGTATTGAGAAAAACATTTGATGTTTGCACCTTGCGGCGAGAGGTTCCAGGTTCAATTTCCCGGACGACAAGGGAAAAAAAACATACTTGTTAAGAAGTGCTTTTCAGTCATTTCCAGTCACAACCAGGACCTCTGTAAAGTCCAGTCTCCACAAGCAAAAACTGAACGGCGGCACATTTAAACCTCAATGTTTTTACACTGTTATTTGGTTCTTCTGCTCCATCACGTTCATTGTTCTTAGTTTCTATTTATTATTATTGCAATATTACGTTACCGTGTTTTCATGTTGACACCATTCCTTTTTTTGGTTTTTTCAGTCGCCTCTTAGTCCAGGGTCTTATTAATCCACACTTGTTTGCTGAGCGGACTGCGGGATCTTTTCGATGCAAATCTGAAAAAAAAAAACAAAAAAAAAAAAACGTCTCAAATTCAGCTGCCATACTTCACACGTTGCTTGGTGGCTGTGACGTTTGCCATTCATTCAGAGCCAGGGGTGGGTGGCAAAACTGCTGCTTGACGGTCGCTCACAGTGTGAACATGGCTACGGAGACCAATACATATGTTAATTCAAGCAGACCAACAGAGACTTTCCACACGTGAAATAGGAGAAACTTTGGTTTAAAGCTAAGAGGTTTCCCTAACTTGACTTCAAATTTAGCCATCGTTTGAAATGCTTCAAATTTTGCCTTAAAAGATCAGATCAATGACTGCAGTGTTCACAGGATTTAATCAGCTCTTCCCCAAAGACAACTGGAATAAACTCAAGTAGAAAATATACATTAAAACAGACACTTTGAGGCCTCTTGAGGCTGCAGGAACCTAAACTCAAAACTCATTATGTCCCTGATGTCAGTTGAAGACGCAACCTTCTCATCTGGAGTCAGATGCGCTTCCACTGGAACACAGAGTCGCTTCGGACCTCCTCTGACACTCTTTAAGTAACGCAACTCTTACAAATGATGCTGTTAATAACAGCATCAAGAAATCTTCACACTGATGACTGATGTTCATGAGCCAAAGACTGCTTTACAATGAACCTACAGCCTACAACAGAAACATTCAAGATATAGACATAAAAAAACAATAAGGAAAAAAAACAGACTTGTAAAAGTATGTAGGCATATCTAAAAAAAAATGACTTGGTTATTTATATGGCATATTGATCATATATGGCCAATAATAAAAGCTACTGTCAAAACATCATTAATAAAGTGACAATGTCTCATTTCAAACAGCGTCCCATAGAGTTTATGCAGCTGTTTGTGAAAAGAGGAAGGAAGTGACAAGAACGTTCTATTTGCACTGTCGCGTTATCGCTTTATACAGGACTCTTAGACTTGACTTGGAGAAGACTCTGAACTTTATTCGACATACACGGCTTCACCCCGAACACACTTCTGCTCAACCACGACCCGTAGCTTCCGCCCCACATCACGTGAACCTCTCATGACATTCTCACATGCCTGATACCACATCTCCCTTTCTTAAAAGCGAAGGGTAGCTTATACATCTTTATTTATGGAACAAATATAACTACTAGCTTTTATTTCCAAACTTCATTATTCTACCATTAACCTCATATGTACTCACTCTCTTTTTTCAAGCTAACGCCACTATAACTGTCGATTTACAGGTTAAGCCTATCTGGTTGTCTGACCACTCTCCCTGAGCGGGTACGGACAGTCCCGGTGAGGTTTTGTCCTCTGGGGGTTGACTGGTCAGCCGGAGGATCTTCTCCCACAGGTTCATCACCAAGGGCTCCCTCACTGTTGGTCTGCAGTGACACCAGGTGTTGTCGGTTCCGTCGCAGCGTTCCCTGGGGCACTTTGATGCAGTATGAGCGCGGAGTCTTGTATGCAGACACCACTGTGCCTTGGGTTTTTGCATCAGTAACCCAAACTTCTTCTCCAGGAACCAGTGGCTCCAGGTTCCTTGGTTTGTGTCTCTTGTCAAAGATGTTTTCATCTTTCCGCCTCTTCTCCCTCTCTTTGGCACCTACTGTGCGGTAGTTGGGCAGAGCTGGATCCAACAGGGATGGAAGGGCAGGAACAGGAGTGCGGAGTCGACGCCCCATCAACAGCTCAGCTGGACTGTAGCCGTTATGTAGAGGTGTTGCTCTGTATGCTAGCAAAGCACAATACGGGTCCGTCGACTTTTTCAGCATCCTCTTAACAGTTTGTACCGCTCGTTCAGCCTCCCCATTGCTTTGTGGAAATCTGGGGCTGCTTGTGACATGTTCAAATCCGTAACGCTCTGCAAAAGTCCGAAAATGGCTACCTGAGAACTGTGGTCCGTTATCAGTCATAAGAACCTCAGGAATGCCATGACGGGCAAACATTGACTTCAAGTGCACCACTACATCTGTGGACCGTGTGTGTGAGAGCTGCGCAATTTCAACAAAACGTGAAAAATAATCCACCACGAGCAGATACTCCTTGCCTGCCAGGGTGAACAGGTCAGCTCCAAGTCTTTGCCAAGGCCTGTCCGGCATCTGACTCGGCATCAACGGCTCTTTCACATTGGTTCGCTCTTGGATGCAGGTTCTGCATTTTAGCACCATGTCATTCAACTGGGTACTGAGTCCAGGCCACCATACTGTTTGCTTGGCCCTTTCTCTGCACTTGGTCACGCCCATGTGTCCTTCGTGTATTCTTTGTAACACATCATTTCTTAAGGCTAATGGGATGACAAGCCTCGTGCCTCGCAGTAGCAGTCCGTCATGTACTGTAAGTACTGCTCTCTCAGCCCAGTAGTGTTTCAGCACCCCCTGTAGTCTGTTTCTGTCTGGCCAACCATCTCTGCAGTACTCCATCAGTGCAGCACATGCACCGTCTGCTTTCAGGTGGTCACGGAGTTTGCTCAGATAGTCTCCGCTGGCAGGTAGGTTGCTGATGACAGAGTCCACGTATATATTGGTGTCCTCTAACAGACTTGCACCCGTGTGTGCTCCCGATGCTCTGAGGGGAGCGCGTGACAGGGTGTCTGCTGTCCATAAGTTTTTGCCAGGAACATGCGTGACTGTGTAGTTGTAGCGCATGAGCCTCATCCTGAATCTCTGGATTCTTGGTGGAAGGTCGTCTAAAGCCTTCCCGCCCAGCAGACTCACCAAAGGCTTATGATCCGTTTCCAGCTCAAATGATCTGCCAAGGATAAAACTGCTGAACCTTTCACACGCCCATGTTGCAGCGAGCGCCTCTTTCTCCACCTGAGCATATCGCTGCTCCGTCGGTGACATCGACCTGGATGCGTACGCCACCGGTGCCCATTCAGCGTTGTTTTTCTGCAGTAGAACTGCTCCCAGTCCAAAAGAAGATGCGTCCGCCGAGATTTTCAGTTCACCGTTCGGGTTGTACAACGTGAGCACTGGCGTGGACGACAGCTCGTTTTTTAATCGTTCAAAAGCTTTCTGTTGTTCTGGCCCCCAGTACCAGTGGTTCTTGCTTGACAGCAGATCCCGCAAAACTTTGTCTTTCTCTGCCAAACTTGGTATGAACCGTCCCAACTGGTTCACCATACCCAGGAAACTTCTTAGCTCGCTGACATTAGTTGGTGCGCTCATCTCCTGAACTGCACTTGTCTTTTCTGGGTCTGGCTGCACACCTGCAGCTGAGATCACATGACCCAAGAATTTGACTGTGTGGCGCGTGAACTCACATTTATCGATGTTTAGGGTGATGCCCGCCTTCTGTGCTTTCTCCAGCAGTGCATGCAGCCGCACGTCATGCTCTTCGCGGGTCTTGCCCCACACCAAAATGTCGTCCATGTGACATAGCACTCCTTCCAAGCCACTGGTCACGTCGGTCGCCATCATTTTCTGGAAATGTTCTGGGGCTGATGCAATGCCAAATGGCAACCTGTTAAAATAGTAACGCCCAAAAGGAGTAATAAAGGTCGTGTATTTTGCAGATTCCTCCGCCAATGGCACCTGCCAGAAACCCATGTTGGCATCCAGTTTGCTAAAAACTGTTGCACCTGTTAGCATGCCCAGTGTGTGTTCCACAGAAGGCAGTATAAATTTTTCTCTGCAAACTGCCTGGTTCATCTTGGTGAAGTCCACACAAATACGCACTGCCCCAGATTTCTTAGGCACCACCACCATCCCTGCACACCAATCAGTGGGCTCTTCAATTTTGGTGATGACACTCATCTTTTCCATGCGCTCTATCTCCTCCTTTACTTTGCTCATGAGAGGTAGGGGGATCCTGCGTGGAGTCTGAAGAGTGAAGGGTACGGCATCTGGTTGCAGTTTAATTGTGTATGGCCTTTTCACAAGACCTAGACCGCTGCACAACCGTGGATATTGATGTTTCACCGTCTCAATGGTGATGTTGTCGACTCTGGACACAAGCTGAAGCCGTTTTATAGCTGGTAACCCCAGCAGGGCAGTGTGAAGATCTTTCACCACATAAATGTCCTCCGTGGCTGTCTTCTTGCCTTTGCGCAGAGTTTCTTTTGCTACCCCCAGGACCCGAAGCATGCTGCCACCTGGTCCAAACAGCAGACGCTTTGGCCTTGCCAGGTGTTTTACATCTGCACCTCCTGTTATTTTCTGATAAACATCAGCGGGCAGGGCAGTAACATCAGCGCCGGTGTCTATTTTGAAGCACACTTCCCTTTGTCTTATTTGAAGCTGTACCGACCATGGGTCTTCACCTGCATTAACAGTTCCCAGAAAAAGGCTCTCTGCTGCAGCAGTTACTGAATTCACCGCGTTTACGTTGCTTCTGCAGACTTTGCCATAATGTCCTTTTTTTCCACATGTATGGCACGTAGCTTCTTTAGCAGGGCATTCTGATTTTGTATGCAAGGGCGTCTTTCCACACCTTTTGCAGGCTTCGCTTTGTCCAGGCAATGAGCGGGTATTTTGTCTGTACTTGGTCTGTACTTGCGTTTTAATGAGTCTGGGCTTTCTGAAGTTCTTAGCACGAACAGCATCGAGATCAGAGCACTTAGCACTGCTGCTTTCTCCTCTTAGGTCCGACTGCTGTCTCCTAACTTCTTCGGCTTGCCTCGCTTTCATTATGGCAGTGTCCAGAGTAAGTCTGTCATCCAACTGCAACTTCTCCGACAGTGCAATATTTGTCAGTCCGACCACTAACCTGTCGCGGATCAGCTCTTCACGCAGCTGTCCATAGTCGCAGTGTTCGGCTAGTCCATAAAGCGCAGTGATGAAAGAGTCCACAGTTTCTTCCGGCTGCTGCACTCGTCGATTAAACTTGGCTCTCTCATAAATTACATTCTTTTTTTGCACAAAGAACGAGTCCAGTCCGGCTTTAACGGATGCAAACCGCTTTTTTTCATCAGCCGTTAGCGTCAGCCCTCTCAGTACATCTTCGGCTTCATCTCCCATACAATAAATGAGCGTGTTTACCTGGTTTTCTTCAGACGTCGCGCTTAAATTGCTTGCCAGTCGAAAGCGCTCAAAACGTCTTATCCACCGCTCCCATTCTTGAGGGTTTTTGAAGTCAAACGACTCAGGCGGTTGAATGGTAAACGTAGCCGTTGGAGTGGCTGTTGGGGTTGCTCGCGGGGCCGTCATTTTTTTTCCTCGTCCCCTTTTTTTTTTGCTTACTCGTTTTTGTCGCGGGCTCTGGACGTTTTCTTTTCCTCCTCTTCTTCTTCCAATCAATCTATCAGTATCCCACTTCTGACACCATGTCGCGTTATCGCTTTATACAGGACTCTTAGACTTGACTTGGAGAAGACTCTGAACTTTATTCGACATACACGGCTTCACCCCGAACACACTTCTGCTCAACCACGACCCGTAGCTTCCGCCCCACATCACGTGAACCTCTCATGACATTCTCACATGCCTGATACCACATGCACCACGTTCTCCATGTAGAACTCGCTAATGCACTATTCTGGGTGACGTCATGGGGGAAATCCCGTGTCTTTCAAAACATTCCAGCATGTGCAGGTAGCAACAGCTGCGGCTTGACCAGCACGTCTGCTGTGACGTTTCTGTGTTGTTGATGTGAAGCAAACAACACAGAAAGAAGCGTACGGTGTGCTTTTACCAGCGAGGTACTTGTTGAAATAGAAAAAAAAAATAAATAATATGTTTTATTTGTTGAGTCTATCCACTTGTAGGCTGTGCAACGCCATGTCAGCTGTTTCCTGCTGCCAGCGTGTTGTTTTGGAGAGCGTGTGTCCAAAATGCAGCACAATGTGACAAAACGAGAGCCGTGAAGATGTAGGAGTGAAGTTGCGCGTGTCATCCCAACACACTGACACACGGTCGGCTGCAGGATTTCGGATCCACTTGGACCCGACCAGATCCACTTGTGAACGAGCTCCACGTGAGTCTTGAAGACACAGATTTACCTCTGTTTTATACACAGGAGATGTAAAGGGAGGAAATGTTCCACACTATGAAAGAGCTGTTTCAAGGTCCAGTCGTGGCATACGGCCAAACTCCATGCGCTATTTTTAATGAGATGACTTCAAAAACTCCTGCAAGACAATAAAAGGGTCTATTTATATTTGATAACCATCTTTTAACTTTGAATCTAAATTGCAGTTGTTGCTAAAAGTTAGGTGTTCAATACGGCAAAAACATGAATTGCCACCAAAGCCAATATATGACTAATTTTTCCGGCCCACTTTCTAGCTCATTTGGCTCTCACAAATACTTGCTGGGTTGAAAGTGCAAAGACAAAATAGAATATCCACACAAACCTTCAAAACTGAGGTTTAACTTAAAATGGACTTCAAACAGAACATCACTTCTGTTTTTGAAAAAAAGAGAAGGGTATCAATATTTGCATGACCAGCCACCATTTTGTTTTTCAATTCAATATAGAGAATTAGTCTGCTTGTTCTGGATTCAACTTTGACATCCAGGTGAGATTAAAAAGGGACCCAGAGGAAACTGCTTCTGAAACACCACTGGATGGATAGAAAACCACATTGAGAAATGAAGCATGTGACAAGGCAAAGCAACAACCAGACTAGTTTAAACCGAAGTTACTAAAGTGATGACGGAGCACTGGTGCATGACTTTTGTCACTTTTGCAGAAAACAATTGTTAATCCGAGGCATATTGGTAATTGTGTTATCTTTTCTTTTTTTTTTTTTTATTTCCTCGTGGATGCTCCTCTATGAGCCATTGTATAGAGCAACAGTGTTCTGTACCTGCTCCATTGTTATAGGTTGAGTGTTCTCTACCAGTGGAAATGGCTTTGAACGGAAGGGGAGCAGACATATTTCATGAGGGGGAATTTTTTTGAAGTGAATGGGTATAGCTGGCCAGACTAGTCAAGACTGCAGAAACAAGCTGCGAAACTAAAACAACGCTGAATAAGTGTTCCTAAATCAAAACTTGATCTTCCTACAAAGTGTTTTTCTGGTTGAAACCTTTTATCATTTGGAATCTACAAACCAACCAGGTAGCTACTAGTAGGTACCCTCATTTCAGGTCGCAACTGAAAGGGCAACCTCTTACTTTGAAAAACAGATCCATTGCATTTAATGCATTTACAATCACAATGAATTACACAGTTTTCAAAATATGTGGGCTGATAGGCTGCATACACAGATGTTGCCTAGCAACAGGTTTGAGGTCACAGGTACCTCTTCCGTTCCGGAACGGAATCTGTAACTCTGACATAACAAAGACATAAAATCTCCAACATCAGCACACAGTAATCCACTCCAGAGTACTTAGCAGTACACATCTGAGCAGAGCACTGAGACA
The DNA here is from genome assembly GCA_014839995.1 of Xenentodon cancila. Taxonomy (NCBI): domain Eukaryota; kingdom Metazoa; phylum Chordata; class Actinopteri; order Beloniformes; family Belonidae; genus Xenentodon; species Xenentodon cancila. The sequence continues at coordinate 27,427,138 of CM026197.1, forward strand.
CTTGTCGGCATCTTTGAGAGATAATTATTTAAAAAATTGCAAGGATTAAACAATAATACATTGACATGATGAAAAGAATCTGCAGGAATTTCAACGCAACACCAGAAGAAAGTAATCTGTCCGAGTTACAAACCAACACTCGAACATTTTACACTTGCAACAAGAAGAACTTCAACGAAATGCAAGAAGAGCATAAAAGTCACAGATACCAGCTGCTTGCCCACAAGCGTGGACTCTCGGATTCCTTGGATAATGAATTCGATGAGGATGCAGCCTTGAAACAAGTCAACTCTGAAACATCTCAGAACAGACATACTGACGGCGCCACGACTCAAGCACTGGAGATGCCTCTGGTCTGTGGGAACTCAGGAAATGTCGCAGGTATGAGCTGCTTGCCCGCTACAGAGGAATCTCCACATTCATCAACCACAAAGAAGACAACGTCAAGGCTAAAGCTAACACCGTTTCTTGTGAGTTTGATGCAGCGGAGGATCCTCTGGTAAATTTGTTCAGCAACATGGTCATTAATGTTTTTCAACAAAGAAAAACTAGATCAATCTACAGCAAGGATTCTTCTGGACTGTGGGCTCTTCGAAAGAATAGCAGGTATAAGGTGCTTGCTCGCTTTAGAGGAATCTCTGAATCCACGGAGAGAAACAAAGAGCAAATGCAGAAAAAAAACCAGTGCCACTGAGGAACCTGCCATAGTAAGAAAAATCATTATTCACCGTCGCAGCAATAACCAAGGCTCGTTGCCACAGAAGCATCCATCTGGTTTGTGGGAACTGCGTGGAGCTCGCTGGGAAGCAAAGTATGAAAAGATGACAGATGGCACCAATGGGATTGTTACAACTAAAAAAAGAGGACAGGACATCCCCAAAGTTGGGGACAAAATGATCAATGTGACGAAAAAAACATTGAAAGTCCCCGATCAAAGAAAAAGAAGTCACTTTTCAAGACCTTGGCAGCAGGGTAACAGGCGATGGGCAAGATCACCCACCACTGCAGAATCAGTGAGAACATCGTACTGCTATCACAGAAACCAAGGCACATTCACTGGCTGGTATTCCTCTGCTTTGTGGGAAAAGCGTGGACCTCGCTGGAGGCAAAACTATGATCACCTGAGACATACCAACAATTGTATGGTGACACACAAGACATACAATGGCCCCCAGCACACAAACAGATGGTCACATCGATATGAAAACTTCTATCAGACGTGGACCCGCCCCAGTTATACAGACCACACCAGGTATAACAAATGGAACTATGGAGGGGCTGGTAGATGTAGAAACTCCTACCAAGCCACTTCTGCAGCAGCGGATCCATCTCCAAGGTCACAAAGCAACATTTGCTGCCAGTGCAACGGATACGTCTACAAAGACAGATTCAGGCTGAAGAGGGCACCAAACTGCATCCACCACAAGTGAAACGTTAACTGAAAAGAATATGTTGAAAAATAAAGCTTTGATGGTGTACCTCTAATGTATTTTAATCAAAGCGTTTCACAAACACCTCGATTAGACTTCAACGAGGTTCAACGAAGTGTTTATTTTTAATGAGATGACTTCAAAAAGGTCCTAATGTTTTAGTCAGGATTACAGTAACAAGCTGCCAACCTGAAACCAAGACAAACCACGCTGAGTAAACGTTACTCCTGCAAGAATATAAAAGGGTCTATTTATATTTGATAACCATCTTTTAACTTTGAATCTAAATTGCAGTTGTTGCTAAAAGTTAGGTGTTCAATACGGCAAAAACATGAATTGCCACCAAAGCCAATATATGACTAATTTTTCCGGCCCACTTTCTAGCTCATTTGGCTCTCACAAATACTTGCTGGGTTGAAAGTGCAAAGACAAAATAGAATATCCACACAAACCTTCAAAACTGAGGTTTAACGTAAAATGGACTTCAAACAGAACATCACTTCTGTTTTTGAAAAAAAGAGAAGGGTATCAATATTTGCATGACCAGCCACCATTTTGTTTTTCAATTCAATATAGAGAATTAGTCTGCTTGTTCTGGATTCAACTTTGACATCCAGGTGAGATTAAAAAGGGACCCAGAGGAAACTGCTTCTGAAACACCACTGGATGGATAGAAAACCACATTGAGAAATGAAGCATGTGACAAGGCAAAGCAACAACCAGACTAGTTTAAACCGAAGTTACTAAAGTGATGACGGAGCACTGGTGCATGACTTTTGTCACTTTTGCAGAAAACAATTGTTAATCCGAGGCATATTGGTAATTGTGTTATCTTTTCTTTTTTTTTTTTTTATTTCCTCGTGGATGCTCCTCTATGAGCCATTGTATAGAGCAACAGTGTTCTGTACCTGCTCCATTGTTATAGGTTGAGTGTTCTCTACCAGTGGAAATGGCTTTGAACGGAAGGGGAGCAGACATATTTCATGAGGGGGAATTTTTTTGAAGTGAATGGGTATAGCTGGCCAGACTAGTCAAGACTGCAGAAACAAGCTGCGAAACTAAAACAACGCTGAATAAGTGTTCCTAAATCAAAACTTGATCTTCCTACAAAGTGTTTTTCTGGTTGAAACCTTTTATCATTTGGAATCTACAAACCAACCAGGTAGCTACTAGTAGGTACCCTCATTTCAGGTCGCAACTGAAAGGGCAACCTCTTACTTTGAAAAACAGATCCATTGCATTTAATGCATTTACAATCACAATGAATTACACAGTTTTCAAAATATGTGGGCTGATAGGCTGCATACACAGATGTTGCCTAGCAACAGGTTTGAGGTCACAGGTACCTCTTCCGTTCCGGAACGGAATCTGTAACTCTGACATAACAAAGACATAAAATCTCCAACATCAGCACACAGTAATCCACTCCAGAGTACTTAATTAACAGTAGTGGTTAAAATTGACCCAAATAAAATGAGTGTAAATTGTTTCACCAGTTTTATTGGTTAGATTCTAACTGTTGAGAACGATTTCATGGGGCCATTAAAGATTAATGATTGTGCCTAAATAAATGATCTTCATGAGTGCAGTTCATTTATTTGAATAAGTAATTCGGTCCTAAAATGACTAGATATGACTAGAATACAGATGTTTGTGTTGTTTGGTTAAGATGAAAAACAGAAACGTGACAGCAGACGTGGTGTCAAAGACAGTTGTGAAGCTGCACTTGTTGTTTATGACTAAACCATGTTTATGGTCTGACCTTGAAAACTAAGCAGCGGATCTAGTTTGGACTTGGATGGGAGACTTCCTGGGAATACCAGCTGCTGTACGCTTTGCCACTTCTTTTCAAACAGCACCTGTCCTCCTCAGTGACTGGATTTTTCAACATGTGAGCACTTACAGAGAGTCGGAGGACAGACGATGTTGTTTTTTAGCACCTGGATAATTCTGCAGAATCATATCTTGGAATGAAGGATTATGAAGTGTACATGTGGGTTTTCAGCATTTAGAGACCAAGGACCTGGAGTCAAAAACACTGCAGGTCCCACAGTGGAGCTCATGACCGTCATGAGACCCAGACTAAAACAACCAGAGGATGTTTTGGGGTCAACCTTTATAACTGACTGGAGTGCAGCAGAGAATCATCCCCCCGAGACCCCAACCGGATCACTGGGATCAGCTCAGTTCAGGGTGCGTGGTTATTCTCACAACTTTTTTCTTTGAAAAGAGACAGTTTCCGTAGTGTAGTGCTTATCACGTTTTTTACACACGAAAGGGCCCTGGTCCACGTCCAGGCGGAAGCAGGTCTATCTGTTTTTTTGTTAGGTCCAGAGTAGACGGGGATGACGTTGATACAGTCATGTACGTTTGAAGACAACTTCTTCTGGCAGCTGAGCCACAAGTCTGGTTCAGGACTGACCAGTCCAGGTGGGAACATACCAGCTCATTCACGGGTGGGTGGAGTCTAGTCCATCTCATCTGAATGTTGTGTCTGAATCCCAACAGAACCAGAGGGGTGGAGGTGTTTGTGCCATATTCAGAGACAACATACTCGCCCACCAAGGTCAGAATGGTAAAAAGTAGGCAAATGGCGCAGTGGAGAAAAGAAGACTCGGTCAGGACACAGAAACGGGAGTAGTTGTAGATTCACTAAGTCACTGCAAGTTGCATTAGTTACCTGGAGACGGTCTCTCTAGAACGTCAAAATCTGGTTTTTAATCTAGTAGTAATATTGGACTCACGCAAGAAGAATTGATCTCCGGGCACTGGAATTAAAACATAAAGACTGCTGAGGCGGACATTAGTTGACAGCTTCCAACAAGTTCTCGTGGTTCTCCCTCTTTGTTCGGATGCCAGTGGTTACCTGATGGTCTAGCGGTCAGGATTTGGGGCTCTCACCTTTACGCTCTGGGTTCAATTCCCAGTCACAGAAGAAAATGTTGACTTTTAGAACTGGCACATTACAAGAATATGAAATGAACATTTTTATAGCAACTTTATTCAAAGAACAAAATCACACTAAACTGAGAGGTAAAGCAGCCAAAACTCAGCTTCAACAATCAGAGAAACAGATTCCGGATTTTAGAACAGACAGATGATGTTTTTACGTGACCAGGAACTAAACTCGGACCGTGGTGGTAAAAACACCAAATCTTAACCACTAGATCTGTCTTTGGTAAACAGTTTTGTATCTGGTTTTCTGGTGTTAATAATAACGACATTAACAGATCTTCACTTTGATGATTGCCATTTAGAACATTCTTCTTTGTGATGTCATCAATGACATCAAATGTATTTAATTGACATTCCAAGGCTACATGATGGAGTTAGTATTTATAACAATATGCATCAGATCTACTATTGATTTAATGATGATGATGATGGTGATGATGATAATATGAACACGTTCCCAAATGTAGCAACAGCGCCCTCTGCTGTTTAAATTTAAATAAACTTTTTGCTTTAGTTCACAGTTACGTTCTGCAGAATAAATCAAAGCTGTTTCTGACTCTATGCCTGGAGAAATAAAACGAAATGAAGTTCTTCTAAGATGAAACTGCTGTGAATCTTCCAGTGGATCATCTGTTCTGTCCACCTGTCAACTGGATCGACTCGGTCGACTCAGACCAGGAACCTTTTACATGTCAGACAAACAAAACCTACAGCTCTGAGCTGGACCGCAGCGGAGAACACACCAAAACGTCTGCCGTCCTACAATGTCCACCGAGGTAGGGAGGGGTTCTGCTGATATTTGATAGTCTGATCTGAAATCAGTCATTTGTGTAACTGATCCATCCAGATTGAGACACATTTTGTGGATCTGCATTATGGTTTAAAATGTGCTGGTCTTCAGTTTTTAGCTGTCGAGACTGTAAAGAAGTGGATTTACAGGATTTTCCTAGTTTATGTGAAACATGATTATGTAGAGCAGCTGGCGCCAGGGGAGAGGAACCTGATATCTGAAGGTTCTACATATCATTTTACTTGAAAACCTCAGGGAACCAAAGTTACAGCTTGAACCCAGCTTCTATCTCAACTTCAAGAACAAGAATGAATAAGACTTCATTTTCGCCACTGTACCTCCTCCATTCAAGTCATTTGTTTCTTGAATTGGTTGGTTCCAACCCAGATCACCAACATGGCACATAGCTTTGCTGATCACTACACCAACACTCGATTACAGAACCTGGACCAGCTGCAGGAGATGTCACAGATTAAGGTGCTGATAAGTCATTGATAACAACAGACCTACTTGGGTTTGTAAATGTTTGATTGAGGAATCCTTGTCCTTGTGTGGGTTTGAACCAGCAACATTTCAGTCAATAGTTGAATGTGTGCATCCATTGTACCACAGAGACATAAGAAGACTTTTCTCTGCGTGTTTGTGGTCTTCACCTGAAACCCACGTCTTTGTCGGTTTCTTCTGCTACATCTGTGTCCGACCCCTGGGAAGGAATAGTTGAACATGTGCAGAGCTTTCAGACCACTTTCAGTCCAGTTGAACATTTACATGCTGGGATCATCCTGACATCAACCACATTATCTGGATGTTTTCATTCAACTGGGACCAGTTCAGTTTAGTTTCCCAGTTCAAACCTGAAAAATATGATAAAAAACAAGAACATCTAAACAGTTTTTTTTACTTCACTACTCCAGTATTTACGTGGAGAAGTTTCCATATTTTAAATCTGCTGTAACAATTTTTTTTTCATGTGTTTTGATTTATTTATTCAGATTTCTATTGTTACTATTGTATATTTTATTGAGTGTTATTTATGACCTCCAAAACCATCATCCTTTGTGCTGTCATTAATGGCTCATTGGTCTAGTAGTATGAAACTCGCATTGGGTGCGAGACGTCCAGGGTTCAATTCCCAGATGAGGTCCAGGACAGTTGGATTTTACAGCAATTACATAGTTTATGTGGAACATCACACATCAGAACCAAACTGACTCATCACACGTATGTGTGTAAATCTATGTATGCAAACATATATATGAGGACATGCATGAGTATTTAAATACTTCTATGTATATTATATTTACGACTTCTTAAATACTGCCCCCAACACCCCCAAACACTCAGGCATGCAATTGTAAATATAATGTTCCTCCCCCTTTTCTCTTTCTTCTTTTAACACCTGATTGTCCTGTGTCCACCTTTACTCTTTAAACAACACATTATAAACTCTTTTTAACACACATTACAACACAGACACCAGACTGCACCACCACTGTCTCGTCTCTCTTTCTTGCTCTTTCTATTTCTAGTCTTTTCACATTTCGTCACACCGGCGTCACACCGGCATGACACCGGCATGACACCGGCATGACACCGGCATGACACCGTAGCTACTGATAACCTGATCGATCCGTGAGAGCAGCTGGGCGGAGGTGGGGCAGGAGGACTCTGGGAACATCCTGGTTCACCAAAACAATTACAAAGGTTTCTGTGCGTCGTCATTTTCCCTGAGCAGGACAAAACAGACATGTTATCAATATGCCACCTGTCCACAAATGGTCTGAGAGCAGATCAAGGAAAAATGAGATCTGTGTTAGCCGTCCCCACTGCTGATCGTTGATTAAAACATCTGTAACTGGCACCACATGAACACACTGCAGGACGTCCTGGAGTTTCAGTAAAGGAAACGTTCTTCCAGAGAAGAGCAGCGGTCCAAGAATGTGGCAGAAATGCGCACAGATCATCAGGAACACCGCTTTTAGAAGGATATTATTTAAGCTGCATGGCTAAATAACATAACAAGGAAAAGTACAAGTCCCAACTGTGAACTAGAGATGTTCTAATACTAGATTCCAGTTCTGACACCTGGACTGTGGCTACCAGCCGGTACTAAGGACCACTTCAGTAGTAGTCTTGTATTAGTAAACAGTTTTTTTCCCCTGTGAGTCATATTTCGCAACATCTGTACATCTGAAAACAACTGGCGTGAAAAATGAGCGTTCCAGCATAAAATTCAACTATATTGTCAACAAAATGTTAATCCTACATAGCTCCGAATCCTCTGAAGATTTAAGACAGAAAGTTTTAGAGCTGTAGTTCCTGTCCTTGATTTCAGAGTGAAGAAGACAAAGTGTGAGTCAGTCTCCAAAACAACAAGCGGCATGATCATTAATACAGGCAGATCTTTAACTGGCAGGATCCCATTTGCTTTTTTTTGACACAATGTGCAAGTATTACCGATGGTGGTAGCGGAATCTGAACAACTCTACAGAAAACTCAGAAAATCACACCAAATCTCTCCCACTCAAACACCACTTCAGTGTAAACAAACCTGGCGGCTGTCAGCAAGAAGAAATAACCAGCCTAGATACAGCATTAGTTGGAGGAGAGCAAAACTCATCATGAAGGTCACACAGTTGTGGGTTTTATTGCATATTTGGAGTTTCTCTGGCAGGGTTTGAGGCAGAAGAAACGAACGGGAAACAAAGCAGCATTAAAACTATAAAGACCATTTGCAGATAAAACATCTTTGTTAGAGCTGGAGATCTAAGTGTGTTTATATTCAATGTTTGGAGCAGACAGCTGCTTTACTTTTACTCTGTTTCTCACTCTCAAGTTACAAGGAGGCAGATGAAGCCAAGATGAAGGTCTGACACACGGAGGGAGAAAAAACAGGCTGACTGGTGGCAAAACAAGTACAATGCTAATATGACGTGAGTGAGCTGTATCACTCAAGACGAGGAGGGTCACATCGCATCTTCTACGTATACACATAACCAAAAAGAAACCTTACACATGTTTACCAGTATAGCACCTAACCACCACCGAGTAGATAGTAGGTTCTAGACAGAACCTGGAACAGAGACAAAAATGTAGGTTCTAGACAGAACCCAGAACTGACTCAAAAACGTAGGTTCTAAAAAGAACTCAGAAACAAACAGAGACAAAAAAGGCAGGTTCTAGGTAGAACCCGGAACTGAGTAAAAACGGAGGTTCTAGATAGAACCCAGGAAAGAGACAAAAGGTAGGTTCTAAATAGAACCCAGAACAGAGACAAAAAGTAGGTTCTACCTAGAACCCGGAACCGAGTAAAACCCATCGGTTCTAGATAGAACGTAGAACCGAGTCAAAACCATCGGTTATAGATAGAACCCAGACATAGACAAAAAGTAGGTTCTAGCTAGAACCCAGAATATAGTCAAAAAGGTAAGTTCTCTTTAGAACCCAGAACTGGGTAAAAAATGGATCTAGATAGAACCCAGGACGGAGACATAAAAGGTGGGTTCTAGTTAGAACCCAAAATAGAGACAAAATAACTTCTATCTAGAACACAGAACATAGTAAAAAAAAACATCGGTTCTAGATAGAACCCAGGACAGAGACAAAAAAGTAGGTTCTACATAGAACCTACTCTTTTGTCTTTATTTCGGGTTCTATCTAGAACCCGGAACCGAGTCAAAAATGTAGATTCTTAAGAGAACCCAAAACTGACTCAAAAACATAGGTTATACAAAGAACTCGGAACTGAGCAGAGATTAAAAAAAAGGCAGGTTCTAGGTAGAACCCAGAACCGAGTAAAAGCCCATCGGTTCCAGATAGAACCCAGGACGGAGATAAAAAGTAAGTTCTAGATAGAACCCGAAATAAAGACAAAAGAGTAGGTTCTATCTAGAACCAAGAACATAGTCAAAAACATCGGTTCTAGTTAGAACCCAGAACAGAGACAAAATAGTAGGTTCTAGATAGAACCTGGAACTGAGTAAAAACAACAACATCGGTTCTAGATAGAACCCAGAACAAAGAAAAACCCATTGTTCTATCAAGAACCAATGGATTTGGTTCTAGGTTCTAGAAAGAACCCAGGCCCATCGGTTCTAACTAGAACACAGATCAGAGAAAAAGCATCGGTTCTAGATAGAACCCAAAACTGAGTTAAAAACATTGGTTCTAGATAGAACCCAGAACAGAGACAAAAAGTAGGTTCTAGATAGAACCTGGAACTGAGTAAAAACAACAACATCGGTTCTAGATAGAACCCAGAACAGAGACAAAAATGTGGGTTCTATATAGAACCCAAAAAAGAGCCAAAAAAGTAGGTTCTTTCTAGAACCCAGAAAAAAGAAAAACCCATTGTTCCATCTAGACCCAATGGATTTGGTTCTAGGTTCTAGACAGAACCCGGCCTATCGGTTCTAACTAGAACACAGATCAGAGAGAAACGTCTGTTCTAGATAGAACCCAAAATCGAGTTAAAAACATCGGTTCTAGATAGAACCCAGGACTGAGACAAAAAAGTAAGTTCTAGATAGAACCCGAAAAAGTGACAAAACCGTAGGTTCTATCTAAAACCCGGAACCGAGTCAAAAACGTCTGTTCTATATAGAACCCAGAACAGAGAAACAAAGGGTCTAGAAAGAATTCGGAATCAAGTCAAGAACATAGGTTCTAGACAGAACTCAGAACAGAGTCAAGAATGTAGGTTATGGACTCATTTTGAATAGCTATGTGTGATAGGTATATCTGTGCAAGGCATCATGCTCAGGATTTTAGAACTTAGGTTTAATCTTGTTCTCCAGGACGATGTCACAGACACCATCTGACGAAAGGTACATTTCAGCACAGCCATTGCAGAAGGAAAAGCTGTCAATTTGATATAATGAATAAAAATGTAAACATTTTGTTTCTATATGAGAAATCACAACAAAGTTTTAGTTAATGTAACAGAAATTATCCAAATTTCAATACTTTCAGAATTCTCTATCTTAACTTCTCATAGAAACCTCATGAAAACATTCTGGATGTTCACCGGAAGTTTCCTCCTCTTTTGCAACCTATGGGATTATAAGCATACCCATGTAACCCACAGAGCCTGAGCGTTTCTTGTTCCCTCCATAGGAAAGGGTTTCTGATTGTAAATAGTCAACATATTACATATCTGTGATCGATTGTTTTTAACGAGTACTTGAAGAGGCTGACAGAAAGGCTGATATGTGCAGGTTTACAGAGGCGTCCGCATATAATGAAAGTCTGAGTGTAGTCTCAACAGCAGCTGCATCTCCTGACAAACTGTCATCAGTAAATCCATGAAAGTGACCAGCCTCCATCACTGCGGGGACCGTGAACGGAAGCGTGTCTTAAACAGCACACATACAAACCAGGAACAGAAATGAAACATCCTGGTAATCGTGTAATTTCAGCCACTTTACGTGGCCCACAACTTCCCTCCAGAAAGGAAACAGAGTTGTGTGCTTGACCTGTAATTACAGCATTGGTATGAGGGTTGTTTTATCTGGCTCCCACCCTGTTTGGAGACACAGCAGATTATTATAACCCCAGACTTTTGATCTCAACTGAGCACATGGAAAACACAAGGACTGGAGGTCCCTGTTAATTAATGCTAACGAGGAAGACTGACTTCTCAACTTAGTGGGAAAACAGTCTGTGTATCAGAGCCCTGAACATGAGTCATACAAGCCACCCACATGAACGGGTTCTTCAGACAATAGGAAGATGACCTGAAAAGAGGGTTTTAACTCCTGAACCAGCTTTAGGAACTGCAGTACCGCTGCCAAGACCTTTTAACCTCCTAACATCTATGTGCTGATCTGTGGATAACAAAGTTTGACACATACATGCAATAAAATGTCAATGTCATTTAAATAAGATTTGTGCGTAAAACTAGTAGGTTTTCGTTTAAGGTCCAGTATGTCTGGCTACAGTGAAGGTAAGTAGTTTTAAGTGAGTCCCAGAGGAGCATCTGGAGTCAGTGGAGGAACTTTTCACAGATGCTGAGTTCATCGTCTCGGGTTTGTAGTCAATGTTTACAGCCTTGTAAACAGGAGCCTCAGCAGTGATGCAGGGCCCAAACACACCCCACTCCCACCCACTGCACCAGCCCACTAGAGATGCCATTTACTGCCTCACGGTCAGCTGTGTAGTGCTGAACACAGAGATGAAGGTAAACTGACAAGAAGCTCGAGCTGGCTGGGACAAGGTTTCCAGTTTATGTCTGACGGTCTTACCCTGGCTAATGTGGAACTCGTACCATGAAAGAGTTCTCTACTCAAAGCTGAAACTCAAATCTGACAACGATCGGATGATATGGAAAATGCACTTTTTAAAGATGCAGCATTTCTTACATTTAATCTAACTTTGATTTCTTGTTAGACAAAGTAATTTAATGCATTTGCTTATCAACGTCATTTCATTTGTTAACATACATCCACTTTTCAAACAGGGAATGTGTTATAGAATATGTTGGTAATTCATCGTCATGCTGCATCCTGACCTGACCACAGTGTAGGATGTTGGAGGGTTTAGAAACCAAAAAACGTGAGAGCAACAACCCTGTACCTTTAAAAAAATCTTAGAATGTATTTTCAGGAGGAATAAGACTAAATAAAACACATTTGAAGTTTAGCACAAAGAAATGGAAACGTTACATGGTGGTAAACGTTTTACTGTCCCAGTGAATTTAGAATGTGTTGCAGGTCTGAAATGTTAAACTGATGAGAAAAAAAAAAAAAAAAAAAAAAAAAAAAAAATATCCTGGGTTGCTGCTGTCAATAATGAACTAAAAGTCCAGTTAACTCTAAGAAAATTGGATATTTGTTTTTAATTGTATTTTCCATATTGGTCCAACTTTTTCAGAAGTTTGGGCAGTAAAAATAACTTGAATTTAATGGGAAAACGTTTTACGAATTCTGTATCTGACTCCTGCATCGAGAGGTAAACCTAAAGAAACTAAAACACTGTGCCCAGTGTCTCAAAAAATCTCCATATGGGTGTGGGAGAAAGGTAAAAAAACTACATTTAAATGTAACATGCAGCATCTGTTGGATGCTTTTACCCAAAACTTGTCCCAGTAAGAAGAAATCATACATTTTTGATGCTGTCAACAAGGGAAATCAATCTTTCAACCCCGACACTCTCATGTTGGAGGTTTTTGTCTCAGTGTTGCATTGCACCGGTGACAAGCCTGTGTCATCACCTAATGTCTCTGATAATAGTGATAAATGTGCAGCCTGGTTTCTGCTGGGAGCAGATGTTGATGTGAAACCAGTGTCCCTTGGGCAAGACGCCCTGAAGCTGCATTTAGGCCACTTTGGTGGTTTAGGTGGCCTTTTAAATGACATAATTTTACCAGGATTAGCCCACTTCTGGAAAAACTCTCAAATAAATGGTCCTCTGTAGGGGGACATGTGAAAATAATGGTTTGCATAAAAACAATCAAGAGTAAAATTAACTTCTGTGATTTGTGGAAGCCGAACTGGATTAAAAATAAATACATAAAAGTCAATTATGACTCTTGATTTTTAAATGTATTTTTTCAACAAAGTGTAGTATTTTCTCCTAAAATTTGATACTGCAGTTAATAAACCACTATTTAATTATTAAATTGTCATAAAAAGATTAGGTCAATCTGTGTCTCCTCTGGTAGCCTCCTCTTCTGCATCTGTCCAGCTCTGACGGTGTCCCATCTCTTTGCTGCACTCTTCCACTCGTTCCACGATCAAGAAATGAAGGAAGATGTTGCCTTGTGAACAGCTTTGAATGAGAACAGAAACACATCACCTACTGCTGTTCTTGTCAATTTCAGAGGTTTTACACCAGGAAGAGGTTTATTAGTGTCCCAGAGTTCAAATACACCAAACTTTACTGCAGTTCCTCATTTTATCACCGTTGCAGCGTCTTTGTGTCTGGTTGCTTCAACAACAGTTTTTACTGTTTGTCACTTGTCACCTCACTGGTAACCAACTCCAACCAGCCTTGCTTTAAAACAACTGCATGTCAATATTGACACATTAAAGAAGACCATCAATCATATATAAACATGGACACTGACTTATCCAGCCCTCCAACACTGTAGTTTGGATCAACTATATGAAGATGGACCGAACTGGTGAGATCACCGCTGCGTTCAGTCACCAGTCACACAGTCTAGTAATTTAAGAAATGTTTCACCTTTATACTCCAATACTGACTTGCTGAAGTTTCAAAAACTGAAAAACAAATACTAAAAGCACAACAAGAAATCCTTGATAATTCTTTTTTTTTTAAACTATTAACAGCCATGTTAAGATATGCAATATGAGGATCCTACCACTGAGGTAGATGCCTACATAGACCGTTCAGACCAGTGTTGAGATGTAAACATCGACTTGATGTTTGGTCCTGGATGGTTGGAGGACTGACAGGTTCCACTGAAACTTCCAAAACGGTAACCATTACACCATGTTCTACTTTTACCGTGGTTAGTTTGTTGACTCAGAGTTAACGTTTGGACACGAGTTTGTTGAACATCTTTGTAAAACAACCCCTGCAGGTGCTCTTCTGTGTTTATGGACTGTTTGAGGGCTGTCTTTGTTCATCGGAGGGCTTGAAATTGGATGAAGCTGCAGGTTCGGAGCCTCTATATTCATCCTTAAGATCAGCAGCTCTGAGCTGAAGCATTTTTCTTTTTCTAAAAGTTTTCCCATTCAGATGTATGCGATTATAATTTGTATACATACTGGAAGGGGACAAGGTGGAGAACTTCAAACGTTGCAGGTGAAGCTGTGTTCTTACCCTGGATAGTGGAGGTTTTGATCAGAAGTTCAGACTGAAGGCCGAGATGGTGGAGGCAGAAGCTTCATTCAAGTTGAAGTGTTGCACGGAGGTGACTGGTGGATGGAGGCTACAACAGCTGACAGCAGCTGACTTCTTCTCTCTGGAGAGAGGCTACAGGTGGAGGTTGATGCTGCAGCTTTGCAGAGTCTGCTGGTAGAGGTGCCACTTTGTGGTTTCTGGAATTAAGACACATATAAAGGAGGGATCATGAGTTTATTGGGAAAAGGATGCTGAGGTGGGAACTGCAAGGCAGGAGGCCCAGAGGAAGACCACAGAGGAGATATATGGATGTATGGGATGTATGTCACATGCTGCTTTTGATACGAGGTCCTGATACATAAAAGCAGCAAACTAATCGATTTTATACTTTATATTTAACATGTTGTAAATTCAGCTCCCAGATTATTCCATTAATTTATAAACAAAATGAAGTGAGAAGTGGGCCGGATTTACTGACATAAAATCAAACGTGGAAAAGCTTTTAGGAGGATCTGTGTGTGATGCTAAAAGTAAAGACTTAATGTCCAAAAATGACGTCATCTAGGACAAATGTTTGGTTTGTCCTTTCTGCTGTACAAACATGACAGAGAAACATGGGAGACCGTGAAGAAGTGGAGCCACATCCTCATTTTGGAGTTTTAGGAAAAACCAAATCACACAAAGGGTAAATGTAAGGATGTGTGGGTGGAGTCATTCTGTGCTGCTCAGTGGAAACTTGACACTGTGAAGGGAAACAACTGCTGGAAATGATCCATCGTATTGATCAGAGACCATCGTTAACATCACAAAAATTATGTGTTAAAGTAAGTAAGAAAATAATAAAAAATAAATAAATAATAATTATAGATGTGAACATCTGTTGTTGGTTTCTTTATCACTAAAACCGTCATGTGAAAAAGTAAATACACCCTCTTTTTTCTGTAAGGTGTGTCTGGAAATAATACAAATAATCAGGTCCTTCCCAGGACTTAAATGAGATAAATAACTTAAAATGAACAACACATGACATATGACACTGTCATCACATATTAAACAAAAATTAAGACCAAATGCAGGAGCGGTGTGAAAACCTCCAAGTGTTCCCCGTGACTTTAACATCTTGTGGAACAACCTTCAGCAGAAACAAGTGACTGTCAGGACATTTATCCCATTTTTACAACAGTGTTACACTTCATTGAGGTTTCAGCATTTGGAGGAGGAGAACCAGTATGTCAATAAAGCAATTGCCAAACTATCTGCCAAACCTATAGTTAAGTCAGCAAAGAGATGGACCAACGAGACAGAACAGATCTTACAATCCTGTTTTTATCTGACTGACTGGAGTGTTTTTGAGGCGGCCGCCACTGATCTAAATGAGCTCACAGAGACTGTTACCTCATACATCAGGTTCTGCGAGGACTTATGCATTCCTACCAGAAATTGTCTGGCCTACAACAATGACAAGCCATGGTTCACAGGTAAACTCAGACATCTTCGTCAGGCCAAAGAGGATGCCTACAGGAAAAGGGACCGAGTCTTGTACAATCAAGCCAGGAACACATGAATGAGTTCTACTGCAGATTCGATTCCCCCCACACCCGCTCTGATGATCTCCTTACACAACAATTACCACCATCGGCTACCCCCGCCCCCTCCCCCCCCAATACTTCAAATCAGTGAAGACGAGGTATGCCAGATCTTCAGGAAAAATAAAAAAAGGAAAACACCGGGCCCAGACGGCGTGACTCCAGCCTGTCTGAAAACCTGTGCTAACGAACTGTCCACCATCTTCGCACAAATCTTCAACAGGTCTCTTGAGCTGTGTGAAGTCCCAGTCTGCCTGAAACGATCAACCATCATCCCTGTCCCAAAGAAACCCAAGACAAAGGGTTTTAACGACTACAAACCCGTGGCGCTAACATCTGTCGTCATGAAGTCGTTTGAGAAACTGGTCCTGGCCTATCTGAAGGGCATCACCGGCCCCTCACTGGACTCCCTGCAGTTTGCCTACCGGGCAAACAGGTCAGTGGACGACGCAATGAATATTGGGTTGTACCACATCCTGCAACATCTGGACAGACCGGGGACCTATACGAGAATCCTGTTTGTGGACTTCAGTTCGGCATTCAACACCATCATCCCTTCACTCCTTCACACTAAACTAAATCAACTTTCGGTTCCCAGCGCTATCTGTCAATGGCTCACCAGCTTTCTGACAGACAGGCAACAGCTGGTTAGACTCGGGAAAGTCGGGAAAATCAGGCAGTCGCACCATCAACACCGGCGCCCCTCAAGGCTGTGTTCTCTCCCCACTGCTCTTCTCCCTCTATACCAATGACTGCACCTCAAAAGACCCCTCTGTCAAGCTCCTGAAGTTCGCTGATGACACCACGGTTATCTGCCTCATTAAGGATGGTGACGAGTCTGCCTATAGACAGGAGGTTAAAGATCTGTCTGTCTGGTGCACTCGCAACAACTTAGTGCTGAACAAGCTAAAAACGGTGGAGATGATAGTGGACTTCAGGAGGAACCCCCCAGCTCTCTCCCCAATCAACATCATGGACAGCACTGTGGCCACAGTAGAGACATTCAAGTTCCTGGGTTGCCTCTTCTCCCGGGACCTGAAGTGGGTCACTCACGTAGACTCCACTGTGAAAAAGGCCCAACAAAGGTTGTACTTCCTTCGTCAGCTAAAGAAATTCAACCTACCACAGAAGCTGCTGAGACAGTTCTACTCGGCCGTTATTGAGTCTGTCCTGTGCACATCATTAACAGCCTGGTTTGGCTCAGCTACTAAATCAGACTGCAGAAGATTACAGAGGACGGTCAGGACTGCCGAGAGGATTATTGGCACTCCCCTGCCCTCCCTCCAGGAACTATACATATCCAGAGTGAGGAAGAGAACACTGAAAATCACTCTGGACCCCTCGCATCTGGGTCATTCCCTTTTTGAGCTCTTACCATCTGGCCGGCGCTATAGAGCCCAAAACACCAGAACAAACAGATGCCTAAACAGTTTCTTTCCCCAGGCAATCCACCTTATGAACAGCTAATACTCCTCTGACTGCGACTGTGCAATTTAATTTAATTTAACTTAAGCAATGTAAATGACTGTACAGTTAAACACTTGAGGATACCCTACCGGATATAGCACAATTGTATATACCACACTGTCTCCATTACGTTTCTTTTTACTTATTTTAACTACATTAGTTATATTCTTGGTACTTGATGTCACTGACACTGAAAGCTAACAACACTGAAACGAATTCCTTGTATGTGAAAACATATTTGGCAATAAAGCTTTTTCTGATTTCTGCTTTCTGATTTCGTTGCTGCTACAACACTATGACACTGACTTTCCAGGGTCTTCAGCCTCTTGTGATCAACTACCAGCAGTCTCCATGACTGCACCACAGAGGATGGAAGCTCTGACCGGATCATGTTTACTGATCCCATGTGACTTCAGAGTCCAAGAGGGTCACACGTTCAACAGCAGAACAATCAGCTTGAAAGAAGGTGAATGTCCTGGATCGGTCAAGTCCAGGACCCAGTCCAATCTAGACGTCGTGGCTGGACCTACAGAGATGTTCATGTGTGTTCAGCCTGACAGAACAAGGAAAGATGTGGAAAACCAGCAGTGTCCGGATGTGTCCGTCTGACTGGGACGTGTCCACAGACTCGGTGTTGTGATGACGGTCCAACGTGGATCTACTGAACACTGATCTGAAGGGGGGACATGCACTCCTTTACTGTACTTTATATCATTCCATTCATTGACATTATTTAGTATAAATCTGTTTTCTTTTTGATATAAAGAAGATTTTTTTCAAACTACTAGTACATGCATTAAGTGCGTGTAAATATGACTCTCAGCGCAGAGTCATGCAAAGAGCCGGACAAATC
Organism: Xenentodon cancila; assembly: GCA_014839995.1. Taxonomy (NCBI): domain Eukaryota; kingdom Metazoa; phylum Chordata; class Actinopteri; order Beloniformes; family Belonidae; genus Xenentodon; species Xenentodon cancila. Next base: position 27,445,027 of record CM026197.1, read on the forward strand.
TTCTAACTCCTGAAGTGCAGAGAAGTTCAACCAAAAGTGGAGATGCTCCTTAAACAGCTGAGTCTCCAGCTGGCTCTTAAAAGTATATTCAAACCAATGGAGCATCCATGACCTCTGAATCCCCCCTTTATTGAGGGAAGCTCAGCGGTCTAGGAAAATGAGCTCCAACTCTGAAAAACATGGTTAGAAACTCTCTAGAAACCGTTTTTTTTTCAGGACGTGAATCTCATTCCTGATGTACCAAAGGTGGAATTAACTTGTTTTCTATTTAAGACCAATTAAAAACCAGGAAAAATATGTTTTGGAAAAAAAAAAAACTTGATTTTCAAAATGAGCCTGAACTGATGACTTGACAGATGTGTAATCTCACACATAAAATACTTCTTTGTTGTAACAGCGGTTGTTGACAATAAATCTGATACCGTTGAGAAGCCTGTTTACTCACATTTTTAATGGTGACACATTTGTCAGGAACGTGCATTTGTGGGATGAGCAGCAGAGCTGAGAATGTGGCTTGGGCCATCAAATATTTGTCAAAACTTCTCAGTCTCCTGGACTAACATGCTGGTGTTTCCTGGTTCTAGTCTGGACTGGAGCAGCGGCATCCTGGATGTCCTGCAGCTGTCTAACAGCTGTTCCGACCCAGTCAGCAGGCTTTTACACTTGTCTGACCTGCCGGAGACAAACGCATGGATCAGTCTTTCTAAATCTGCTTCAGACACTATTACTTTGATTCTGGCAACGTTTCTCAGACGGTGAAAAGCTGCTGATGTTATTGATTTAACGTGGCTGTTCAAGTTCAGATCTGAGTCACATTTTACCACTAGATTAACAACCAGATTTTGAGGTTCTAGAGAGGCCGTCTCCAGGTAACTGACATCACTTCTCTGTGTCTGTGTGGACCACAGACGATGATTTCAGTTTTGTCTGAGTTTTACTGGAGAAAATTGTTTTGCATCCACACACTGATCTGTTTGATGCAGCGACACAACCAATCAACTAATACTCCCGTGAACTTTATCTTTGGAACGTGGAACATCAGACACAATTGATGTAATTGATGACATCACAAAAAGAATGTTCTAAAAAGCACTCGTCAAAGTGAAGATCTGTTACTGTTGTTTTTGTTAACAAAAATCAGGAAACCAGATACAAAACTCTACGACTGACTGTGTTACAGAGCACCTTCATTTCTGTTGCATTTATGTATCTTCTGCTATTTTAGTTTTTACTGTTTAATCTTAGCTGTTGTTTTAATTCTATTTTAAATCTACTTTGATGGTTTCTTTTGCATCTTCATAGATGTTGCCTTCATCACTTTAACATGTTAGATTATCTGAGCCAAGCTTGAACATTTGAAACTGTAGAGTAACACAATATTCACAAAATATAAGGAAACACAAGAACCACAACTATTATCCAGGAACCAGGACCTCTGTAAAGTCCAGTCTCAACAAGCAGAAACTGAACGGTGACACATTTAAACCACAAAGTTCCTCCACTCACAAACACATCTGACTGGACTGATCACTCAGATGTGATGTCAAATACTGGTTTGTGTCCCCACTCACCTACCAGAATGATGGAAGTGATGGGAATTCCTCCATCAGTGAACCTGACAGGAATCTATATTTCATACGTGTTGATTTAACTTCACCCTCAGATAGACCAGATCTTTATCAGAGGCAGACAACTGTCACAATCATGCAGACTGAACTGAGAGGTAAAGCAGCCAAAACTCAGCTTCAGCAACCAGACAAAAGCACAAAGAGATTCAGGACTGAAGAACAGACACATGACTTTTCTCCCTGACCAGGAACGAAACCCGGACCGCGGTGGTGAAAACACCAAATCCTGACCACCAGAGACACTTGTGACAGGCTCTTGAAGGGATTTCAGCTCCCTGCTCAAAGTTCACTTACTTACAGAGACGTTAAGAAGTGATTTTTTTTCAGTCATTTCTAGTCACAGTTCTTAAAACAGTTATTTTCTTGGCTTTTAGTCCCATTTGAGCATATTGACAGGACGTTTACCAGAATAAACTGTGTTTGACTTTTTTTTTTTTACACTGTTATTTTGTTCTTCTGTCACGCATACTTCACACGTTGCTTGGTGGCTGTGACGTTTGCCATTCATTCGGAGCCAGGGGTGGGTGGCAAAACTGCTGCTTGACGGTCGCTCACAGTGTGAACATGGCTACGGAGACCAATACATATGTTAATTCAAGCAGACCAACAGAGACTTTCCACACGTGAAATAGGAGAAACTTTGGTTTAAAGTAAACAGGTTTCCCTAACTTGACTTCAAATTTAGCCATCGTTTGAAATGCTTCAAATTTTGCCTTAAAAGATCAGATCAATGACTGCAGTGTTCACAGGATTTAATCAGCTCTTCCCCAAAGACAACTGGAATAAACTCAAGTAGAAAATATACATTAAAACAGACACTTTGAGGCCTCTGAGGCTGCAGGAACCTAAACTCAAAACTCATTATGTCCCTGATGTCAGTTGAAGACGCAACCTTCTCATCTGGAGTCAGATGCGCTTCCACTGGAACACAGAGTCGCTTCGGACCTCCTCTGACACTCTTTAAGTAACGCAACTCTTACAAATGATGCTGTTAATAACAGCATCAAGAAATCTTCACACTGATGACTGATGTTCATGAGCCAAAGACTGCTTTACAATGAACCTACAGCCTACAACAGAAACATTCAAGATATAGACATAAAAAAACAATAAGGAAAAAAAAACAGACTTGTAAAAGTATGTAGGCATATCTAAAAAAAACGACTTGGTTATTTATATGGCATATTGATCATATATGGCCAATAATAAAAGCTACTGTCAAAACATCATTAATAAAGTGACAATGTCTCATTTCAAACAGCGTCCCATAGAGTTTATGCAGCTGTTTGTGAAAAGAGGAAGGAAGTGACAAGAACGTTCTATTTGCACCACGTTCTCCATGTAGAACTCGCTAATGCACTATTCTGGGTGACGTCATGGGGGAAATCCCGTGTCTTTCAAAACATTCCAGCATGTGCAGGTAGCAACAGCTGCGGCTTGACCAGCACGTCTGCTGTGACGTTTCTGTGTTGTTGATGTGAAGCAAACAACACAGAAAGAAGCGTACGGTGTGCTTTTACCAGCGAGGTACTTGTTGAAATAGAAAATAAAAGGTAAATAATATGTTTCATTTGTTGAGTCTATCCACTTGTAGGCTGTGCAACGCCATGTCAGCTGTTTCCTGCTGCCAGCGTGTTGTTTTGGAGAGCGTGTGTCCAAAATGCAGCACAATGTGACAAAACGAGAGCCGTGAAGATGTAGGAGTGAAGTTGCGCGTGTCATCCCAACACACTGACACACGGCAGGCTGCAGGATTTGACATGCGCTTGGAGCCGAGCACAGCCACTAGTCACGGAGCACCACGTGACTGTTGAACACACACTTTTTAACCTCCGTTGTATACACAGCACACGTGACACGGGGAGCCCATGTTCAACACTATATAACACACATTTCAACCTGCAACTTTCGCTTACGGCCATACCACCCTGAACACGCCCGATCTCGTCTGACTCTCGACGCCTGGGAATACCGGGTGCTGTACGCTTTTGCAAACACAACAAACCCACAACCTCTCTCTCTAAACACACACGCACACACACACACACACACTAACCTAACTTTTGCACTCTTTTTTGGGGGACATTTTCTCGCTTTTATTGCTTTTTTAAACACATGGCAGCCTGCATACAAACACATTCAAACTCAACTCACATCTACAGCGTTGGGCGCACGCTTAAACCACTTCAAACTGGGACAACTCCTTTACATCATCAACATCATCATCATCATTAGCAACTACAACCTGCATTCAACCAGGACACGCAACGCTCCACACCACCTATACCTACTAACTCAACTTTTTAACACTTTCATTTATTACTATTTTTACATTATCTTACCGGATTCTCATCATCACCACACAAATCTTTACGTTTCTTCTCACTCGTCTCCCAGTCCAGCGTCTTATTCATCCACACTTCTTTCTTCGCTCTTCTGCCGGATCTTTGCGGTGCAAAGCTGACAAAACCTCGCACATTCACATGACAATTATCCTCACACATACTCCGTGCGCGTCCACTTCAGGCTCTGGACCAAACGTAACAACAGCGCCCTCTGCTGTGTTGGAGGCGCTTTGAGCGCCTGTCTTCTCAAGCACGTCTTCTGTGACGTTTCTGTGTTGTTGATGTGAAGCAAACAACAAAAACATTTCTATGCTGTGATTTTGCCAGTGAGGTACTTGTTCAAATAAATGTAAGTCAGAGTCACATTTATTGTCAATTCTACCACATGTGAGATACATACGCAGAATCCAAGTGACGTTACTCCCAAACCCTCTGTGCTACACAATAAATAAATTACTCTAAACACAAAGTGCAAATCTGAAGGAAACAAGTAATAAAATGATGCAGTTTAAGAACTAAGGGCAATAAAATGACATAAAAAAAAAACAATAAAATGGCAGTATGATGATGGACATTATTGTTAAACATGAACTGTGTTGTCATAAGGACAGTGAAATGCACAACAGTTTTTAAAGGTGTGTGAGTGTCCTGCAGGTGTTCAGCTGATCGCTCTGGTTAAAGTGAGCTAGTGCAAAGAAGCCGGTCCAGTTCTGACAGGTAATCAATACTGAAAAATCACTTCATTTCTGTTGCATTTATGCATCTTCTGCTATTTTAGTTTTTACTGTTTAATCTTAGTTGATGTTTTAATTCTATTCTAAATCTACTTTGATGTTTTTTTTGCATCTTGCTGTATGTTCTATGACACTGATGAACGTGTGTGAGTGAAGATAGGCGTCTCATCCTAAGACGCTGACACACGGTCGGCTGCAGGATTTCGGATCCCTTTGGACCCGACCAGATCCACTTGTGAACGAGCTCCACGTGAGTCTTGAAGACAGTCTTGAAAAACTCCTGCAAGACAATAAAAGGGTCTATTTATATTTGATAACCATCTTTTAACTTTGAATCTAAATTGCAGTTGTTGCTAAAAGTTAGGTGTTCAATACGGCAAAAACATGAATTGCCACCAAAGCCAATATATGACTAATTTTTCCGGCCCACTTTCTAGCTCATTTGGCTCTCACAAATACTTGCTGGGTTGAAAGTGCAAAGACAAAATAGAATATCCACACAAACCTTCAAAACTGAGGTTTAACTTAAAATGGACTTCAAACAGAACATCACTTCTGTTTTTGAAAAAAAGAGAAGGGTATCAATATTTGCATGACCAGCCACCATTTTGTTTTTCAATTCAATATAGAGAATTA
>CM026197.1:27450569-27823069 GCA_014839995.1 Xenentodon cancila
AAATAATATGTTTTATTTGTTGAGTCTATCCACTTGTAGGCTGTGCAACGCCATGTCAGCTGTTTCCTGCTGCCAGCGTGTTGTTTTGGAGAGCGTGTGTCCAAAATGCAGCACAATGTGACAAAACGAGAGCCGTGAAGATGTAGGAGTGAAGTTGCGCGTGTCATCTCAACACACTGACACCCACTAGTCTCACGGTCTGGGCATTTAGGAGATGTCCAACCTTTACACTCCAATTCTGGCTTGAAAAATAGTTGTCCTTGTGTTTTACCTCACTACGCTATTGAGTTGTTCTTGTGTTTTACCTCACTACGCTATTGAGTTGTTCTTGTTTTTTACCTCACTACGCTATTGAGTTGTTCTTGTGTTTTACCTCACTACGCTATTGAGTTGTTCTTGTGTTTTACCTCACTACGCTATTGAGTTGTTCTTGTTTTTTACCTCACTACGCTAATATTCACTCGGGGAACTTTGTATATTTTCAAGTTGCTGTGACCAAAAAGCAGTCTGTTGTTCCTACTGTTTATTTAAACCAGTGCTATTTATAACCTCCACAATCACCATCCTTTCTGATGTCATTAAGACACTAGCTTTACTTCTTGTATTGAGAAAAAACATTTGATGTTTGCACCTTGCGGCGAGAGGTTCCAGGTTCAATTTCCCGGACGACAAGGGAAAAAAAACATACTTGTTAAGAAGTGCTTTTCAGTCATTTCCAGTCACAACCAGGACCTCTGTAAAGTCCAGTCTCCACAAGCAAAAACTGAACGGCGGCACATTTAAACCTCAATGTTTTTACACTGTTATTTGGTTCTTCTGCTCCATCACGTTCATTGTTCTTAGTTTCTATTTATTATTATTGCAATATTACGTTACCGTGTTTTCATGTTGACACCATTCCTTTTTTTGGTTTTTCAGTCGCCTCTTAGTCCAGGGTCTCATTAATCCACACTTGTTTGCTGAGCGGACTGCGGGATCTTTTCGATGCAAATCTGAAAAAAAAAACAAAAAAAAAAACTTTGGTTTAAAGTTAAGAGGTTTCCCTAACTTGACTTCAAATTTAGCCATCATTTGAAATGCTTCAAATTTTGCCTTAAAAGATCAGATCAATGACTGCAGTGTTCACAGGATTTAATCAGCTCTTCCCCAAAGACAACTGGAATAAACTCAAGTAGAAAATATACATTAAAACAGACACTTTGAGGCCTCTTGAGGCTGCAGGAACCTAAACTCAAAACTCATTATGTCCCTGATGTCAGTTGAAGACGCAACCTTCTCATCTGGAGTCAGATGCGCTTCCACTGGAACACAGAGTCGCTTCGGACCTCCTCTGACACTCTTTAAGTAACGCAACTCTTACAAATGATGCTGTTAATAACAGCATCAAAAAATCTTCACACTGATGACTGATGTTCATGAGCCAAAGACTGCTTTACAATGAACCTACAGCCTACAACAGAAACATTCAAGATATAGACATAAAAAAACAATAAGGAAAAAAAAACAGACTTGTAAAAGTATGTAGGCATATCTAAAAAAAAATGACTTGGTTATTTATATGGCATATTGATCATATATGGCCAATAATAAAAGCTACTGTCAAAACATCATTAATAAAGTGACAATGTCTCATTTCAAACAGCGTCCCATAGAGTTTATGCAGCTGTTTGTGAAAAGAGGAAGGAAGTGACAAGAACGTTCTATTTGCACCACGTTCTCCATGTAGAACTCGCTAATGCACTATTCTGGGTGACGTCATGGGGGAAATCCCGTGTCTTTCAAAACATTCCAGCATGTGCAGGTAGCAACAGCTGCGGCTTGACCAGCACGTCTGCTGTGACGTTTCTGTGTTGTTGATGTGAAGCAAACAACACAGAAAGAAGCGTACGGTGTGCTTTTACCAGCGAGGTACTTGTTGAAATAGAAAATAAAAGGTAAATAATATGTTTCATTTGTTGAGTCTATCCACTTGTAGGCTGTGCAACGCCATGTCAGCTGTTTCCTGCTGCCAGCGTGTTGTTTTGGAGAGCGTGTGTCCAAAATGCAGCACAATGTGACAAAACGAGAGCCGTGAAGATGTAGGAGTGAAGTTGCGCGTGTCATCCCAACACACTGACACACGGCAGGCTGCAGGATTTGACATGCGCTTGGAGCCGAGCACAGCCACTAGTCACGGAGCACCACGTGACTGTTGAACACACACTTTTTAACCTCCGTTGTATACACAGCACACGTGACACGGGGAGCCCATGTTCAACACTATATAACACACATTTCAACCTGCAACTTTCGCTTACGGCCATACCACCCTGAACACGCCCGATCTCGTCTGATCTCGGAAGCTAAGCAGGGTCGGGCCTGGTTAGTACTTGGATGGGAGACCGCCTGGGAATACCGGGTGCTGTACGCTTTTGCAAACACAACAAACCCACAATCTCTCTCTCTAAACACACACACTAACACAACTTTTGCACTCTTTTTTGGGGGAATTTTCGCGATTTTATTGCTTTTTTAAACACATGGCAGCCTGCATACAAACACATTCAAAATAAACTCACATCTACAGCGTTGGGCGCACGCTTAAACCACTTCAAACTGGGACAACTCCTTTACATCATCAACATCATCATCATTAGCAACTACAACCTGCATTCAACCAGGACACGCAACGCTCCACACCACCTATACCTACTAACTCAACTTTTTAACACTTTCATTTATTACTATTTTTACATTATCTTACCGGATTCTCATCATCACCACACAAATCTTTACGTTTCTTCTCACTCGTCTCCCAGTCCAGCGTCTTATTCATCCACACTTCTTTCTTCGCTCTTCTGCCGGATCTTTGCGGTGCAAAGCTGACAAAACCTCGCACATTCACATGACAATTATCCTCACACATACTCCGTGCGCGTCCACTTCAGGCTCTGGACCAAACGTAACAACAGCGCCCTCTGCTGTGTTGGAGGCGCTTTGAGCGCCTGTCTTCTCAAGCACGTCTTCTGTGACGTTTCTGTGTTGTTGATGTGAAGCAAACAACAAAAACATTTCTATGCTGTGATTTTGCCAGTGAGGTACTTGTTCAAATAAATGTAAGTCAGAGTCACATTTATTGTCAATTCTACCACATGTGAGATACATACGCAGAATCCAAGTGACGTTACTCCCAAACCCTCTGTGCTACACAATAAATAAATTACTCTAAACACAAAGTGCAAATCTGAAGGAAACAAGTAATAAAATGATGCAGTTTAAGAACTAAGGGCAATAAAATGACATAAAAAAAAAACAATAAAATGGCAGTATGATGATGGACATTATTGTTAAACATGAACTGTGTTGTCATAAGGACAGTGAAATGCACAACAGTTTTTAAAGGTGTGTGAGTGTCCTGCAGGTGTTCAGCTGATCGCTCTGGTTAAAGTGAGCTAGTGCAAAGAAGCCGGTCCAGTTCTGACAGGTAATCAATACTGAAAAATCACTTCATTTCTGTTGCATTTATGCATCTTCTGCTATTTTAGTTTTTACTGTTTAATCTTAGTTGATGTTTTAATTCTATTCTAAATCTACTTTGATGTTTTTTTTGCATCTTGCTGTATGTTCTATGACACTGATGAACGTGTGTGAGTGAAGATAGGCGTCTCATCCTAAGACGCTGACACACGGTCGGCTGCAGGATTTCGGATCCCTTTGGACCCGACCAGATCCACTTGTGAACGAGCTCCACGTGAGTCTTGAAGACAGTCTTGAAAAACTCCTGCAAGACAATAAAAGGGTCTATTTATATTTGATAACCATCTTTTAACTTTGAATCTAAATTGCAGTTGTTGCTAAAAGTTAGGTGTTCAATACGGCAAAAACATGAATTGCCACCAAAGCCAATATATGACTAATTTTTCCGGCCCACTTTCTAGCTCATTTGGCTCTCACAAATACTTGCTGGGTTGAAAGTGCAAAGACAAAATAGAATATCCACACAAACCTTCAAAACTGAGGTTTAACTTAAAATGGACTTCAAACAGAACATCACTTCTGTTTTTGAAAAAAAGAGAAGGGTATCAATATTTGCATGACCAGCCACCATTTTGTTTTTCAATTCAATATAGAGAATTAGTCTGCTTGTTCTGGATTCAACTTTGACATCCAGGTGAGATTAAAAAGGGACCCAGAGGAAACTGCTTCTGAAACACCACTGGATGGATAGAAAACCACATTGAGAAATGAAGCATGTGACAAGGCAAAGCAACAACCAGACTAGTTTAAACCGAAGTTACTAAAGTGATGACGGAGCACTGGTGCATGACTTTTGTCACTTTTGCAGAAAACAATTGTTAATCCGAGGCATATTGGTAATTGTGTTATCTTTTTTTTTTTTTTTTTTTTTATTTCCTCGTGGATGCTCCTCTATGAGCCATTGTATAGAGCAACAGTGTTCTGTACCTGCTCCATTGTTATAGGTTGAGTGTTCTCTACCAGTGGAAATGGCTTTGAACGGAAGGGGAGCAGACATATTTCATGAGGGGGAATTTTTTTGAAGTGAATGGGTATAGCTGGCCAGACTAGTCAAGACTGCAGAAACAAGCTGCGAAACTAAAACAACGCTGAATAAGTGTTCCTAAATCAAAACTTGATCTTCCTACAAAGTGTTTTTCTGGTTGAAACCTTTTATCATTTGGAATCTACAAACCAACCAGGTAGCTACTAGTAGGTACCCTCATTTCAGGTCGCAACTGAAAGGGCAACCTCTTACTTTGAAAAACAGATCCATTGCATTTAATGCATTTACAATCACAATGAATTACACAGTTTTCAAAATATGTGGGCTGATAGGCTGCATACACAGATGTTGCCTAGCAACAGGTTTGAGGTCACAGGTACCTCTTCCGTTCCGGAACGGAATCTGTAACTCTGACATAACAAAGACATAAAATCTCCAACATCAGCACACAGTAATCCACTCCAGAGTACTTAGCAGTACACATCTGAGCAGAGCACTGAGACACTTGTCGGCATCTTTGAGAGATAATTATTTAAAAAATTGCAAGGATTAAACAATAATACATTGACATGATGAAAAGAATCTGCAGGAATTTCAACGCAACACCAGAAGAAAGTAATCTGTCCGAGTTACAAACCAACACTCGAACATTTTACACTTGCAACAAGAAGAACTTCAACGAAATGCAAGAAGAGCATAAAAGTCACAGATACCAGCTGCTTGCCCACAAGCGTGGACTCTCGGATTCCTTGGATAATGAATTCGATGAGGATGCAGCCTTGAAACAAGTCAACTCTGAAACATCTCAGAACAGACATACTGACGGCGCCACGACTCGAGCACTGGAGATGCCTCTGGTCTGTGGGAACTCAGGAAATGTCGCAGGTATGAGCTGCTTGCCCGCTACAGAGGAATCTCCACATTCATCAACCACAAAGAAGACAACGTCAAGGCTAAAGCTAACACCGTTTCTTGTGAGTTTGATGCAGCGGAGGATCCTCTGGTAAATTTGTTCAGCAACATGGTCATTAATGTTTTTCAACAAAGAAAAACTAGATCAATCTCCAGCAAGGATTCTTCTGGACTGTGGGCTCTTCGAAAGAATAGCAGGTATAAGCTGCTTGCTCGCTTTAGAGGAATCTCTGAATCCACGGAGAGAAACAAAGAGCAAATGCAGAAAAAAACCAGTGCCACTGAGGAACCTGCCATAGTAAGAAAAATCATTATTCACCGTCGCAGCAATAACCAAGGCTCGTTGCCACAGAAGCATCCATCTGGTTTGTGGGAACTGCGTGGAGCTCGCTGGGAAGCAAAGTATGAAAAGATGACAGATGGCACCAATGGGATTGTTACAACTAAAAAAAGAGGACAGGACATCCCCCAAGTTGGGGACAAAATGATCAATGTGACGAAAAAAAACATTGAATGTCCCCGATCAAAGAAAAAGAAGTCACTTTTCAAGACCTTGGCAGCAGGGTAACAGGCGATGGGCAAGATCACCCACCACTGCGGAATCAGTGAGAACATCGTACTGCTATCACAGAAACCAAGGCACATTCACTGGCTGGTATTCCTCTGCTTTGTGGGAAAAGCGTGGACCTCGCTGGAGGCAAAACTATGATCACCTGAGACATACCAACAATTGTATGGTGACACACAAGACATACAATGGCCCCCAGCACACAAACAGATGGTCACATCGATATGAAAACTTCTATCAGACGTGGACCCGCCCCAGTTATACAGACCACACCAGGTATAACAAATGGAACTATGGAGGGGCTGGTAGATGTAGAAACTCCTACCAACCCACTTCTGCAGCAGCGGATCCATCTCCAAGGTCACAAAGCAACATTTGCTGCCAGTACAACGGATACGTCTACAAAGACAGATTCAGGCTGAAGAGGGCACCAAACTGCATCCACCACAAGTGAAACGTTAACTGAAAAGAATATGTTGAAAAATAAAGCTTTGATGGTGTACCTCTAATGTATTTTAATCAAAGCGTTTCACAAACACCTCGATTAGACTTCAACGAGGTCCTAATGTTTTTCCTTTAATTTATTCAACTATAATTCTTACATTTTAAACCAATATTCTACTTCCTTCCTAGTGACAGCTGGGATATATCCAGTCATTCTGAAACAATTCAAGCGGGTATAAAAAAATGGAAGGACTTTCCACACATGTAAGCTGGGAAATGCAACTTTTTCTTTAGGAAATTAAAAAGAAGTGTTTATTTTTAATGAGATGACTTCAAAAAGGTCCTAATGTTTTAGTCAGGATTACAGTAACAAGCTGCCAACCTGAAACCAAGACAAACCACGCTGAGTAAACGTTACTCCTGCAAGAATATAAAAGGGTCTATTTATATTTGATAACCATCTTTTAACTTTGAATCTAAATTGCAGTTGTTGCTAAAAGTTAGGTGTTCAATACGGCAAAAACATGAATTGCCACCAAAGCCAATATATGACTAATTTTTCCGGCCCACTTTCTAGCTCATTTGGCTCTCACAAATACTTGCTGGGTTGAAAGTGCAAAGACAAAATAGAATATCCACACAAACCTTCAAAACTGAGGTTTAACTTAAAATGGACTTCAAACAGAACATCACTTCTGTTTTTGAAAAAAAGAGAAGGGTATCAATATTTGCATGACCAGCCACCATTTTGTTTTTCAATTCAATATAGAGAATTAGTCTGCTTGTTCTGGATTCAACTTTGACATCCAGGTGAGATTAAAAAGGGACCCAGAGGAAACTGCTTCTGAAACACCACTGGATGGATAGAAAACCACATTGAGAAATGAAGCATGTGACAAGGCAAAGCAACAACCAGACTAGTTTAAACCGAAGTTACTAAAGTGATGACGGAGCACTGGTGCATGACTTTTGTCACTTTTGCAGAAAACAATCACATCCCATCCACACATCTGACTGGGACGTGTCCACAGAGTGTTGTGATGACGGTCCAACGTGGATCTACTGAACACTGATCTGAAGGGGGGACATGCACTCCTCAACAAGCAAATACTGAACGGTGGCACATTTAAACCTCAATGTTGCTCCATGTTGCATTTGTGGGATGAGCAGCAGAGCTGAGTATGTGGCTCCCATGAAATATCCGTCAGATCTGGGAGCATGTTGGGACATTTTAAATTTCTTAAAACACGTATTTTTTGGCTTTTAGTCCCATTTCAGCATATTTTCAGGATGTTTACTAGAAAAAAACATCAGGGCACTACAGGGAGGGTCGTGACCTGCATTTGGATCTTTTCATCTCTGCCATCTTTCAAAATGATAAAAAACAACAATAAAAAAAACAACATACTAGTAAAACTGTCTGAGAGCTCAAGAGCAGTTCTGGTAACAGACTGATATGATGGGAGACCGCCTGGGAATTCTGGGTGCTGTATGCTTTTGCAAACTGCACACGGCGCTCCCTATCCGTCTATTGAAGCACATTTTGCTACATGTCAGCGTGCACAGTAACACACAGCAACTCACATCCCATCCACAGCATTTTGCACATGCTTAATGCACTTTAAGTGGAACAAATAAACTGGATCTTCATCATCATTATCATCAAGAAGATGCATTCAACCAGGAGGCACAACGCTCTATCTCACTTCTACCAACTAACTCAACTTTTTATCATTTTTATTTATCATTAATTCAATATTACGTTACCGTGTTTTCCTGTTGACATCATTCCTTCCTTGGGTTTCTCAGTCGTCTCTGGTCCAGCGTCTGGTTGAGCCACAGTTCTTAGCTGGGTCTTCTGCTGGATCCTTTTGATGCAAATCTGAAAAAAAAAAAACATCAGAAATTCAGCTGCCAGCTACCTTCACACATACTTCACACGTTGGTTGGTGGCTGTGACGTTTGCAGGTAGGAATGTGTTTGTCATTTAGCTTTTCTGTGCCTGTGGAGCCGAGGGGTGGAGGTGGACTGCTGGCTGACGTTGCTCATCAGGCCACCACAGGGAGGGTCGTTACCTGCATTCAGTCGTTACCTGCATCAATGACTGCAGTGTCTCAAAGGTTTTACCACCTCTTCCCCACAGACAACTGGAATAGACTCAAGTAAAAAATATACATTCAAACAGACACTTTGGGACCTCCTGAGGCTGCAGAACATAAACTAAAAATTCACCCTGACCCTGACGTCAGCTGAAGACAAACTTCTGATCTGGAGTCAGACGCGCCACCGCTGGACCACAGAGTCGGTCCAGACGTCCTCTGACATTGTTTAAGTAAAAAATGACATGTGTCCTTGTCCTCACTGAAAACATCAATATTTTGTGAACTATGAATGCAGCAAAACAGAGCCACATGTTAACTATGACACTGACTTTCCAGGGTCTTCAGCCTCTTGTGATCAACTACCAGCAGTCTCCATGACTGCACCACAGAGGATGGAAGCTCTGACCGGATCATGTTTACTGATCCCATGTGACTTCAGAGTCCAAGAGGGTCACACGTTCAACAGCAGAACAATCAGCTTGAAAGAAGGTGAATGTCCTGGATCGGTCAAGTCCAGGACCCAGTCCAATCTAGACGTCGTGGCTGGACCTACAGAGATGTTCATGTGTGTTCAGCCTGACAGAACAAGGAAAGATGTGGAAAACCAGCAGTGTCCGGATGTGTCCGTCTGACGGGGACGTGTCCACAGACTCGGTGTTGTGATGACGGTCCAACGTGGATCTACTGAACACTGATCTGAAGGGGGGACATGCACTCCTTTACTGTACTTTATATCATTCCATTCATTGACATTATTTAGTATAAATCTGTTTTCTTTTTGATATAAAGAAGATTTTTTTCAAACTACTAGTACATGCATTAAGTGCGTGTAAATATGACTCTCAGCGCAGAGTCATGCAAAGAGCCGGACAAATCTTCTAACTCCTGAAGTGCAGAGAAGTTCAACCAAAAGTGGAGATGCTCCTTAAACAGCTGAGTCTCCAGCTGGCTCTTAAAAGTATATTCAAACCAATGGAGCATCCATGACCTCTGAATCCCCCCTTTATTGAGGGAAGCTCAGCGGTCTAGGAAAATGAGCTCCAACTCTGAAAAACATGGTTAGAAACTCTCTAGAAACCGTTTTTTTTTCAGGACGTGAATCTCATTCCTGATGTACCAAAGGTGGAATTAACTTGTTTTCTATGTAAGACCAATTAAAAACCAGGAAAAATATGTTTTGGAAAAAAAAAAAACTTGATTTTCAAAATGAGCCTGAACTGATGACTTGACAGATGTGTAATCTCACACATAAAATACTTCTTTGTTGTAACAGCGGTTGTTGACAATAAATCTGATACCGTTGAGAAGCCTGTTTACTCACATTTTTAATGGTGACACATTTGTCAGGAACGTGCATTTGTGGGATGAGCAGCAGAGCTGAGAATGTGGCTTGGGCCATCAAATATTTGTCAAAACTTCTCAGTCTCCTGGACTAACATGCTGGTGTTTCCTGGTTCTAGTCTGGACTGGAGCAGCGGCATCCTGGATGTCCTGCAGCTGTCTAACAGCTGTTCCGACCCAGTCAGCAGGCTTTTACACTTGTCTGACCTGCCGGAGACAAACGCATGGATCAGTCTTTCTAAATCTGCTTCAGACACTATTACTTTGATTCTGGCAACGTTTCTCAGACGGTGAAAAGCTGCTGATGTTATTGATTTAACGTGGCTGTTCAAGTTCAGATCTGAGTCACATTTTACCACTAGATTAACAACCAGATTTTGAGGTTCTAGAGAGGCCGTCTCCAGGTAACTGACATCACTTCTCTGTGTCTGTGTGGACCACAGACGATGATTTCAGTTTTGTCTGAGTTTTACTGGAGAAAATTGTTTTGCATCCACACACTGATCTGTTTGATGCAGCGACACAACCAATCAACTAATACTCCCGTGAACTTTATCTTTGGAACGTGGAACATCAGACACAATTGATGTAATTGATGACATCACAAAAAGAATGTTCTAAAAAGCACTCGTCAAAGTGAAGATCTGTTACTGTTGTTTTTGTTAACAAAAATCAGGAAACCAGATACAAAACTCTACGACTGACTGTGTTACAGAGCACCTTCATTTCTGTTGCATTTATGTATCTTCTGCTATTTTAGTTTTTACTGTTTAATCTTAGCTGTTGTTTTAATTCTATTTTAAATCTACTTTGATGGTTTCTTTTGCATCTTCATAGATGTTGCCTTCATCACTTTAACATGTTAGATTATCTGAGCCAAGCTTGAACATTTGAAACTGTAGAGTAACACAATATTCACAAAATATAAGGAAACACAAGAACCACAACTATTATCCAGGAACCAGGACCTCTGTAAAGTCCAGTCTCAACAAGCAGAAACTGAACGGTGACACATTTAAACCACAAAGTTCCTCCACTCACAAACACATCTGACTGGACTGATCACTCAGATGTGATGTCAAATACTGGTTTGTGTCCCCACTCACCTACCAGAATGATGGAAGTGATGGGAATTCCTCCATCAGTGAACCTGACAGGAATCTATATTTCATACGTGTTGATTTAACTTCACCCTCAGATAGACCAGATCTTTATCAGAGGCAGACAACTGTCACAATCATGCAGACTGAACTGAGAGGTAAAGCAGCCAAAACTCAGCTTCAGCAACCAGACAAAAGCACAAAGAGATTCAGGACTGAAGAACAGACACATGACTTTTCTCCCTGACCAGGAACGAAACCCGGACCGCGGTGGTGAAAACACCAAATCCTGACCACCAGAGACACTTGTGACAGGCTCTTGAAGGGATTTCAGCTCCCTGCTCAAAGTTCACTTACTTACAGAGACGTTAAGAAGTGATTTTTTTTCAGTCATTTCTAGTCACAGTTCTTAAAACAGTTATTTTCTTGGCTTTTAGTCCCATTTGAGCATATTGACAGGACGTTTACCAGAATAAACTGTGTTTGACTTTTTTTTTTTTACACTGTTATTTTGTTCTTCTGTCACGCATACTTCACACGTTGCTTGGTGGCTGTGACGTTTGCCATTCATTCAGAGCCAGGGGTGGGTGGCAAAACTGCTGCTTGACGGTCGCTCACAGTGTGAACATGGCTACGGAGACCAATACATATGTTAATTCAAGCAGACCAACAGAGACTTTCCACACGTGAAATAGGAGAAACTTTGGTTTAAAGTAAAGAGGTTTCCCTAACTTGACTTCAAATTTAGCCATCGTTTGAAATGCTTCAAATTTTGCCTTAAAAGATCAGATCAATGACTGCAGTGTTCACAGGATTTAATCAGCTCTTCCCCAAAGACAACTGGAATAAACTCAAGTAGAAAATATACATTAAAACAGACACTTTGAGGCCTCCTGAGGCTGCAGGAACCTAAACTCAAAACTCATTATGTCCCTGATGTCAGTTGAAGACGCAACCTTCTCATCTGGAGTCAGATGCGCTTCCACTGGAACACAGAGTCGCTTCGGACCTCCTCTGACACTCTTTAAGTAACGCAACTCTTACAAATGATGCTGTTAATAACAGCATCAAGAAATCTTCACACTGATGACTGATGTTCATGAGCCAAAGACTGCTTTACAATGAACCTACAGCCTACAACAGAAACATTCAAGATATAGACATAAAAAAACAATAAGGAAAAAAAAACAGACTTGTAAAAGTATGTAGGCATATCTAAAAAAAAACGACTTGGTTATTTATATGGCATATTGATCATATATGGCCAATAATAAAAGCTACTGTCAAAACATCATTAATAAAGTGACAATGTCTCATTTCAAACAGCGTCCCATAGAGTTTATGCAGCTGTTTGTGAAAAGAGGAAGGAACTTCACCATGTAGAACTCGCTAATGCACTATTCTGGGTGACCTCATCGGGGAAATCCCGTGTCTTTGAAAACGTTCCAAGGAAACGTGACCGAGTAAGTATTTAGATTCATATGCATCTGATTGACAGAAGTGATCGGCTGAAGACCAAGACAGCATGTGCACGTTCCCAAACGTAGCAACGGCTGCGGCTTGACCACTGTCTTTTCCAGCATGTCTGCTGTGACGATTCTGTGTTGATGTGAAGCAAACAAATGTGATGTGGTAAGACGTTGTCCCCTGAAGTCAGGGACTGTCTTGATTGGACAGCAGAGTGGCGCAGCGGAAGCGTGCTGGGCCCATAACCCAGAGGTCGATGGATCGAAACCATCCTCTGCTAGTTAAGAACCAGAATATGAGGCTCTTGATTCATTTACATACTTTAAGAAACTGGTCGTGGCTGTTCTGATCAGAGATGTAAGATCTTATTGTTTTTTAGGTTCGTGCTTTGTTGGGTTTGCAGAAGCGTACAGCACGGAGGTAAAACGTGTGTGTTCAACTGTCACGCGGTGCTCTGTCACAAGTGGATGTGCTCGGCTCCAAGCGCATGTCAAATCCTGCAGCCTGCCGTGTGTCAGTGTGTTGGGATGACACACGCAACTTCACTCCTACATCTTCACGGCTCTCGTTTTGTCACATTGTGCTGCATTTTGGACACACGCTCTCCAAAACAACACGCTGGCAGCAGGAAACAGCTGACATGGCGTTGCACAGCCTACAAGTGGATAGACTCAACAAATAAAACATATTATTTACCTTTTATTTTCTATTTCAACAAGTACCTCGCTGGTAAAAGCACACCGTACGCTTCTTTCTGTGTTGTTTGCTTCACATCAACAACACAGAAACGTCACAGCAGACGTGCTGGTCAAGCCGCAGCTGTTGCTACCTGCACATGCTGGAATGTTTTGAAAGACACGGGATTTCCCCCATGACGTCACCCAGAATAGTGCATTAGCGAGTTCTACATGGAGAACGTGGTGCAAATAGAACGTTCTTGTCACTTCCTTCCTCTTTTCACAAACAGCTGCATAAACTCTATGGGACGCTGTTTGAAAGGAGACATTTTCACTTTAATAATGATGTTTTGACAGTAGCCAGAAACTCCTGAACACTCAGATGGATGAAGCAGAACACCTTGTGCTGGTACAGGTGTTTCTCCTCTTTAAAGATCTGTGTGAAGACTCCTGAGTACACTGAAGCGTCTCTGATATCGATGCCAAACTCACTCAAGTCTGACTCATAGAAGATCAGGTTTCCTTTCTGCAGCTGTTCAAAAGCCAGTTTTCCCAGAGACTCCATCATCTTCCTGCTCTCTGGACTCCAGTCTGGATCTGTCTCAGCTCCTCCGTCATACTTGACCTTCTTCAGTTTGGTCTGGACCACCAGGAAGTGGATGTACATCTCAGTCAGGGTCTTGGGCAGACCTCCACCCTCTCTGGTTGTCAGGACTGTCTCCAGAACTGTTAGTGTTTTATAAAGTCCACACAACAGCTTAATTCTCCTAAAGAATCAGGTTTGAACCGACACTGATCAACTAGAACTTTACGATGAGCTGTCCAATACTGACTAGAATCACTTTTACCACCAAAACACATCAGGACGTGGACATGACAAGAACATCTGGGGGTCCTGGAGTTTCTAATACCAGGATGTTGGCAGCAGAGCCCTGATGGGTTGTTGTGTTCTTGTTGTTGTGGGTCTCTGCGAAGTGGAATTTCCAGGTTTATGAATTGAAAACACCGGAAGATGATCTGATCAATAATCTGTAGAACCATCAAGACAATCTGGAGTTCACCAGGAAGATCCTGGAAGAGGAAAACCAGGACTACAATCTTCCAGTTATCTGGTGGTGTTGGTCGGTTAAACATATTTATTGAGGTCCACTGCTTCCCCGTACAGGAAGATTGCTCCTGTAGGGGAGTGATGGTACCATGTGGGGCAACTGGTCTGCAGAGCGTTTTGGTAGGTGTCGATGGTCAAAATAACCTTTGTGTGGATGAAGAAAGCAGATTTGATTCCAGCAGAACATTGTGTTGGAACAAGATGAGCAGAGATCAACTTCATCTCTCAGTGGTGGAACCCTCTGGATCTTCTTCAGTTCGTTCTTCACAAACATGACAATATTGTCCTCCAGCAGCTGGAACAGGAGACCACATGAATGACACAATCAGACTGAAATCATGGAGACAAACATCAGCTCCAGATTGGACAGACTGACAGTCCACTGGTCTACAAAGAGCAGCTGGAGATGAACACCAACGGAACAGATGGAGAAGTAGTTGTTGTTCATGTACAGACCAGAAATATGGAGTCCAGCTGTGTTTGACGCTGCTGGACAGACGGACCACTGGGAGGCTCTGAGGTCTGCTGGTCCACTCTGTGGAGGAATCATGAAGAATTAGCTCACATCATGTCTGTCCACACGGAGACAAACTGATGAGCTGAAGGTCCATGAAGACATGTTTGGAGGAGGACAGTCAGAGGACTGGCTGTGGTGGTGGTGAAGTCCACTGGTCCTGCTGATCCCACTGAGAAGGTACATGTGACCTCAGTGACCTGATATGCGTTGGGATAGGCTCCGACAGACCCCCGTGACCTGGAAACGGATAAAGCGGGTATAGATAATGGATGGATGGATAATTAGGGGCAGGCAATGTAGGAGCAGGAATTTCTTGCTCTGCCATTTGCTGCAACAGGTGGGTGTGGTTTTGAGTGTGTCACTGGGATTAAGTGATTGTGGATGAAAGGCACCTGGATCTAATTGGGGAAAGGATGTATAGGTGGTGTTGGGCCAATTTTTTTTTTTCTGTTGACTGCAAGAATAAAATACAATCTTAAATACAACCAAATGTAAATCCATTTACAAATCAATAACTATGCAAGAGAATGTTTTCATGGACAGGAAATAAATATCCTTAACAAAGCCATAGCAAATTTTTTTAAGGACCACAAGGCGCGTCAGCTGAGCTTTGCTCCGACTCTCGTGTTCCCCACACAGAGGGGTTTTAAAAGGACGGACTCCATCCTCTCTGTCCTCACACTGGTCCATTCTGCTGAATTCACGTGCACATCAGCTCACACACACACACACCTTCATCTGCAGAGGAAACACATCACTGGTGTTGTACAAAGACCAGCTGATCCTGCACCGGTTTGCTCCTCTCTGTTGTTTTTATATCACTGTCACTTGAATGCAGTCAGGAAACAGTGGGAGGTTGAGGAAGTCTCTTCTACAGCCGGATCTGCTGATCCTACCTGCTTTGAAGCTTTTACTCAGAGCTTTTTCTGACTTTCTGTTAAAAGATTAAAAACCATACAATTCTGTGAACAACAGTTTTTCACACTCACATTCACACCTAGGGAGAATTTAGAAAGATCAATTAACCTACCCTGCATGTTTTTGGAGTGTGGGAGGAAAGAGAGGAAACCCACGCAAGCACGGGGAGAACATGCAAACTCCACACAGAAAGACCCACTGGGCCGGGAATCGAACTGATCAACTGTTTTGATCATAATAAAAACTGTCATGTCAGATATGTTATGTTAGTTTTACTTTCACTTTGTCCAGGAGTTCACGTCCAGTCGCGTTCACGACCAGCTGCGTCGTGCACGTTAAGCGCGATGCGGCCGCTACGTGTGATACCGGCGGCCTCCACTTGGGGGCACAAATAATACAAATATAAACGTGTTTTTATTGTAATTCTGTCTGGATTGAACCGGTTTGAGCTCGACTCTGTATCGACCTCATGAAGCAGAAGTGTTGTAGTTGTTTAGTTTATCCCCCAAACTATCGGACACTCCTACACCAGTTATTGAACAAACCAAGTCGGTTTTATTTAATTTTATATGGAAAAACAAATGTCATTTTTTAAACAAAAATATCCTAAGTAACTCCTACAACCAAGGAGGATTAAATGCTCTTGATTTTAAAACTTCAAATGTAATTTTCAAGCTGAACTGGATTAAAAATAAATGCATAAAAGTCAATTATGGCACTTGATTTTTAAATTTACTTTTTCAACAAATTGTAGTATTTTCTCCTAAAATGTGATTCTGCAGTTAATAACCAATAATTCAGTTATTAAATTGTTATAAACAGTAACTTTGCTGGCGTCTGATTTATAAAGATAATCTTTCCCCACACAAATATTTAATCTGGAATAACCAAAGTATTAAATATCAGAGGAAATTAATATTGGATTTAAAACGATATCCTTTACATATCAATGGTTAATGAAAGCAGCCTTCTTGCATATGGTGAGATTTTAGGAACATTTATTCCAATAACAGCCGAATGGACCGGCACCTGACACAGTCAACTACTGGTCCAAACATTGGTGTTCAAGCCCAGTCCCCGACAATCTGTGAAATTGGTGAGCCGAGCCAGGAGAGGGATCAGTGGCCTGGGGTCCACCAGTAGTGGTTGAGTTCACAGCTGCAGTCCAGAACCAGGGACCCAAAACTAAGGTCAGCAGAGGTTTCTCTGCATAATTTCTGGTGTCTGAATGCAGTGGAGATCTCGCCCAGGTTGACCCCAGCAAGTAAGACTCATCCCAAAAGAACCTGGTGAAATTGTGAATACAACTAATTAAAGAAGAACCTAGTAAAGAAAAAAATGAGAGTGAAATAACAGGATGTGCAGAAGACTGAAAGGTTGAGTCCACCTGCATGTTGCATGTCTGTTAAAGCCATGGATACTGCGGAGTATACGGAAAGTATTCTGCATAGAAGTAACACAGGTAGTTTGTGCTTTGATAAGATTTGTGAGGCTTTTTGTGTAAAAGTTCTAAGATCATGTACTAAGAAGTGTTCAAGATACCCACAAGGTTGAACGTGGGCTAGATAAATCATTTCTCCCTCTGACGAATAGAGAGGGAGTTCTGGGATTATGAGCTACACCGTCAGATAAGTTTGAGATTGGTCTGGGATTGAGAGTAGGGTTAAGAGGAATAAGAGGCTTATTGCCTTTAAAGGAGACAAACGTTCTGGATTAGGACTCTAAGATCAGAAGAATTAAATATCAACCCTTTACAGGTGAGGGTGACAAGTCTGTCACGGACATGGCGCCCATTAAGGCCGGTCTGCACTGTAGGATTGCTGACACTGACAAAAGATCTGGTCCCAGTGGTCAAAGTGGTAAAACGGCATCCTCCAAAGTCAGGGACTGTGTTGTTGAGTCACATCCTGGTTAAACAGCAGAGTGGCGGTCGGTGGATCAAAACCATCCAGTTAAGAACCAGCACATGAGTCTCCTGTCTGTTTGAAACACTTGGAGAAGCTTGACATGGCTGCTGTGGTCAAAGATCCAAGTTTTCTTTCTTTGGTATTGTGATGGAAGTTCTCACTCTGTGAGGTCATGATGAGTCATGACAGAAGGAGCAGACAGACAATCCTGTGGCCACGACAATCTTATGAGACCAGTGGGGTTTGTGAGGATGTTGACACTAGAAATCCTCATTCCACTCCCGTTTCACATCCTGTGTGACTCAAACTGTTTCATTTATTGCTCCTTCTGTCAAGTGAACAAACCTGTTGCTTCCATCAGGACAAACCTTAGTGGACTCATAATGACCTCATAATGACCTCACAGACTGACTGAAAACCTCCATCAAAATACCAAAGAAAGAAGATAAACTTCTCCACCTGGGCGAGATCACCACTGCGTTCAGTCACCAGTCTCACCAGTCTCACCAGTCTAGTAATTTAAGAAATGTTTCACCTTTATACTATATCATATTTCTAGTAGTAATAAGTATTTCACAATATGTGAACATTTGAGAAGTCCTACAGCTGCAACAGTGGGTCTTTCAGGTTTTTACGGTTAAATAGTAATAAAATTGATGGAATCTGCAGCAAAAAGGTGATGGAGACCCAGACAGGTGATGGGTGGAGGCTTGTCTTTGCTACAGTCAATCTGTATCAATAGGTGTTACTAAGATCTTGGAAAAATTTCTGATTGTAGACACCATTTGGGAACAGGATGTTGCTGCCCCCCCCCACCAGATGGTACCTTACCAGATGGTATTTTAGGACGGACACAATGCAGGAATATGAAATTATTTTTTTAATAGCAACTTATTTTTAAAGAACAAAATTACACTGAACTGAGAGGTAGAGCAGCCAAAACTCAGCTTAAAAAATCAGACAAAAGTTAAAAAAAAAAAAAAAAAAAAATCAGGATTGACAATCAGACACATACCTTTTCTACCCTGACTGGGGTTTGAACCCAAGCTGCTGCAGTGAAGTGCCAAATCCTAACCACCAGACCATCAGGGACGCAAGCCTCACTCTCCAGAAGGGATTTCAGGCTTGTGCATTATAGCATTAGTCCAGTGTTCAAGTGTAGAGGTGAAACATTTCTTAAGTTACTGCGCTGTGAGACTGTGTGAGATTGGGAAGGTTTCCATGAATACACAGAGACTCGGATACCTGAGATACCTCCAACTCTCCTCAGCCTCCTCGTCTGCCAGCAGACCTCCACCTCTCCTCATCCTCCTCGTCTGCCAGCAGACCTCCACCTCTCGTCAGCCTCCTCGTCTGCCAGCAGACCTCCACTTCTCCTCATCCTCCTCGTCTGCCAGCAGACCTCCACCTCTCCTCATCCTCCTCGTCTGCCAGCAGACCTCCACCTCTCGTCAGCCTCCTCGTCTGCCAGCAGACCTCCACCTCTCCTCATCCTCCTCGTCTGCCAGCAGACCTCCACCTCTCCTCATCCTCCTCGTCTGCCAGCAGACCTGCACCTCTCCTCAGCCTCCTCCACTGCCAGCAGACCTCCAACCCATATCTTGAAAAATGTAATACACTACCGTTTCCTGTCAGCACTACAAGCTCATCCATCCTACCTCCCAGAGATCTTACTCTCCACAGGCAGAACAGCATCTAAACCAACATGGAAAAATGCTTCAAATATAATGTTTTTATCAGAAAAAAAGCTCAGTAAAAAAATCTCTAGAAGATAAAAAAGACACAATTTCATCTGCATACCTAACAGGCTGCTACTGGGGCAGCGCTGTTGTGGAACCAATAAACATTTTAAATTAGGCCTGCTTGGTAAGAGAATTAGTTCCTTTGTTTTAATTTTTAACTTCTCTGAATATATGCACAATCTGGTGAGGGTAGGGATAATGACTTTTGGGAAGATTGGAATCTAGGGAAACTACTTTTTGAGCATTAGCCACAATAATCATGAGCAATGCTGGTGTAAAAATGTATAAATTAATGAATAAATGGCAAATAAGATCTTAAGGTAGGTAAATGCATATTATTTTTAAGGTGCGGTCTGTATTGATTCATAGTAAGTGTCATATTACATATCCAAAATATGTCAAGCCAGAATAATACTCACTCGTACTCAGTGTGCTTTTTCGTCAAGAACCTCAGCTGTGGTTTTAATACTGATACAATATTCTGTCTGGAAGTTTACTTAAAGACTGATGAATACCATTTATTTTGAACCCAGATCTATGTTTCATTTTGAAACGGCTCCCTAATAGAGCCCCACTGCCACAAATTGTATTTAGAGACAGAGGATGGTGGACTGGAGGTGTAGGTTTGTCTTTGTGGCCATCACCACTCAGGACCACATTTACTTCCTGATTCAGCGTGTTCAGTAGTATTATTTCTGTCCTTATTTACATGACAACAAACATCCTGTTTTAAACCACTTCTAACTGTCCAACATGAACATATTAACAGGAACAGATTGTTTGTGTTCTCAACCAAAGACAGTGAAACATATCTGAGCTGCATGTGCTGCACCATTTAAATGAATGCTTATATATATATATATATATATATATATATATATATATATATATATATATATATATATATATACACACACACACACACACACACACACACACACACACACACACACATGTATAATGTACCCACTGAACCTCTTCTGCTGCCTTCTGCACATGACATGCTTGATAGATGAGGTTCCTGACACTGGATACATCTACACCTTCTGTACACATTTAGTATTTAGTAGTTTTAAGAGGTAGTTCATTATTTTACCTCTCGTTGGTCCTCGTCAGAGAGGAATTAGTTTTGCACAGTACAACTCCAACCAACAGAGGGCAGTAGTGCATTAAAAAACATGCAAAGATGTGCTAAAACGTTAACACTTAAAAAAAAAACTTGCACTCCACATACAAATCGTGATTTTCTTTGCAGTTTTTGCACTTTTATATCTAATGTTTTTTTTCTACCTCAATGCGACATATTAATATTTCTAAATTTCCTAAAGGATCTTAGTGTGTTTTAAAATGTCTTTCTTTTATTCATTTATACATATTAACAGTTCAACCGTAACAAATCCTTCTAGAGTTGATCAAAGCCTCTAGAATAAATGAATGAATGAATAAATGACTTTCTGTCTGTTTTTTCTTACTTTGTTAAAGGCTAGTGCTACTTTAGAACCTCAAGAAAATAAAACCTTTAAAGAATTAGGTACAGTAACAATTGATTTCTCTGACCTACTTGTTTGGTAAAATAATCCCTGATCCAAGTATAAAAACACAAATATACACATGTACGAGCGGAGCTGCTGGTTGCTAATGTTTCTATAAGTCATTTTGTCATTGGTGACAAAATTGTTTCTTTAAATAGCAGTTCCTACAGATACTAACATAGTTATGAAAGAAGATTTGTTGAGGATTTTTGTCATGTTTTGGTAGTAAATGCCAAGAAAGTTCAAATAACTTTATTGTGAGGGCAAGTGTGCTGATATTAGCCTCTGGGGATGGATCCTCCGTGACAACACGTCAAAAACTGCTTTCCTAAAGAATGTGAGGACTGACATTCAAAAGAAAACACATTTTTAGGTAAGCGCTCAAATCAGTCACCAAACACGTTAAAGATTATCTTTTATTTATGGATTTTCACAAGGTGTGCTTTAAGAACAGGCTTGCTTTGCAGCTGCTGCTTCTTTCACCATCCAGTTGATTACTGAGGTTTTGTGAATTGTTTTGACTTGATTAAAACACACATGCAACGATACAGGTGAACAACAAAAGAGTAAAAGTTTACTCCATTCATTGACACTGTGCTGTTGATAAAACTATGATTGATCTGAATAATATTGCGCCTCCTCATTTTTTAAAGTATTCTCACTGCGAGGACAATGCCAACATCATGTTTTTGGATTCAGCCTTCATCATATCAACAATGAATGAAAATTGCCAAAAACATTAACACTCAGCATTCATATTTATCATTGTGGCCATTATTTGCATGAATTTGTTTTGCAGGCAGCTACTTTCTAAAGGCTTAGATTCAATGAAGTGATGAAGATGTGCATTACAAACAAGTAAAGGAAATAGGAGGAACTTGTCTGTCCTCACAGCCCATCTAAGTGATGGCAGCTACTCCGATAGATTGTCTGTTGTACAACTGAATTTCCATCATGAATTAGCTGTTAGACAGATGGCCTCATATTTGCCTCAAAAATACTGTGAGGAGTTTATGGTCAACTCAATGAATGAAAGTTGCCCAGGTCCTGCGCCTGCGAAATATTGCCAAATCATCACTCCAGCACCCCCATGCTTGACAGAAGCCACAAGCGTTGCACTGGGTAATGATACTAAATGACTCCACTTTGGTCTCATCTATCTGCCTGACATTGTTCTTATGTTTTGTTTATATGCAGTTTTGCAAACTTCAGTCATGTTTTTATGTTGATTTTAGACAGAACTCTTCTAACTCATCCAAACAAAACACACTTCTTCTTCTTGTGCTCTAATATGCTCAGTGAGTCCTGTATCATCTGAAATTTAGTTCTCGGGTTTAGTTTGCATTTCTCTGAGAATTGCATGGTCTGATCTTTTATAGAGGTCTGCACTCCTCTTGATGATCAGCTCATCAAGAGCTGAAGATTAGCAGAACCTTCAATGTACTTTCTTAAATCCTGTGAAAGTATGAAGCATACTTAGTATTGCCTGCATGATTATTTTTTCTTTATTTAAACAAATAATGCCTGAAGATTCCTATATTAGCTCTTGTTGAGCAGCTAAGACAAACTACAATAAATAGTGTAGCTATGTTTTTTACATGTAAAACAAAAAAAAACAGCTTTAACTTTTGCACATTATAATTCCAAACGTTTGCACCGTATTGCACTTCTTGCTTGTATTAAATACAGTATCTCAGCAGTTTGTATGTACACCGTGTATGTTTTTCCTTTTCAGATCGAATCACAGAGGGAGGGGACTCGTGCTTTTCCTCCCCCTCCCAAAAAAGTCCATGTGTGATTGATAACAGCACTGAAGAGCAGGAACCCCATGTCAACACAGGGGCTAGTGTGCTATCAAAATAAAATAAAAATCAGGTGCATAAGGGATTTTCTTCTTTTAATTTCAAACAGAAACGCGTAAATTTGGAGCGATATTTCGCCTCGCTGTTTATGTTAAATGTGTATAACTATTACGAATCAAGTAAAATAATCTAATCCATATCCCCAGACGTTTCAAAGTAGATTATTTATCAATTACGGACTCTTAACGTGTTATAACTTTGAAGGTAGGATATTTGCATTATGTGATACCTTGATGAATGATTTTATGACGCAATTTTAAACAACAGAATGGCAATTCGTTTAAGTTTTAATAGTGAGAACCGCCCAAAGTCAGGACACTTATTTTGAAAGTCTTGACAGGATGTCGCGTTTGTACCGTTTGTGCTGTTGAACGCTTGACGCCGGGAGATTCATCCTCGGTACCCGAAACACTCCGCTGTTCAACCTGCTCCGGTCGGGCGGCAGCACAGGACCGGTCTGAGGACGGGACTTGGGGCGACTGGCCGTTTTCACCCGTTTTCGAGAGATTTTCCTCTGGTAAAAGGGAAAACTTGACAGAAAGAGCAGAGCGACCCACAAATATGTTTTAACCGTAACGTCGCGAGTCACAACAGTTTTGCTCATTTCCAGCTTTTTACTTAAAACTGAAGGAGTCGTTTGTAAGTTTGTGAACTCTGTAGATTCGTTTTGCTGCTGTAGTAGTAACTTCAGTAAATTTAGTAAATGCAGTTACGGCATTATTATCACGAGCCCGGACCCGAGCATGTTAGAAGTAAGTGATTTACTAAACTATTTCGATACTAAACCCAGCGGGGTTGTTGGACAAGTCTAAGGGCTCGTCTGCGCCTCGGTACAGTTTACTTTCAGTGTTTGTAATTAGACTTCGACTTTGATGTGAATAAAAGTTGCTCCACACACGAGTCGAGAGCGCTCGCGGATGCCGTTGACATGTAATTAGACGTGTGATGGAGCTGTTTCGTGGGATGCCAGAGCGGTCTTGAAGCCTGTGGTGTCGACTCTCGCGTCGGAGATAGTTTAGTCCAGAGTTTATCGAGGGTGGGGCGCTAAAACGCGTCAAAAAAGTCTCTGTCTTGCACCGTTGGGACTGAAGCACAACGCGCAGTCCCGCAGGCGACCATGGCTGCCAGCGCGCGGGAGAGCTGCATGTGGTTGCTCTGGAGACGGACCCTGCTCGCGCTCTGGCTGTGCGCGGTCGGAGCGCGTGGAAGCGATGACGGGAACTCCTTCAACGCAGAGGTAAAAGCACCGCTCGTTCACTACCGCAACACTTCGGTGGAAGATCATTACAGAGAAGCATAAAAGACACTTGTTCATCCTCGTTCACGTCATTATTGTAACATCTCCTGTAACATGTCCAAAAGTGTGCCTACTGGCAGGTGGTCATTGGGATAAAACAAAACAAAACAAAAAGTTTATCATCAGGAGTAACAATACACAGTAGCAGACGTTACTGGAGTGTGTATAACTACGCTGTGCAATTCCAGGTTTTAAGGTATCATGAGTTTAGGCGTTCATTTCTTCTGGTCTCAATACCCTTCTTTAAATAATTCTGTGTTATTGAGACAACATAAGTACACACAAGGTAGCCTACTGGTCATTACCTTGCACTTAGTGCACTCACAGGTTACGTCTTGTTTTTCTGTCTCATTTTAGGAGCCAGCTTATTTCTTGGAGAACATCTCCACTGGACCCTTTTCTCATGTGCAGTTTTTTCTGGCCCCCGTAGGATTTCCTTTAGACACAAATGTTTATTTAGGTGTGTCACTAGATGCCAAAGTATCACGTTGGGACTCGAACCAGCATCTCCTGCAGTGTCATCACATCAGTCTAGTTGTTATCTGCCTCACTTGATTGCTATGAGAGACAAAGAAAAAGAGATGATAGCTGACAGCCTACCTGTAAGTAGGGGATTAGTGGTGGAGCTTTTGACCATTGTTTGACAATCACACAGAGACAGACTGACAGACAGAGGCACTTTTTGGCCATTAAAGGTCAGTTTGCATTACAAAATGAGTGACCTGGGGATCAGGTTGTCTGTCAGGGTTCAACATTTTCTGTTTACTTGCCAACATAGCAGTAAGGTGTGTGTGCATGCTCAGGCACAGGTTGGCGCTAATCTCTAACTGAGTCAGGAGATAAAGGTTTTTCGTCACTCTGTGGATAGAAATGTCTAAGTACATGTTGCCAAATGTGCAAGTGTCACTGTGAGGGTGAAGTGAAACATATATAGCAGCATGAACACAGTACATACCCAGATGAAGGCGTTAAGTTTCTGTGACATAGGGAGCGTTAACTTTGTTGATGGCATCTGCTTCATTAAACGAAGGAATTAAAGCTACAAAACTGATTAAAGAAGTCCCTTAATGTCTAACACAGGATATTGTTTTACTGTATTAAAAAAATGTTGAAATATTGAATACGGGCAGCAAAAATATTACTTGGTTGGCATTTAATGGTAAAACAAAGACGTATGTTTTAAACATTTTTATTGGGGTAATTTATGTTTAGAAACTCCTTTATTTGAAACATAAGCAACTGTGGAGTTGGCTACGGTATGCCTTGTACCCATATGTTAATAATTGGTCTTAAATTGGCAAGAGCGTAGGTGTTAACTCATATTTGAACATGGTGTAATGCATTGTTGCGTTCTGTGTCGGGGCCAGGTCTGTTTGAAGGTGTGCTACAAATAAATGACCTGAACATTCAATCTCACAGCATTATTGTTGTTTAAAGCTGCATCAGAAGAAGATGGCACCCTGAACATTATCATGTTTAAAGTTCAAATTTAACATTTTATAGTATAGCACAGTATAGTATAATATACAGTACGGTATATTATAATAACAGTGGTCAGTATGGTCAGTGCAGATTAAAAACAAGTGAGGATACAGTGCAGGCAGCAGCAAGTGTGTCTGAATATTATTTTAATAAAAGTAAATGGATGGTGTTTACACCATTAAAGCTCTAACAGTTTTTGTCTTACTGTTCTGACAGAGCGTGAATTTGTGTTGTTGTATGTATCAGAATTGATACTGATATTGATAAAATCCTATTTACACCCATCTCTATGTATTATGTAATTCAATTTTCATTCCACAGGAAAACTGAAAAGGTCTTGAGCATCATAATCAATACAGAGTCAATATAGAAAATTGAATAAACTGTAAATATTAACTTTTCTTTTTTTTTTAGGCAGTGTGTATTTTTTAAACAAACTTGTTGTGTTTGAACTCCTTCAAATGCCCATCTTACAGTTTATTTATATACTGCACTGTGTTGTCTGGAGATTTGATCTTAACTCTTCAATCCACATTTTGGCCTGAAATCTCAACTCCTACTCTGTCTGGAGAAGAAGAATGAAGTGGGAGGTTAAAAGCATCGAAGGAAGCGAGAGGGATTATTAGAGTATGTGTGACCAGAATCCATTAAATCTCAATTAATGGAGGGAAACATTACAGTATTGGCAGAGAAAGCAGTAATAAATGAATTAATTGAAGAAATAGGGACTGATAAAGGGGAAGAAATTTGACAGGGATGGTGGAGGTCAGTCTCAGCTGTGCAGCATGTGACAGCTCAATGTGGCAGCTGTTCTCTCACTTGGACACACAGCATGCACATGCACACTGGGCCTGGGACTCTAAGGCATCTTAGAAACACAATGGTCCCTCTTGTCTGAAGAAAAAGAGCAGTGGGAAAACATATCACGGACAGGAGAGAAACAGAATGAGAAAGCTCAGAGAGAAACATGGAGCTGACAGAAGAGGCTGGCTTTTTAGAGACAATAAAAAAGTGTGCAGTCGGTGGCTGAAGACGAGGAACATAGTGCGAAAGGGGGTAATTGGTGACTTATCGCTGCTTACAAACTTCCTCAGTCTGTATTCTCTTTGTGTCTATGTAATCTGCAACATCCCCTGTCCTCACATTCCAGCAACACCCCCTAACTCCCATGTGATGACCGATCAGCATGTCCATAAAGACTCACACTACTCGAGTGGTCGAATCAGGAAGGGGGCCGGAAACTATCACTTAGCATGTATTAAGGAGCTGTGTGTTTATTTAAATATGCTGTGTTTTTTATGCCTTGTGTTCTTTAGGCCCAAAACTATTGATTATTTGAAATTATTGAAAGGCTATAGAACAGTCAAAGACTGGCAGACAAAACTATAGCTATATCAGAAACTCGAACTTCTGAGCTGGGGTAACATTTATCTGTTTCATAAAAATCATTCACCAGTAACCACAACAGTTCAGTTTACTGATGACTGACGGAGAGTTTAACAGATTTTTCCAACTCTATGCAAGACTTGGAGTAAAAAAAAAAGGGAGAAAAAAAAGCAGGATTTCTAATCTCTTAGATGATACCATGTGTATTTGAAGAAAATCTTTAAATTGAACAAATTCAGTTGTCCTCGTCCTCTTTGTCTGGCTCTTGCATTCTCACAACTCCATTTACTTATCCATCCTCTCAGTTGGTCTTTCATGGTTAAGACATGGCAGCAGACCAAGCCTTGAAATAAAAGCTCTGTTCGTATCTTGGCTGACA
The DNA here is from genome assembly GCA_014839995.1 of Xenentodon cancila. NCBI lineage: Eukaryota > Metazoa > Chordata > Actinopteri > Beloniformes > Belonidae > Xenentodon > Xenentodon cancila. The sequence continues at coordinate 27,477,812 of CM026197.1, forward strand.
TTGTGGTGGACACACACTCATTTATGAACGCAATCCCACACTGGCAGGTTTTACAACTCCTTGTATATTGCTAGGCCTGGTTTTGGCAGGTAAGCTCAAGGACTCTTTGAAAGATCATTTAACAGACGAGGCGTGGCGTGCACACACACACACACACACACACACACATACACAAGCCCTCCGCCATTCCTCATGTTGTTTTGTATTCAGCCCAGCTGATGAGGGAAGGTTAGTGGCCAGGCTGAAGTGCTTTACAGTTTTAGTTGGGGTGGTGGGGGTTCATATTCTTCTATACATCTTTCTAACAGCCCGGCAGCTCTGCCCTCGCACAGGAGACAGCCTGTTGTAGATTTTTGCAGAGATGGGACAGAAAAAAGTATGTAGGCATATAAGAGGCTGAGGTGTAAACTGAAGAAAAACACAGAAACAATGTGCACATACTCATGTTTAGGAATGTAGCTCAGGGGTTTTATTGAATTCCATTCATGGGAATTCAGATATTATCTTTTCTTCCTCAGTGTCTGCTGTCATTGAGTAATCATTTTACATTATACATTATTAGAGTTTAAATGACCATCCATATTTATTTTTCAGTTTCTAATATGAAACTACAGTAATAATAAAACAGGTAGAGCAACTAAGCCAATTATTGGCCATGTTTTAATAATTAGCATCAGCCATAGGGAAATTGGTTGTCCGCAATACAAGATACAAACAAATTAAAATGACACAATGTTCAGAATAAAATGACTCTACAAGCCAAAGTCAGTGTTTATTGTGACCTTCATTAGAACCAAGCACTTTTTAAGGAGAAAATCTCTTCTAGATGTTTGGAATTAAAGCAATTAGAATTCCATTTTAATTATACGTTAAGAGAAACAGGTCCCTAAGACTTTTACACAGTACTGCATAGTCATTATGATTGACTTCAGTCTGTGGGGGCGGTGTTGTGATCTGAGGTTGCTTAGATGGTCAAGTCTAAAAATGAGGTCAGATGACATTCATTCATTCATTCATTCATTCATTCATTCATTCATTCATTCATTCATTCATTCATTCATTCATTCATTCATTCACTCACTTCATTTCATTTCATTTCCATTATCAACAAATAATTTTCTTCGTCAGAAGCTTGGGGATATTCCATGATGACCGTATCAGGAATTACTGGGCTGAAATTGAGAGTTGTTCAGAGAACATGAGCCATCATCTTTCCACGTGGGTTGGTCAGCACTGATTCCAGACCTTCAGTCTGAAAGATTTTATTTTGGGGGCTGACTGTACCTCTATTCACATAAGACTCTGGCCAAATGGACTGACAATGCACTTTTTCATGGAAGTGTAGTCTACATGATTGTAAAGCAGCTATTTCAAATAATAAAAAGGAGTTATCAGCAAAATAATTAATAACTTCTGCTTCAGGCTAACTGTCAATGTGTCACTTGGCAGGAAATGTGTTGTACTGAATATAAGCAGGAGAAACCACTGAACTACTTTGTACAGGGACTCACTCTGGAACTTATATAATGGAAGTCTGATCTAAATTTAGAGTTTTCTCCTTTTCATTTGGATGTCAACAGCTGCAACTGAGTTTATGCATCAGGTTATTGAGACATTGCTTACATCCTGGCTATATTATAAATTATTCATGTTTGCTAAAACTGCAGAAGGCAAAAGTATGTGCAGTGGAGCATTTTCCAGTAGTTTTATAAACAAGTCAAGCCTTTGTAGCGTTTGTGCTTCTGTGGTCTGCAGGAGTGTCTGATACACTCATGTTTGTCCTGTTGTCGTCTTCTTTCTCTCTATCTGTTCTAAACAGTGAAAACATTGTATGCTGAAGCTGTTTGAAAATGAAAGATTTTGTAACCATTCTGCCTTTTACCAGAAGCATGAGTTCATATTAGTGTGACAAGTCTGCACATTTGCGAGCGTGATTGTGTCACACACATCCAGTGCAAGTGCCATTTTCACTTCCTTATCTTTGCAGAGGTGGGTCAGGGTCAGCTCCAGTTCAGACCTCACTGCACCTCTTCCTGCTCTAGAAGGACGCGCACTCACAAGCACAAACACAAGCATACACACACAGACGTGGACCATCATTGTACCACTGCAGTGTTCAGAAACAAGGGGTTCAGTTAAAGTACAGAGGTCTCATGGTGTAGTAACCTTCTGCAATGCTTCATAGCTCTTCTCATCCAGTGAAAATAAACAGTCTGTCAATCACAATAATTTGTCTTTCATATAATTGAAATGTGTGAGAGTGAGGAGCAGATGAAAGCTTCTTTCTAGTCTCACCACATACTGTAGCTGCCTGTGTGTTGTGTTTTTGCTGAAGTGACATTAGGAAACTCCTCAAACCAGGTTCTTCAGTGTTTGAGGTCTCAAAGGCTTTGGTTATCTGACGACTAGCAGGCAGACTATAAAGACATCAAATTAAGTTGACGCACAACAAAAGATTTCACACCACACACTGAAGGTATTTGTGTTTTTGATGTTGGAGAAGTTGTAGAAATGTTTTAGATGGTTTAATTAACTATGCTTCTGCAATAAAGATACCAGATTTTTATTTTGATTTAATTTTGCTTCTTGGGGTCACAGTGTGATTGAAAATTGATTCTCTTTAAAAAAATATTCATTCAAAACGGTTTTTGAACAGAACTGTTGATATAAAAGACAGTTATTTTAAATATCTATTGAAGTTCACTATGGGGAAAGAAACACAAGTAACCTGAAAGCAGAATAAAGTTTATTTATACTGTAGCTTCTAGATTGATCAAAAAAGCGTTTATAGAACTGAAAATATTTTCCGATGTTATTATTTGAGAAATACAGAGTTGCATGTCCATTTAAATGTCAGAGTGACAGCCTAATTTCTGTAGAAAAAAAATCATGTATATAGAAACTAGGATCTTTCCTTTAGCGGATAATTAAAGCATGCACTGATGTTCATGAAATAACATATGAAGCTATGTTGGTGGTGACCTGTCCTGGGTGAATCTCAGCCAGTGTGCAGCAGACCTGTGTGTGGTGTGATGTTATGTTGATATGGAAAGTGAATGAATAAAATGTAGGCCAAGCATCCACATGTACCACATACTTCTTAAAATTTGGTGATACAGTCACCTCAACTATTGCATCATTTGGTGAAACTCTTTAAAAGTCACTAGTTTAAAGACAAGGTTTCTTCAAGTTGTGGCTTTGTATTGTTGTAAATACTAAGTCTCTCTGTAACACTGAAGTGATGATATGACACACTTTGTCGTGTTTTTGTCTATATCAGAAATCAGATCTTTTGTTTTCAACTCTGCTACGTCTTAAGATGTAAGAAATGATGGATGATGTTTTTTCTTATTCTTTTTTTTTTTTTGGTTGGCTGGAAAGCTTGGTAACATAGTGCAATTTGTACCAGTCAGAACCTGAATGTTTAACTTCTTAAAGGCTTTGAGCTGGTGGTAATGTGCTTGTTTATGGTGTTTTGATTCACTTGACTTTTATTTTGCAAACCTTGTATATTAAGTAAGTTATGTTTGTCTCCTTCTGCCCTGGAGCATTAAAGAATTCAAAGCACATGCCAGACCTTTGCCTTCAAGGGGAAAGGGACTGGCTGTATTTCCGGCTGAATTTTGTGCTTTTCCATATTCATTACTGGTTAACACCCACGTCAAAAATCCTCTATATGCCAACAGTCTCTAAAATAGTTAATGAACAGATGCTGCCTCACTTAACCAGTGACTAATTTGCATCCTGGAGTTTTTTCAGCAACATTAAGTACCATCAGTATGAAAACCCAAAAAGGTACACAGCAAGTCACCTTTAACAGAACTGTAAATTATGATGGTGTCACAGCCTCCTCAAAGGCAGAACAAAAAAAGGGAGGCCACTTGTGATTTTTAATTAAATGTTTATTTAACATGACATAATCAAGTAGCACAAACTCCAGAAGACAGCCACCGTGATGACTAACTCCTCCAGTTTAAATAGCAAGCAACGAAGCAGGCAACCCAGGTTACAACCCAATTACTTCCTGTCAGCCAGCTCGCATGGAAGACAGCCTCAGGAAATATCACATGGCTGTCACATCCCCCTCCACAAGATTGGAGTTCACCTCCACAATCTGAAAAAAACCCCCAAAAAACCAAAGGTACAGTAATAATTTATAGTAGGTATTCCTACAAATAACTAGTACTTAAGGAGTCAGTCATCAATACTGTATTGGTAAGAACAAAATGAAGTACAACTCATCTGTCTTACCCAGAGATCTTCCCCAATACCCATAACCAGTCCTACCATCCTACCAACCACTCTTTGTTCATGCTGCTGGTGGTCTCAAACCCATCAGCCATGGCACCTTAGGATGTGACAAAATAGAAAAGAAACAAGTATGGCAAAGGTGCACAAGATAAAGCATCAGCAGCAACATTATTAGAACCTTTGATATGACTCTGATATCCATGCGATAAGTTGTTGACTGGTATTTTGAAGAGAATTGTGATCAGTGTATACAACAAGTGGAGCACCCAAACCAACATTATCGCCAAAATGTCGGAGAGTTTAAATTAATACAATAGTCTCCTTTTTCAACAAAGAATAATGCAGCTGATAAGATTTATGGTTTGGACTTTTTTAATGGTAAAGTAAAACGTCACCAGGTGCTGGAACAGGTGCTGAACAGAATTGTTCTTTTGTTTTGTCAAACAAAAGCTGCGGCATCAGCAGGCCACACTTGACCTTGACCCGCCACTTTAAAATATGCAACTGAGGCTTTAGAAAAGTCCTCGTTTGGCCTGATTATTTCTCAAACTGGTCCAATGTGGCCTGTCACAAAAATTTCTTAATTCACTTAAGATGCTACTCCAAGGTATCACTGTACACAACTACATTGTCTTAATATACTGCACATGCAGGAGACCAGACACTGCAGCATTCATTCATGACTGAACCGGACCTGGTGCATTTGAGAGACCCAAAGGCAGAATAAGAATATGGGTATAAGGGCCTTGACCCTAAATGAACAATCTCCTGAAAGAGGAACCTGCCATTAGCTTTAGAGTCGGTTAAATTTACTGACAAACTTTGCTGTTCTCAGAATCAGTTTGTGAACCAAAGAAATGAGTCCACACCTGACGCAACAAACCATCAAAAGAATATCACAAGCCCAGAAGACACTGGTCATTGTACCATTGACGACAATGGGCAAAGTAAATTTATTGGTTCATTGCAACATTCATTACAACAATTGTGGTTGCTCTACTACTACAGTCCTCTGAGTAAGCCTGTTGTCCAGTTACCTCGGTTGTGGCATTTCCTATTGGCAGATCTTGAAAACGTTAGTGAGCAGCGTGTTATTCCAGGAAATATGTGCACAAGAAGTCTCCTAACAGGTATTGTGTAGATCTATTCTCTTATTCTCATGGCCTTTTTAAGCCACTGTTTAACTATAGTGAGAATGTGCATAGCCCACTAATGTTTGCAGTGCTTCTGTAATTCAAATGAGGAGCCTTTCAGGTTATGACATCCATGTAAAATACATTTCCATGAGGAAGGGAGACCATTTAGAGAGCTAGTTGACAGGTTCATTGTTAAAAGGCACAGTTAGTTTGAGGCCAGTGCTCTGTAATAGGCCTATTTACAGCCATACAATGTGAAGGCTGGGATTACTTTCAAATTATCTTTTTTTTTAATCATTCAAGCGGGATTTTTGACCCTAAAAATACAGAATTAAAAAAAGAAAAAAAAATGAACTACAGGTCAACATGGTACTTTGTCAGTCTTTAAACCTTTTTACACATTTAATTTCAAACACATCAATGACTTTCCATGCAAATATCTGAGTTAGCTTTTCTCAGGATTAAACGTTTGATATTTTTGTTGAGTGGATCCTTGATCTATTTGAATGAAATTAGTGTGTTTAGTCTTTAACTTTCTAGATAAAAAGCGAAAAGCTGCTTTTTCAACAGAACCTATTTGCTAAATGGATTAAAGTTTTTTTTTCATGTGAATCAGGTCAAGATGCCATATGGACCAATCAGACTCAGCACAACTACTGATGGTGATTGACTGATCAGACTTAATGTGCTCAAGATAATTAATCATAACTGCAGTTTATTGACTGCACTAATAGCAGAAGACTGACACATATATGTGAGGCTTTTCTGTAATGTTGAAGGAAATATACTAATGCTGTTATTGAGGTTTGATGTCATTATGTTAACTGATATTTTTTCATCAGTAATAATACATTATTCTGACATGTGTTAACATCAGTTTTTCTTTTCTACAAGTGATGTAAAAGAGCACAAATCCAGATCTTGGCTCTTTCATTTTAATTAACAGTCCTGTTGGATTTGACTGGAGACTGTGCAGAACAGTCAAAAGCCGAGTAAACAGGGAACGTCAAAGGAGGTTTTCATTGAACAGTTGGAATGTTTTATTTGTGGAGAACACAGATAACAAGTACAGGCTTTGTCTGTGTGGGTTATTTGCTGGGTTCCACAGATATGTGATAAGAGTACCTTTTCTTCAGTACTCCTTGTTTGGAAAATGTGCGTGAGAGAGAAATCCGGAAAAAAATGATTTTGTTTTATGATTTAAAGGGAGTGGTTAGGTAAAGACCTTCTTTTATCAGACAGTATCTTGTGTTGCGAAAGACGGGTGTGATCTTGTCACGGATACTCTGCAACAGCACGCACACTCACCACACATATTTTTTTTAACACCACCGCCGGGAGTGTGTCCATGTGTAGGAGTATCAAGTATCGCAGACTTACCAAGATGCAAAGGCTGCAATATTGAGTTTCAATAAAACAGGTGGGATAGACTTTTCGTCATCTGTGATTGGATCAAGTGTCACAGTTTCCCTCTCCACTCTGCCACTAATCTCCACCCCTAAGCCCACCCGTTCACATATTCCCACAGTACAATCAGAAGCAGTTGGCTTCTGTGTGTTGTCCTCTTTGTATTTTCCCTTTTATAAGCGTAACTTTAAAAGCCAGTCCATTCACATATGAGCAGGGTTTCTAGGAAACCCCAAGTAGCGAGTCAAATCTCTGTCATGGCATCATATTGGAGAAACCTTTTTATCCCTGAGATGAAATCAATACAAACTGCACTCATAAAGCAGCTGTTGCTGTTTCCATCACAGTGCTTTTTTTCTTGTTATTATTCAATTTATGATCATATAAAAAATGTCATACAAGCATGTGTGTGTGAAGTAATCCCTCCAGTATTAAAGACTTATTGTGATCTTGTTTAGTCCAAAGATAGATTTTTATTTCAAGCGTTTTTCAGGTTATATTGATAGGTAAAACTAAACATTTTGTAAAAATTCCTTGCTATTTTGCTTCTTTGTAGTCATGGCTGAGAATGTACGGTTACCTGCCCCAAGCCAGTCGACAGATGTCGACCATGAGATCAGCTCAGATCCTGTCTGATGCCATCGGTGACATGCAGCGCTTCTACGGTCTGGAGGTCACTGGACAGATGGACCTTCAAACCATCAGGTCAGCAGCGCTTAACTATGAAAACCTGTAGATTGACCAAGTTATGAAAAGAATATGTAATAGTCCCCCCACACTGGGTGGAATGGGGTTAGAAAACCAACAAAAAACTGTTTTTAAAATATGGACATTGCTTGCCTCTTTTCCTAAGTAACAAAAATGTATAAAATCACATACTCTTTTCAGATGTTTTTAAAGAATTGCTCCGTTTTCTGAATTGGCTGGGTTGCACATGGGTTCATTTCAAATTAAACGGCAAGAAGCACAGACTTTGATAGAACACAGCAGAGACTGTAACATCATCCTCCCCTCCATCTTCTCTCCTGGGTGCTTCAGCCTTCAAACACATACCTCTTGTCTGCTCCTGACTTCTTTCAACTGTTTTAGTGCCATGAGGAGACCCCGCTGTGGTGTGCCTGACAAGTTTGGAGGGCAGATCAAAACCAATGTTCGGCGGAAACGCTATGCACTCACTGGACATAAATGGAGCAAGAGCCATCTCACATACAGGTAACCAGAAGAAAGAAAACAATCTGTCTCAAATATATACTACATGAACAAAACATGTTTTACTTAGTTGATAATAGCTACCTCAAAATTGCATCTCGAAATTCAGTTCATTCACTGGCTTTTAAACATGTTTTCTTTTTTCCTCTTTGTTCTCATAGTATCCAAAACTATACTCCCAAAATTGGAGAGTATAACTCGTTTGAGGCCATCAGGCGGGCCTTTAAAGTCTGGGACAGTGTCACCCCACTGACCTTTGAAGAAATCCCCTACCAGGAAATCAAATATGGACGCCGCAAGGAGCCTGACATCATGATCTTCTTTGCTTCAGGCTTTCATGGAGACAGCTCTCCTTTTGATGGGGAGGGGGGCTTCTTAGCTCATGCCTATTTCCCCGGACCTGGAATGGGTGGGGACACACACTTCGACTCTGATGAGCCATGGACTATAGGGAACCACAATGTACAAGGTAAACACTGGCAGGTACAAAGTCAAGTCTGACACTGTTACGTGTGGCTGGAGGAGGGGCTTTTTTTTATCCCAAACACACCGAAGTCGTGTGTAGTTCATGTGTGTTTTTGCATGTGCAGCCACACGTACGGTCCATGGTGCTATGGGGGATTTGTAAAAGATCTGAATTATATTAGCAGGTTAGTTGTTCACATTTCTAGGTGGAAGTGGAGGATTGGGGGTTTCTGTGAGTGCACCGGATTGATGTAACAGATTACAAACATCAGTCCCTGTAACTACATCATCTTCTCTCTATGGGCAGATTCTCTATTTACCTTTGGAAAGGTTCATATATGACAGAAGGGAGCATGACACTGCAACGTATTTAGGAGCAATGAGGAACTGAATCAGGGGTGGAGGCACCTATTTTGTTTGGAATCTTGTATTTTAAACTATTTATTGAATGTCATGCACTGGATCTGCTGTGTAGCTTCTATTCTTTTGGACAATTTAATCACTGCCCAACCTCACCTCTTCTGTGATCACTTCGTTTTCAGCCTTTATGTTTTCTTTTGGATGAACCTTAAATAAATGCCTACACAACATAAAACTAATCCCATACAGAAGTTTAAGTTTGTGAAATTGTCGTATTTAATTCTTTTGTACTCATGAATCGTTCTGACAAAATGTTCTTTTCTTTTTGCAATGGCAGACTTCTTTGCCTTTTATCTACATTTACATAGCAGCCACAGACAGTGTGTGAGAGTGTGTGTGTGTTGTGTGTGAGTGTGAGTGTGTGTGTGTGTGTAGGAGAGAGAGAGAGAGAGAGGTACAGAGAGATCAGCTGTGTGTGGGATGTGTTTCAGGACAGATCACAGGGATGGTGAAATGACTCAGTAAGTGGGAGGATGTTCCTCTCGGGGAGATCTGTAGACCTGTCCCCTTTTTGAGCCACACTACTCACACAGCTTTAAAACATAGTAAAACTGAATGACAGTCTGCTCCTCATTTTAGTTAGAAACATGTCCAATTAGTCACACTTCACTCAGTCGCAGTTTTCAGTATACACAGGAACGTTTCCTGCATTTCAGTACTGGTGTTGTTAATGTTGATGATGAAATGCAGCTCTAGCTCTGTTAAATTTTAAATGTGGTTATTCTTTTAGCGTAGATGCCTCCTTCTACTTGATCAAGCACTTTTTATAGTTTTGCTGCGATATTATAAGTTTTTCTATAAATTTGATGAGTATGTCATCTGCCAAACAACCAGACAAAAAAGTTCTGTTTATTTTTTATAATGTAGAGTCGAGCTTAGTGAATCTCTTTTGCATCACATTGTATATTTTGTACATGAATACATTTTTCAAAGTAAAGCAAATTTATTTAACAGAAAAAGTCCTTTTTGAGGTCTGTATCATAAATTTACAGTGTCATTACTCAGTGAACTAACTAACTAACTGATAAAGACATTTTTATTTTACATTTAAACATAGGGCCCTTATCCAAAAAGCCCTACTATTATTATATTATTATTATTATACACAGAGAAGGTAACACCTTCAAAGTAGCATGGTTGTTTTAATGAGAACTGAAACGTACTTTTTGAAACTAAACATTTTCCCTGCTGAGATTTCCTTGGCAAAATGAGCTCTGAACTTCTTAAAAAATACAAACAAAAAAAACAACATTTTAGCTGAATAAAAGAATTCAAAGATTGCTTGTAAAAGCACAAGTGTAAATCAGTTTCATCCATTCAATGGGACTTATTTGTTTTCTTTGCTTTTCCTCCACCTCTTTAAGTGAACGTTTCTGTTTTGTCAGAGACCGTTAGTGTAAACCTTGTGATTAATCAGCCCTTGTAATTCAGATAGTTCAGCACAAACAACTTTTACACTTTATCCAAAAAGTCTTAGGTATGCTGTAAGCTGATTGCAAAAAAGCTCAGGAGCTTTTGTGCTCAGACGAAACTACTGCGAGTTATTTATTGGCAAAAGGCAAAGCAAAACTGGAAAGGGCGCTTCGGTTGTCTAGGTGCCTCTTTAGCCAGTCTTTTGTTCTTTTGAAGTCCCCTTTTTCTGGTGAATAAGTTGTGGGACGTGATAAACAAGAGAACAAAGATACACAGAGTTGAAACTGAACACTCTAGAGATGTTATTAATAGATGCCTTGGCTTAATTTATAACTGCACGAAGACTTTTGATGTTTACTTTTGCTTTTCTTTGTCCAGCCGAATGGTTGTCACGGTAACCTCACAAAGACCTCTTTATCCGCTCTAAGTGTTTCTTCTCTCTTCATTCATCCTCGGCTATCTCCAGCACTCCCCTTGAATGTTAGCTGCAGCTTAGCATGGCATCGGAGAAATCATGTGACTTTGTAGTTACACAAGGTGGGGGAGACGAACTGCGTGCATCTTTGTGTCTGTTTCAAAGAGGAAATGAGAAGCTGCACGAGGACAGGCATGTGGAGTATTTCCCTTTCTTTTGTATGCACAGCACTGACATCACTTAGTCTCAGTTCTCCAAATGCATGATGTCAGCAGCCCCAATCTAACCGATCAGCATGGCTCATTATAGGGCAGAGAAAATGGTGCGCAAGTTCAGAGTGCATCTAGGCTTTGACCTAAGTAAACGGCAACAAAGACGTATCGGCTGTGGGGAAATACCCAGCTGTGTGTCGGCTTCGCCTCTGAGATAAACTTATAGGAAAAGAGTAGCCACTAAAGTGGCTGGAGAGTGTATGAACTTAGGTTTTATGTAATTTTACTTTTCTTAGGGGTCTATGTTGAACTCAAAACAATGAACGTTCTCGTTATTTCATTATGAATGTCACACACATTCAGGGAATTTGTGTAAGACATGTTTTAACTGTAGAGTCACATGTTTTTTTTATTTTTTTTTTTTATTAATCTTACTCTAACCTGTTAATACTTTATCTCATAATGACACAGGTAACGATCTCTTCCTGGTGGCAGTCCATGAGCTTGGACACGCTCTGGGTTTGGAGCACTCCAACAACCCCCTGGCCATCATGGCTCCCTTCTACCAGTGGATGGAGACTGAGAATTTCCAGCTGCCCGATGATGACCGACAAGGCATCCAACAGATATATGGTGTGTGTGATAGCCTCTACATATACATATATATATATATATATATATATATATATATATATATATATATATATATATATATATATATATATATATATATATATATATGAGGTGAGCCCGACTATCCTTGGCCAATACTTCGCACACACAAGCTCTGGCTCCTCCCCCACGTAACAGTCCTTGCCTTTAATCTATTCATGGCTTTCGCTCAGTATTATTTAAAACTCAGTTGTTATTATAATACTCTTTCACTCAGTATTATTTCAATAACAATTTAGTTTTTTCAACTTTAAAATAATAATAATAAATAAAATAGTTTAATATATTTGGATAGAAAGATGGCCGTTACGTTTTCATGGAATAAGACAAATTTGATTATTCATATTTTTGCATAAATGCAGGTCAGCCGGACGGCAGCCCCACCAAGGCCCTGCCCACAGTAATACCCCGTCGCCCGGAGCCCAGGCCTCCTCAGTCACCTCCCCGACCTCCTGACCGCCCCAGGACCACCGAAAGACCAGATCACTACGGGCCCAACATCTGCGAAGGGAACTTTGACACTGTTGCAATGCTGCGCGGAGAAATGTTCGTTTTCAAGGTAATACTTTGAGCATCAAGAAGATGGCATATTTTTAACTTCAGCTTCAGTATTATATGACAAACACCCACCTTTATGGAGGATTTTTTTTACATGAAAGCTTTGCTTGCAAAGGGAGTCATCTGCCTTAGCAAATCTTTTGTTTTATGAGAAATTATTTGAGACAAATGGCATGTGCTTGGCCAACAAGTGGTCTGTTTTCACTCAGTTCTTTGTGGGTTGTAAACCAGCAGGGCTGGTATTCAATTCTGAGATGGAGCACTGTTAAAAGGGTGGGGCGTGATCAGGTGATTGCCTTAAAGAGCCTCTGGACCCACACAAAACATTCAAAAGGCATTAAACCTTGGTGTGCATTTGGTTGTTGGCTGCTTTTGCCCTCAGCTGGATGCTATTAAGTATTATACAATCCATGCATGTGTAATGTTACGCAATTAACTGCAATAGTTATTTGTGATTGAAACACTATGTGTTTGAGTAATCGTAGAGGTTAAATTTACAAGTCGTTGTTGAGTCGTCATCTGAGCTGAATTTATATGACAATAATCTATTTCAGTGCTTTCAGTATTTCAGTTTCTACCACTGTGCACGAGACAAAAGCTACAACAAAATAACTGTTAAAAAAACATGCAGTGCAAACTATTATGAGAAGTGATCATAAATTGACTTTGTTTTCTTTGCTTTTTTTTTTTTTAAAAGCTACCCTCCATAGTAGAGCCTGGTCCTTTCAAACACTGATCATACTTTAAATATCTCTTGTCTTTGTTTGGAGGTGTGTTGGACACTGAACAGCAGTAGCCAGAGTTGATGCCAAGCTGCCTGTACATGTGGTCTGACAGTTTTCTTCTCCAGTAAAGTCGTGTTCTTGGCTTTTATCCAGTCATGAAGCTGGTCAGCTCCAAATTAGTCAAGTCCAGAAAGAACATTTTAATCACCTGCCAGTAGTTCTTAAAATACAAATACAAATTAACTGACACGGGGGAGTTCAAGTACTTTTGATGGTCAGTTTGTTCTGATCAATATAAATAAATAAAAATGACTTAATCATCCTTTTGCTTTGTCAGATCTTTATTATGTATTTACTATTTTGTGCTCCAGTCAGCTTTACCTGAAACTTATTGTATCATCAAAGTGCTTAAACCACTTCTACTTAGCATAGTTCTGTATGGATAGAAGTGTTTGCACGATAACTTTCTATATTATTGTAAATGTGGTTCAGAGGGTATCAACTAAACAACAGCATTTCTGGCCACATTAAAGCCGACACAGATGTCTTTCTTGGAGACGGCAGCACATGCAGGTGATGACACAGCAGCCAACATATTCCTAAGAGGATGTGAAGGAAAATAATATGTGTTTGAGTGATCATAATTTACATATAAATGTTGGCAAAATCTCTGCACAGCAGTTTTTTGTTACTGTAAGTACTTTATGGCAATTTTAGTGAGGCAGAGCTACATATTCATGAAGTGCAGACGTTTAGTCACTTTATAACATTGATTCTTTATTTGCAATAAAGGTGTATTTGACCTTATGTTGCCATAGAATTGGTAATAGCTGTAAAATGCTGACACACTATCATGCAATTGCATCATAGATATGTTATCTTGCCATATTTTAAGCTTTAGAAAAATACTCTGCTTTGAAAGAAAGAACTGCAGTATATTTGTGTTCAGTAATATTGACTTGAATGCAATCTTGAGCTGTAAAAGTGATGATATATAAAAACAGAACAAAAACTTCAGATGCAGCAAACTTGCATCTCCATTTGTTCAGTATTTTTACTCTCAATAGTTACATGTAAAATAGTTTTTCTTAAAAGGCAAAAGTAAAAAAGAGGCAAGGAACATATACAACTCAAATACACTTATGAAAAGGAACGTATACCTTCTTTAAACGTTTAAAGCAAAATTCTATCGGGTAGTGCAGTCCAATTTTAAAATGCAACTATATGTGTATATATATATATATATATATATATATATATATATGTCCTATATATAAGTTGTGATGCCCTCGGTGTTCTGAATATGTGCTTAATTTTGGCAGGCACTGCTCTGTTCTGCTAATCTTTTGCAGAACCAGAATTGTTTTAGGTATAGGAGTGGGAGTGAGAGTGATGTGCTGCATGTCAGTGCGACTCTTTTCTCCATGGAGTCCTGTCTATCAAAAGAACAAAAAGACTGTCATTCTGCAGAAACATTCAAGCTTTGTTTTTGAACTACACAGCAGAAGGCAGGATGTGACAACTGAGCTGCTTTAAATATTGAAACGCCCACTCTGAGATGTGCTCTGATCTGCTGAGGACAAAAATGGACAGCTCAGCCTTAATCTGGTCAACGCTGGGATCTTACAGGCCACGCAAACTGAAAAGCATCCAGTCGGGTTCTGTCCTGTTCTGTTTGCCTGACCTTCGCCCAACACATCTTCAATCTGTGCGCAGCGCCGTACTGTCTGCCGGTGTGTCTTGTATGAAGGACGAAACAAGGTGTGCTTGCCAAAAAGAAGCAGCACTGACACTTTACTGTTACATTATCCAGGAGAAGAAGGACAACCACTGACTCACCACTTATGAAAGAGATGTTGGCTTCTAATGAGAATTATGTCAGCTCCCTGTTCACTGTTTGGAAAGGATTTAAATATTTACCAGACAAAGTGATAAGTCATTCTGTGTTTGGGTAGGAATAATGATAATTTCCATTATTTTGTTCTACTTACTTGACGATGAAGTCAGTGTTCTTTATAACAAAATGATCGCTTAGCAAGCTGTGATGAACTGGGATGATGTTGTAATGAGGCACCCGAAGCCTGCAGAATGAAGTTTAACAGTTCACAGGCTGTCAGTGTTCTGCTTTTGTTAGTTTATTGCACGGTTTGTTCTGGTCTGCAGCTTTACAACAGTGCCGTGTGACCTCAGTGAGATGAAACAATTAAAACCTAATGACCAGCTAAAAATAATATTTTGTACTGCAGCTTAATTTAAGGACAACAAAAGCCTTATGTTTATGATGGTCACTGAAGAGGACATTTGATTTAAAGTCAGTTTGTGGCATATCCATGCATTTCAGTGGTTTAGACGCACATTAGCCTCTTCAGTGGACATTTGGGGGTCATCACACATCCAATTAATGCGTCATGATGAATGAATTTGCCAGTTAAATTATATATTTTTTTTTCGCAGTTGAAAATTACAACTTATACTTTCTACCTGGATCTGGACCTGAATATAAAACTGATATAAAAGTGTGTCGTTTAACAATTTTTTTAAAAACAATTTTGTCATGTTAATGTCATGTTGATTCTGTTAAGACAAAAGGAAATACAGCTTGTCGTAATTACTTGAAAGGACTGGACACATTTGGCAACTTGCTCAAAAACATGAAAATGGAAAACAAAAGAAAACCCATCTCTTTTCAAGCCCCTGCAAACATGTTATTGTGTTTGAAAAAAATGTTCATGCATGAAAGGACTCAGAGATTGTAGCTGCTCAAACATACTTCTAAATGCTGTCCCCTCAGGGACGCTGGTTCTGGAGGGTGCGCAGGAACAGGGTTCTTGATAACTACCCCATGCCCATCAGTCACTTCTGGAGGGGTCTGCCTGGAGACATAGATGCAGCGTACGAGAGACATGACGGCAGGTTCGTCTTCTTTAAAGGTAAGCAGCAGCTTCCAGTAAATACACTGATGCATGCTCCTCACTCCTCAGCAGTCATTGTCCTGGCACTGCCAACATTGATCACCCATTCTAAAGGTGTAAAAGACACAGCTGGGAATCACATGTGCTTATACGTATTTATGCATTGTTTTCATTCAGCAATAGATTAAGCACCCCTGTGATGGACGTGTGATTTGTCGCCAGGGGTGTCCTGCTGCCTTTCGATCAAAGAAAGCTGGGATAGATTTTGTGTAACTGTGCTATAGTCTGAGTAACAAATAGTGGCCTAGAAATATTAAAAATGTTAAATTTATATTGAAGCTTTTTTATGCCATGCCTGCAATCTGTGGTCACTTACTCTGCTTTATAGTGTACGAGCCAGGTCTTATTATAAGTTAATTATTTATACTTCTGCAAGAATGAGTTAATTTAAAGGTATAAATACCGTCTTCCTTTCATCTTTACAATAAAGATATTGCTTTCCTCTGAGCATATGGGTATGAGTACATATATCTTCAATATAACCATATACTCCGTTGCTTAAAATCCATCTGGTTTCTGCATTATGATCTAAATAGAGCCGTATGTCTTCATGGTAATCTCAGACCATTATGTCTTAATGCTATCATATCGTAGCATTAAAACAGATTCTGTTGCTCCTTCCATCCTTTGCAGATAATGTCGAAGATATATGTTACACGGTATCCATAAGAAAGCAGCAGCACATAATGAAATCTGCACACAGAGTATAAATCTTTTTTAGCACAGCTCTCAGTGAGTCCCTGAGAGCAGCTTGTCTTTTACAACGCTGGATAAAGCTGTTGAATGAAAAAGGAAGAACTTAGCCTTTTGACTCTGGGAGCCACAGGCTTTGGGTCAGCTGTTGGTAATGAGGAGAATGATGTCATGGGCAGGCCTCTCACTGGGACACTTGGCTATCATCCATTAGTAAAGGAAGAGCCAGACAAAGGGAGGGGGAAGGAGAAAACAAAGTAAGAACTAGGAGACGTGACGATACAGTACAAGGGGAGAAAAAGGTGGGCTGTCTGTTACTAATAAAGGAAACTATCGGACCAGTCAGCTTTTCTTCTCAGCCGTCTCTCGTCCCATTCTTAGTGTCTTGTGACATGGGACGAGGCTGATCTCAGCAGCGGTCTTCTTGTCGTTGAAACGTTGAAAGGTGACATTTTGTTGATTATGGAGACATTTTAATATTATGAATATTATTATTTTTTCTCTCTTTTGAAATGTAGTTTAAGCACCAAGTATTAAGAAAATAAGTTTGCCAAGATGACGTAACAACAACCAATCTAAGCTGAATAGCTAACAGAGCAACACTACTGTTAGATGTGGAGCCGGATTGAAGCTTAAGACATTGGCTGTGGTGGAGGAGACGCTGAATGCTTCTGAGGAATTTTCACAGTGATTCTTTAAAGAGATTTAAATTGATTAACCAGTGCAACAACTCATTTTTCTCTGGGGATTAATAAGGTATTTTTGAATTGAATTAAAAAGGCGCGGTACTGTATAACAGAAGATAACTTGCAGGAGTAAAGTTTGTCTTGTTATAAAGTTGCAGAATGATGATGGCTGGATACTATTTACTGAACATAAACTATATGTAACATCTCTGATTTTGAAAGGTATTTCAGTATAGTAACAAACAAACTTTGTTTATGCAGGTAACGTGCAGTTTTTATCCCAAACAAACCCAGTTATCATAGAAACAATACTTTTTTTTTATCCCTTAGAAGAAACAGGATATACTCACATGGAAATAGTCGTTAGTTCACAAAAGTTCTTAGAGCACCATGAATTATGTCATATTATTTGGCATCGGGGACATGTACCACAAACCCCTGAGAAGTCATTTGTCAACCTCATGTTTTCTCCAGATGCTAAGTGTGTTTTTATTTCAAACCAGGGACAAGGGGCTGGAGGTGGGTGGACTGATGGCTGGTTAGGGAGAGGCAGATTAAAGCCAAAAAGAGATGTAATGGAGTCCCTTCATCTGACACTGAAAAACAGTAAAACCTTCCCCTCAGCAAGAAATCTGCTTCACTCTGACACGAGACCAGCCGTTCCCGGCGGATAATTACAAGCCAAACCCGAAGTCCTCAGTCGATGTCGTACTTGCCCTGCTGTGTCTTTAGACTGCTTGCCAACAAACCATTACTGCATATTCTTCTAATTTACACATGTGTGTGTAAAAGACTGGTTTGGGTTCTGACATTGTTCTTATTCACAGTTGCCAGGAATTAAATGCATTGCGCTGCCCTGTGAAATGCATTGCATATACATGTCTCTGTCTGTCAAGATGTGAATATTTTAAGCTGTTCTGCAATTTGCATGACATCTATGTAATAGTCTACATGTCATATACAGTACGATTATATGTGTTAACATTTTCCAGTCCGTGATCATTGTTATCGTGACAAAAATGATGTGATGCAAATCTCCTCTCCGCTTCTCTCCTCTCCTCTCCTTTCAGGAAACAGATTCTGGCTTTTCAGGGAGGCAAACCTTGAACCGGGCTATCCCCTTGAGCTGCCTCACTATGGTCACGATATTCCACATGACCGAATAGACACAGCCATCTGGTGGGAGCCATCCGGCTACACTTACCTCTTTCAGGGAGACAGGTAAGGAAGACTTCTTAAAAGTTTAACTTCGGATCAGTGAGACTGTTTGCATGACTTTGATACTGTTCAGCTACAAGCACACTGACAGTATGTACACTCTTGCACAGTCGGGAAATACTGTAGACTTTTACAACACTGATTTTATCAGTTTTTATTTCCACTCTAGATTTTAAGTTTACCAGCATTGCCTGATGTGTATTAAGTTACCTAGGAGGGAGATTAAAGGTTAATTTGAATGCCTCCTCCCTGAGAAAGCCATAAAGATATGTGAACTCTTCTGTTAAATGCAAATATAACTACATTACATATTAACTTGCACAAAAAAGCAACACTTTCATGAAGTCGTCTGCATTACTGTGCATAAGTTAATCCTCTTTTAGTCTTTTGCTGTATTTCCTTTTTCATTTGATCATCTCATTTGTAATAAGTAAAATAAGAAGAAAGTAAAAAAAAAAAGATCTGTGAACAATATTTAAGTACTACCTTAGGACTTCCACAGGATTTAGGTGGGTAAATTCAAGCCAGGTGCTGCTGTTCATCAGCCATTGACATACTGATTACAAAGCAAGTGTACAATCTTCTACAGAAGCAGTCAATTAGTCAGTTTGTGGCTCTGGACTAGCTGTGTGTTAACACAATGCCAACAGTGGAAGACATAAGAAACTTCTTTAGAGAGGCAGTTGCTGCTGAGCATTTAACTACAAAGGGTTATGAAAAATTATTTGGAGTCCAATGTTCTGCGGTGAGAAATATTCACAAGTGGAAAGCATTCAGCATAGTTGCCAACTTTCCCATGAGAGGACATCCCAACAAATTTAGCACATGGTCTGACAGTGCAGTGCTCACAAAAAATCCCAAGAGCTACATCTGAGACCCGACAGGCCTCACTGAGCATTTGAAATGTTAAAGTCCATTAAAGCACAACCAGAAGTTTTTTTAAAGGGTTTGCTAAGAAAACGACTCTTCTGTCTAAAAATAACAAAGAAAAATAAATGTGTATGTAACCTGTTTGCAAAGTACAATTTATGTTTTACAGATCCCTTAAATGGAAGTAGTTGTACTTGTTTACATATGTAGATCTTGTGTAAATAAGAAATGCACATAAATCCATCCATCCACTATCTGTACCCGCTTAATCCGTCTCCGGGTCTCGGGGGTCTGTCGGAGCCTATCCCGACGCATAGTAAAAGGCAAAAGGCAAAAGGCAGGGGTACACCCTGGACAGGTCGCCAGTCCATCGCAGGGCTTGCACATAAATATTGCTTGTTATTTTATCACTTTCAGACTTTTACAATATTAGTATTGTACAGAAGAAAAAAAAAAGATCCCCTCTCTCTCTTTTTTAACATGTGCTATGTCACAGGTAGACGTTCAAGATGAGGAGTCACTTTTACACATCCTCGTAATTTGGTCCCTCAGATTTTATTATTTATTAATAATCAGCTGGAGGTGTCCTGTCAATCTGTGAGTGATTGGCTTTCATCTAGATGCACTGCATAAATCCAACTTTATGCGTTGTTGAATCCAGAGTCTGTTAATAAAACGTTGATTTATGTTACAAAGATTTTATGAATAAAGTCCACTGAATAAACACAAACTCCTTTATATACAAAGGCATATGTGAGGCCATCTGTTTCAACAGCTAAAGCTGGTCAAAACTAAGCCATTCAGCGGGACAGTGGACTAAATTACACAAACATACAGACTTCAGAATGGTTGAAGAAACAAAAGATTCAAGGTTTACGAATGGCCCAGTTAGGATCTCAACGTAGGTGAAGTTCTGTAGAGGGACCTTAAATCATCTGCACTCGATTAAATGCCCAAAGACCTCAATCTCATAAGGACCAATGGACCTGAATTCATTCACAATGAGGTGACAGCGTTATGAAGATTTATTAAAAGAAACAACTGTCAAGCTGTGACTGCTGAAAGTGGAGGTTCTGAATCGTGTTTTTGTTGTTGTTTTGTTTAGAAAATTATGGCACTGTGAAAAAAAGTTGTTCATCTGCGATGTATTTGCTTACTAGGAAGACACACACACACACACACACACACACACACACACACGTGAAAAAGAAGTACATGGTTTATAAGAAGGGGTGCTAACTCTTGCGCAGTGCTGTTCATCATGACTGTCAGGATTTACATTCTCTTGTTACGGACAAAGAACAGCTTTAAAAGTTCAGTGGAAGCAGTTTTGACATTGATGCTCGGTGTTAGGCCACCACATCTGAACTCAGTAAGAACTGTGAGAAGTCTGCTTTGACTTTTGATAAACCGTACAAGCATCCTCCTGCTGTGTGCAGGTACTGGCGCTTCAGTGAGCAGTCCCGCTCAGCGGACAGAGGCTATCCGAAGTCAATCAGCGTCTGGGGATCCTCAGTGCCTTCTACTCCCAAGGGGGCCTTCCTCAGTGATGATGGAGGTGAGCTGTTTCGCTCTTTGGGTGCGTGTATGTTTGTGTATGCGGCAGAGAGAGACACGTCTTAAGATAGGAATCAGGGCGTGGTCATGGAATCATCAGGACTGGGAGTAAGGGAGTACATTTCAGCTAATATTTGCTGTCCTCTTTGCTTTACTGTGTTTGATTTTAGTGTAAATATATGAGAAATTGTCTATAAACGCAGCCCTTGTCAAAGATAGTACAATATGTTGCATCACTTCTGTCACTTATTTATTCTCTACTCCCTGCATATTTCAGCTTACACCTTCTTCTATAAGGGTTCTAAGTATTGGAAGTTTGACAACCTCCGTATGAAGAGTGAACCAGGCTACCCTAAATCCATCCTGAGAGATTTTATGGGCTGCAGTGTGGACCTGGATCCCGACAGAGACACGGACTCTGGCCGCAAATATCCAGAAACAAACCATCCACCATTCAACCCCGATGCAGGACACGACGGTGACAAAAACAAAGACCAGGATGGAAAAGACCGCGAGGGAACGAACAGAGATACGGGTAAAGTGCCAGACAACGGCAAAGACGAAGATTATCGTGAGGGTCGGGAAGAAGATACCAACGAGGTGGACGTGGTCCTGAAGGTGGACGACAGCGAGGAACGAACCATGAACATTCTGATGGTGACCATCCCTCTGGTCTTGGTGCTGTGCATCCTGGGACTCATCTATGCCATCATCAACACGCTGCAGAGCAAAGGGGCGCCACGGCTGCTGGTGCACTGCAAGCGCTCACTACAGGACTGGGTCTGACCCCTGACATGAGGAGGCACTGGACTTTGAACTTGAATCAGACTTTCGATACCTCCCCTCCTCTAATCTACTCCCCTTCCTGGTGAAACGTTTGTCTCAAGTCTGTGTGCTCAGTGGCGCCTGCAGCTCGTAGTGGTAGTAGATCCATGCAGATACCTGTACTGATGCATAGGCATACTAAAAGCAAGCATAAATTATGTCTTACATTCACACAACCACACACACACACACACACACCACCTAAACCTCCTCTTGCCTCCCATGGTGCTCTACAAAGCAGTGACTGTAGTCTATTTATATGAGAGAACTTTGCACATAGTTTTTTATGTTTTGTTTTGGTTCATTCTGTGTGACTTCTTGTTGTTGTTATTGTTATCATTTCTAAACCAGGAAGGCCATTCTATTCTCTCGCTCTGGTTTCTGCACAGTCCTCCCCCTTCTTCTAATCTCAGCAGGGGCTTTTTCCCAACCGATAGCTTGACATCTGCTTATGTCATCTCTCTTACCACCACACTTCAACTGTGATTGAGTGGTGGTCTCTCCTAGCCCTCGTTGCCTTTTGGTGCTTCTTCTTAGCCATAAATCGTGTCAGTCACAGAGTAATAGGCTAGAAAAATGTCATTGTAGTTTACAGTGAAGCCATGAGGTCCGACTTTATTCTCGTTTGTTCAATTTGAGTTTTACGTCTAAAAAAAAGAGCTGGATTGGTAATTTGACGTCATCCCTGAACCGTGTGGTGCTATGTGGAACAGACATATTTGTTTTTTAAATGACAAGATCAACAGTCTCATGTCTGCATGCAAAATAGGAAGCAGCAGACAGTTGGCATAGCTTAGTGTTAAGACTAGAAGCAGCTGTCAGGCTCCAGCAGCACCTCGCCGGCTGAACAAGTTAGACCTTGTTTCCTACAGTCATACAGAATCATGGCACATCATCAATTTGGCAAACAAATATTCTGGGTCACAAAGAATATCAGCAACTTTGAACATGACATTGAAATAATGCCTTTAAAAGAAGACACACGTTGTAACAGGTTATTATTGTTAGAAATATTCAGACTGCTATAAAGCCTTATTTTCCTTCCTAATCTTCTGTCCACAGAGCTGGACAGTGGGTCTTCGTGCTTTCTTTCCCTTATTCAGAAATGATTTAATGACCTGCCTGGCTTAGGAGTAAACAGGCTTTGTTTTTCAAGTATGGAGCTGATAATCAATGTGGCTCTTTTCTGTCAACAGTGAGACACATTTTTTGCTGCAGAGGAGAAGGACTAATAGTTAAAATAAAAGATAGCTCACAGTGTAATTAACACAGAAGAGGGAGCACTTATTACATGTGAGACAAAACAAGAGAGCGACAAAGCAAAGCCAACACCTGAGACTTGAGCAGTGGCAGGATGCAGCTTATGTACTGTGCAGTTTCTGACAGGTTACTTGGATTTTCTGTTAATTAAAAAAAAAAAAAGGAACCTTTTGTGATGGGCTGCTAGTTCTAAGCACCAGGGTGGGCTCGGGCCATGCAGGCTCACATGAGCTCAGACTAATCCTCTTCATCAAAAACAGCAGGTGTGTGAAAACGCTGTTAACCCCTGGGACCTTTAACTCCCAGAATCAAAACCCGCTCTGCTTTTATCTCATCTCACAAGAACAAAGAAAGAATGAAGACCAGCACCAAAAAAACAAAGGTCAGCTCTCCCGACCAGTCATTATATCGGTGTTAAAGCACTGGACCGGGGCTTCTGGACAGTTTACCAACCGTTCGGTTCAGACGTGGAAGAATTCCTGTCAGCCATTGACTTTCAAACACAGTCTCTAATTATTTATAATTTGACTGCCCAGTTTTTGAAAAAACTAAATCAGCGCTGCTTTTCCAAAAATAAGTTTGTAAAACAGTTGTAAAGTGGTGATTGGAATGTTACACTGTTACGTTGACATTGTGCTTTTAAAAGAGGATTTTCTTATCTCATCACTGGTGAGTTGAGTGAAGTTTGGCTTCAAATGTGAAATCTGAATGGGAGGAAGGCTTATCTTAGCTGGCACTAAGAGGACTGCTGCCGTTGGGGGGGCAGAGTTTAAGAGCTCAGGTTACACAGATGTGGACGAGGAGTGCGAGTTTCCTGCTGTTGAAACGAAGAAAGGGGGAGGGGGCTGGAGGCAGGGGCGCTGACCTCGCCTCCCTGAGTTTGCAAAGTTTGTATTTGACAGAAAGAAGCGGTGTGGGAGGAAGAACAGACAGACAGAGAGATAGACAGGAAAGACTGGCAGCAGCTCATGTGACCTAAATTCTCCTGCGAGCCCAATAACAGCGCCGGCCAAGAAGGAAACTTCAGCTCACACTGGGTCACAGCTGAAGAGCCTGTAGTTATTAATATAAAACCTGCCTTTCGCTGCCATTGAACATGCATTACTCCTTGTTCTGTGACATTCAGAGAGACGCACATGATGGCAGACAAACAAGCCACCCCGTTAGGCCTCTGCAGAGTGAGACAGCTGAGACACTCAAAAGAAGAGAAGGCCGAGCAGAACCGTCACCAGAAGTCCCGAGATTGATCCGAGGCAGGTCGATAGCTGTTGCTGGGAAACGGTATCCTGTGTCCATCACTCACCTCATCACTGAGGTCTTGTGGCGGGTGGAGGTTGGCGGACGCAGCTAATCAACGTTAAAAGCACCCCCTACCCCCTCTCCTCTGTCCGCTCCCTTCCTGTGCTTC
Organism: Xenentodon cancila; assembly: GCA_014839995.1. Taxonomy (NCBI): domain Eukaryota; kingdom Metazoa; phylum Chordata; class Actinopteri; order Beloniformes; family Belonidae; genus Xenentodon; species Xenentodon cancila. Next base: position 27,502,184 of record CM026197.1, read on the forward strand.
CATTGGTCCATCAGCGAGGGCTCAGACAGCCGAGTGTCTGGACAGGCTCAGAAACTGCAGACTCACTGCACTAGACACAAAGTAGTAAATGGAGTTTTTATTTATCATGCTGTCTTCTCTGTAACCTCCAAACAAGCACGTCGATGTGGCCACTTCAGAGTTGGAAAAGCTGAGTGCGCCTGACTTGACTTCGTTCGAAACTGCTATCTTTTTTTTTTTTCATGAATCAGCAGTTTGAGAGGCTTCCCTGAATTTGCTACCGTTCATTGTCTCAGGACATCAAGTGGAAGAGACGTACTGAGAGGTCAGAAAAGAAGCCTGTCACGGCTGATTGATGCCTGCTTGTGTGAGTGTGCGTCGTCCTGTTCACTTAATCAGCTCCACTCTCCATCAGCGAGGCTTCTGATTGTAAATCTCCCACCCTCTCTCCATCTCCACCCATCTGCATACTCAGCCCGGCCATCTAAGCCCGAGGGGATCATAACAATAACAATGGCCTTCTCTCTTTCACTCGTTCTCCTGCTCCTCCTATTTTCTCTCTCTCTCCTTGATACACAGAGCACTCAAACAAACAAATGATTGTCTCCCTCAGCCCCTCCCCTCCTCTCCCCTCCTCTCCCTCTCCGATAAGCAAACTAGTCCCGGCCAAGGTCCAGCCTCACACAGCAAAGCCTGTTTTTAGATTTGCCTCCCTCTTCAACTGTGGAGGGATTTGTTTAAAGAAACACATTACCTGTCAGGTTTGAGGACTGCAGACCCTGAAACAGGATGTGACAGTCAGATTTTAATGTTGCGTAACCTGAAGTCCTTTTATGTTTATTTTGAAGTAAAGACCCTTGATGCAAGTGTAGGTAAGGTTAGACCTGCAGTGCTTCTCTGAGCTTTCATCTCTCTCAGGATGTGTCTCTGTAAACATTGCACACTGAGCATTCCTGACTCAGCCTTGAAGCTTTGGCCCTTAGCTCAGGCTCTCTGCATTTCTCTATAGTCTTTTATGTAAAAACCTCCACAGTCATTCAGAAAGCAGGAACTCTGGTCTGGATTCTGTATCCTGTAGCTTTATGTTTTTTTTAATATCCCTGCCTCCTTCTGCTACTTCTGTATTTCCGCACTGTCTAATATTTGCAAGTTTTTTCAGAAGTCACCGCTGTGTGGAGTCCAAACTTAACCAGATCAGTCGGATCAATAGAGACTGGTCGGAAAAGGATTTTACAACAAACACTGAACGTTGCAGACTGGTTTCAGCTTCACTTCAGGTATCTGTGATCCTTGTCGACTGAAGCCTCACGAGGACCGTGGCTTGTTGTTTCTTCCCCCCAGAATTCATCTCAACTTGCTCACTGAGCCCATCCACTCTGAAACCACTAATTTTCAAATCACCACTCGACTAACTCGACCACTCAACGCGGGAATGAAGCGGAAAAGAAGGCTGACAAGAGCGCATCAGCACTTACTGTACTTCAGAGAGACATTGACACTGATGAGCGGCTACTGAAAAACACCGCCTCTGTCCACTAGTTGCAGCTACATTAGCGAGTAGTTTGTTGGTGATTTTCAGTGATTTTCTGGGAGAAAAAAAAAAAAAAAAAAGAAACTTCAGCATCATTCATGCCTGGAATGAGATGAAGGGAAACAAAAAAAGGATTGCATTAGGTGATCACAGTAAATAAGGTTGTTTTATGTAAAATATATTTTTTCTTGTTTGAAATTTATTTCACTTTTTTTCCAAACTTGATTTATTTTTTATTTTTTTGTTAATAACATTCCAAATGGTTTTTGGATTTGTTCTTAGGGTGTTTTTGTTTTTTCTTTAGAAAATGTAAGATTTTATACACTTGTGTTGTGTGTTCACCTCTAGTTGAGTGTGTTAACAAGCCATGCTGGACATGTACACATTAAAAAATGCTCAGAAAAGTGATGTTTTAAGCGTTTTGTGCAGTCGCTGAAGCAGCAAAACAGCTTCGTGTGTGAGAATGTATCTCCAAAATCACACACACACATATACAGTGCACACACCCTTCGCTTTTCCTGCGGTGAGGTCACTGTCCAGAAGGCCCGGCTTCCTGTCTCACACAGGACAGGCAGCAGAATGGCCTTATGGGCTGTGGGAGGTGGGGTGGCGGAGTGGGGGGGGGGGGGGGGGGGTCTGGCGGCTCGCCAGGAAGCCACATGAGTGAGGAGGAAGTTACCAAGCTGCTTATACAGCCTATAAGAAAGCTAACAGGCAGTGGTGTCATACTGAGAGGAAATTCATTGTTCACAAGCTCCACCGCAGACTGTAGACCTCAAACGTGCATTTGAACAACAACATAAAGTGACACCTTGTCTCCTTCATTTATTCCAAAGGCACAAATATAATATAGTCCCTTTAAAGTTCATCTGCATCATGCAGATCAGTTATACTGGAGAAATGCACAGAGATTAAAGTGTATGTGTCTGTCTCAAACTCTGGTCCCGAGTTTAAATGTATCTCCAGCAACCATGTGTAGTAAGAAGTTAACATATTCCAAGAAAAAAAAAAATCTTGTTGATGTGTATAAAGACATATACACAATATACATAGAGGTATCTTTAACTGCTCATACATATCTGAGGATACCAATATAAAGTCGTATACATGCCGTCAATTAGTACATATTCATATAAATTGTGGGAAGAGAGGAAAAGAGAAAGAGAAAAAAATATATATATAAATACACACAAACACACACATATATATATATATATTTATACACATACATAAACATACACATATACACTATATTGCCTAAAGTAATCACTCACCCATATACATAATCAGAATCAGGTGTTCCAATCACTTCCGTGGCCACAGGTGTAAAAAATCAAGCACCTTGGTATGCAGACTGTTTTACAACTATTATTGAAAGGACGGGTCGCTCTCAGGAGCTCAGTGAATTCCAGCGTGGAACTGTGATTGGAAGCCACCTGTGCAACAAATCCGGTTGTGAAATTTTCTCGCTCCTAAATATTCCACAGTCAACTGTCAGCTGTATTATAAAAACATGGAAGTGTTTGGGAATGACAGCAACTCAGCCACAAAGTGGTAGGTCACTTAAACTGATGGAGCAGGGTCTGCGGATGCTGAGGCACATAGTGCCAAGAGGCCGCCAACTTTCTGCAGAGCCAATCACTACAGACCTCCAAACTTCATGTGGCCTTCAGATTAGCTCAAGAACAGTGCACAGAGAGCTTCATGAATCTTCATGCTGCTTCATGAGAGCAGCTGCATCCAAGTCATACACGCCAAGTGAAATGCAAAGCGTCAGATGCAGTGGTGTAAAACACGCCGCCACTGGACTCTAGAGCAGTGGAGACACGTTCTCTGGAGTGACAAATGGCGCTTCTACATCTGGCAAACTGATGGACGAGACTGGGTTTGGTGGTTGCCAGGACAACGGTACTTGTCTGACTGTGTGCCAAGTGCAAAGTTTGGTGGAGGGGGGATTATGGTGTGGGGTTATTTTCCAGGAGCTGGACGTGGCTCCTTAGTTCCAATGAAAGGAACTCTTAATGCCTCAACCAAGAATCTTTGGACAATTCCATGCTCCCAACTTTGTGGGAACAGTTTGGAGCTGGACCCTTCCTCTTCCAACATGATTGTGCACCAGTGCACAAAGCAGGTCCATAAAGACCTGGATGTGTGTCTGAACCTGACTGGTCTGCACAGAGTCCTGATCTCAGCACAATAGAACACAATTGGGATGAATTAGAGCAGAGACTATAAACACACTCCTAAACCTGTTATAGCTGCAAAGGGTGAACCAACGTCATATTGAATCCTATAGATTAGGAATGGAGGTCACTTAAGTTCATATGTGAGTCAAGGCAGGTGAGCAAATACTTTTAGTCATATAGTGTATGTATATATACATAAATACACACACAAACATATATATACACTGTATATATGTAAATATACATGCATATACATACTTACACACATATACCTAGATATATATAAATATATATATACACAGTTACATACATTCAAGCATATACACAAACATATACATACACATACATGCACATACAGTTCTCAGTAAAGATCAATGTGTGGACATCTATCTAAGAGTACATAATTGTCTAGGCTTGAATGTAAGGTACATATGCACATGCATGATTGTACATACATACAAATATACATTGATACATTCATGCATATGTGTACTTAAATATATATATATATATACATACAAATAACTATTTATATAATTTGAATATTATATACAAATACATATAGATCACTGCACATATATATATAAATATATGTATACATTGCATAATGATATATATGTTTATACATACACCTGCAGCTCATATATAGACATACACACATTATATATATATATATATATATATATATATATATATATATATATATATATATATATATATATATATATATATATATATATATATATATGAGTCTTTGTGAGGATGACATGGTAAAGATAAGAAGAAATTAAAAAAAAATAATAAAAAAAGTTTAAAGCAACCTCTAATCTCACGGTCTTGTTTTTAGTTTTTTTAAGTCTATGTTGTTTTCCTATCCTTGTTTGTCGATATCTTTGAAGGAGGTTCGTGTTTATACATGACATTCTTCAACACACTACGATGTGTGTGGACCACTACAATCTGAGCTTTGAATGACTGGAAGCTAAAATACTGATTTTTGTTAAGTGTTTTTTATCGACGCAGTCACCATTCTGTCTTCTCGTGCAGGCGCATAAATGAACATCTCAGCTCATGTCTGCTGTGTGTCCATTACTACTGTTTTCAGGTGATGATCAGTTAATAAGAGCCAGCCAGGTCAAAGGAAGAGTCCAGATCACAAATTACCTGGTGATGCTACAGCTCATCAGCGGTTAGGTTGGTTCACCATGTCCACTTTTAACCTGGAGTGCTTCTACTTTAATAGCGGGGGCCTTAAAAACTCTTAAAAAAGAGTTCATTGACTTCTCCAGGCAACACTGCATCACATGTAACAACCAGGATTTAGATGTGCATCATAGTGGTTTCACGGTTTAGAGTCAGGCTCTAGACTGACTTTAGACTCCAACCTGTGAGCAAACCTTCCAGCTTCACAGCAACCTACTTTTAAAGATGGTTTCTTACAGCCATCAAGTTTTTTTCTTGTTTGATTGTTTTTTTTGTTTTTTACATTCCTCTGTGCTTTTTGTAAATAGACAGCTTTAATGGTGCATGTCCTGCGAGCACATAGCGTTGGAGTGTGACCTAGTTTTACACAATGTTTACATGCTTTTAATACTTTCCTGCTGCGCATGTGAAGTTTAAGTCTGGTTCAGAAGATGGCTCGTTAAATCTACCTGCTGCACTTATCACCAGGCACACCCTGCGGAGTACTCTAATTGCTTGCAGTCATGCTGGATAGATTATTAACTCAATTTTAGTCCCACAACTCACATGTGCATACATTACTAGTAAACATGAACATGGAAGACAGGAAGTTAATTGCTGCAGTTTATGACCTGCAACGGCCGAATGAGGACTTCACAGTTTTGCTCAAAACATTACATCAAGTAAGAGTATCAAGACAGACTTACTTACATGACTCACAGACAATAAGTCCTTTTCCCTCACCTGTGTTTGTAGGGTCAAAGGTGGCTAAAGCAAAAAACAAGACAAACAAAAGGACATCTTGGTGAATTCTTGTAAGTTAGAGTAAAGCACAATCAGGGATGTGCAACAAAGACATTTTATGGTTTAAAAAAAGAATTGCTTAAAGCACATTCAAAGAGTGACTGTGGTGTTGCGCTCAACTGTTGACTTGTACAGTTGCACTTTTAAGAAAATTGTTATGTAAATTTTAGCAGGATGTTTGTTAAAAAGCATAAATCAGCCTTTGTCATGAGCAGTTTCTCGATATACGTTCTTGTTTTTTATTTGCGTTCATGTGGAGTTGTGAAATGTGATCAATCACAGCCCAAGTACTGTTCCTGACCTACAAGTGTCCATCTGACCGAGTCCTGACAGTCCAACTCCCCTGATAGCCTGCAGGTTTGGTTTGATCTCTAAGTTTGTAGTTTAAGACTAGACTGAACCAGGCCAACTTCTGGACAAAAACGGATAAATTGATGCTTTTGCTTGTCATACCTAAACGGTCTCTTCTTTGGTCTCTTCAATTCACCTCAGATAGCGTGCTACTTCCCATAAAATGTGTGCTTTGTAACTGACCAATCTGACTTGGATGCTGTATCCCATAATGCTATGGGCCACTTCGGCAGAAGCTTATCACAGTGGTCACATGGCTGGTGTTCGATTGTGTCTGACTAGTAACGATGACCGATGTGGCAGCACATACTGTATACGACATACTGCGTTGTACACATTGCCCTTAAACTTGACTACTGATTGAGCTAAACTCACTAATATGAAATGTTATTTTCTGCTTTTAGTGATTACTTTAATCATCCTCGTTGGGCTGGATTGTTACCATCTGATTGTTACTGCGGTGTGAAAGTCTCTGGTCTGGTCTGGACCAGCTGCACGTGTGCGAGTGTGGATAAAAGGCCTGCATGCTGAAGGTCTCAGCATCTTCAGCATCCTTGTACAGTATTCAACTTTTCTAAAGGTGCAACATAACTTGCTGATGAAATCTGATAAAACAACAATGAATCCTGGGATGGGATGAGGCAAAAAAATGGGAAACTGCAAAGTAAGATAAGAAGGGTGCACGGAAGGCTCATAAATTAGGTAAAGCCATTTAAAGAACATCTCAGCATCTGTTTGGAGAAAATAAATCTACAACATGCAGAGTGACAGTACACACGCATATTCGGACAAACTAAGTTAACTAACTAAGAAACTAAGTTAAAGTGATGTATGGACTGCAATATTAATAATTAAATTAAAATACTTGCCATCTCTATTTTCACTGTGTTAGAAAATAAATCTTTTTAAAACCAACTTCAAAATGTGATTTTAGAGTGATTTGTGAGTAGCAGTATTTAATGCATGGTAACAAAAGTCGGTTTTCAACAGACCATTTTCTTTATTCTTCTGTCTGTTTCCTCTTCCCTGCACCTTATGTAATGTTTCACAGTGAGGTAACATCTGGAAGTGTGTTACACACTGGTTCAATGTGTTTTGCTATATAATTTGCTATATTTGCTATATAATTGTTGAATTTTTATATATGTTTAGACATCCAGGTCATAGTAACAAGGGCTTGACTCAAGACCACTGGACTTCCTTTTCTCTTGTTCTTGAACACAGTTCCCCTTTGAGAGACACTTCAGCTATCTGTCGGTGGTACATCCCATACAGGGGCTTTTCTTCCCATGATGGTTCCTCCAACTTCTTCTTTTCCAGTTTCCACTACCCGAGAGCTTCACTAAGCACTTCCTCTCTCTCACAGCTTCTGTGATTTATCATCTGTGGTCTTAACTTCCTCCTTTGGACAGCTTATTATCCCATCATGGTGTCTGGTCACTGGCAAGGCATTGCTGTTCATTGTCCAGATCTTGGTCTTGCCATTGAGCTGACTTCTCCGGACTTGTCATACTCGTTGCAGATACTTGGATGTTGCAGCTTTCCTTGTGGCCTCTTCATGGCTGCCCTTTGCATGCGGTATTCCAAGGATATTGTAGCTCTCCTCAACATCTGCTTTTCTGCCCTCTGGGAGTGCAACAACTTCTGTATGGACTACTTTCCCTCTCTTTGTCACCGTGGATATATGTATATATATATGCTATCAATGTATTGAAAGATTACAACCATGCATTTCCAAGTAGTTGACAAACAGTCAAATGTGTTGACTATTTGTCAACTACCTTTTATTTTCTTTTTGATTGATTGATTAATTTTTCCTCAGTTTAGATTGCAACAGTATATTTTTCCTTTGAGGATTAATAAACTATTATTCCGTTCAGTGCAGTCTATTTGAAGAGCCCCTTGGTCTTTATTGTGCTGCTTGGTTGGCAGCGCCTCTCGCTGAGTCGTGTTACAGACTTTCACAATAGATGCAAATAAACTGAAATGTCAGACTGTTCACAGGTGGACCACAACCGAACCAATTATGTGACTTCTAATACTTCAAAACCACATATGCACAAATAAACACTTCTGTTTAATTTTCTGTTTTTTTGGTTAACCATTTCTTTTTTGTTGTTTTGTGACTATATTCCCTGTTTCCACGCCTGCTACAAAACAATAAAACAGGAGACATGTAAGGGGTAAATACATTTGCAAGGTACTGATAAAGAAACTTTTACCTCATCTATTAAATTAATAAATATATCCTACCAGGTTGTGGGTTGTGGACTTTTACTTATTGTTTTACCTGATTTGTAATGAGAGTTGTGGTGCCACTGCATTTGCGGCAATTAAGCCAAAACCCAACTTCTAAGGTAAAGTAAAGACTCCTCAGCATGTATCTGGGCAGGATTTATGCTTAATTCTTTTTTTTGCTTAGCCTTTTGTGAAAATCTTTGTATGAAGGAGTTCAATGAGTAAATAAGTTTGTGCAAGAAAAGGATTTTCCATAGTGACCCCTAAACGGACAATTCGAAGGGTGAAGGAGAAGATTGTTGTCTATGGGAATCCTCAACCAAAAATGAGGAAATAGCCTCCAGTTTCTCTCCACATCTAACATAACTGATGCAGCCTTGAGGGCCTTTTTACTGTCTTTAGCTTAAACTTGACTGTCATTACAGATAAAACCCATATCTGCCAGCATAGAAGAAGTATTGATCCAAAGTGCTGGAATTTGACCACAAATACAACGTCAGGAGCCTGACAAGATGAATTAGTCTTGTGATTTCACAAAGGAGTCGAGCTGCCTTGGGAAGCCAGCAGACACAAACATGCAGGCTACGCATTAAGTGTAGATTAAAATATGCAGACGACGCTGCAAAAAGCATATTAAGTGAAAATGACGAGTTTTACAGATAGCAAATGTTTGTTTGGATTTTTATGGTTGAGGGTGATGCAGTTTTGCACTAAGCTTTGTCAGTTTGTTTCCTGTTCTTGGGAGAATATTTTTTGGTTTACTCTCCAGAGGAGCTGAATCCAGAAGTAAACCGGGCTCCTCCCTTCCCACAACGCTCTTGTGTTTTCAACCTTTGTCCTCAGCAAACCCAGGAGAGATGAAGCAAAAATCCTAGCAGGGCAAATGTTCACAAGAGCAGTCCACTGTCAGAAGAAAAAAAGAAAATAAGCTGCCTTTTTTACAAATGTGTTGTATTCAGGAACAGGCAACAAAAACTAAAAACTATGTTTAAGAAAATAAACAATTTAAAAATAATAAATACTGTAATGTAAATTCTAAAAAAAAAAAAAAATCTTCGAATATAAACATTTTTTATGAACGTTCTGACATAACTTAACCCCATCAACGGTGAGCAGTCCTGGTTTGCAGAGTACTGTAACATCACAGGCCCAGATTAGAGTTAAATAGTCCCGCTTACATACCTGTATTTCCTCCCGGCTTCACATGATGATACATTTGCTGCACTTGGAAGTGCAAAGATGTTACACTGATTTCAGAGAAGAAATTAGTGTTTGACGCCGCCTCCTAAAACCTGCTGCTTTTAACAGAGCTGTAAAGACATGGTGGACAAGGGAACTTCAATAGTGTATCACGTGTCTCTGCCATGTTTTAACCAAAGCATGTCACTTACACTTCATTAAGACCTCAGAAAACTGTTAAATGTTGAGCAATGAGAACCAAAAATTAAATAACTGAAGGATAAATCTTTGTTTAGTAAAGCGTAAAAGTGGAAGCTCATCATATTTCCCACAGGAATTTTATTGATTATGTACAAAGATGACTGAGTCCTATGTGAAGAACTGTCATTATTATATGCTGAGAATCTGCAGCCAAAAAGGAAAAGATATTAAACTTGTCACATCCTGTTCATACAGGAAAATCCACACAGAAATCCCACGATACCCATGGGAATCCTTATCATGCCATCAAGTTTAACATCCTCTCTCCAACTACAGTTTGCACAATTAAAACAGTCTGTGAGTCTGCGTTCGCATTCATATGTTTGCTCAGTTAAACCTGCAAACATCCTGGTTTCATGCTGATGTGAAACCTGTTGTCAAACTGCCATCAGAAAAGCTCATAAAAGTGAAGGGATGTAATAAAGGTAATGAAGGACGCCTCACGCTCGAGCCGGCTTGTGTGTACGTGTGTGCGCGGTACTGCCGTGTGCTCATGTCAGAGCAGTGATGGTTTTGGTCAGGGACAGGATTGTTTAACAGATTTCAATGTTTCAAAGAATTATGTGAAGCCTTTTATAAACGTTAACCAAGGAGAACTGTTGTTTTAGTAAAGGCAAAAGGTTGATGACGGCAGCTTTTGAAATATGAAGCAGCAGGTTTAACTCACAATGACTATAAATAACTGTACTCCAAAGTGCAGGTATTTAAAAAAGTCCTCCGCTGACTGTGATCTGAATGTGATCTGAATGTGATCTGAATGTGATCTGAATGTGATCTGAATGTGATCTGAATGTGATCTGAATGTGATCTGAATCTAAAGCATCTGTGATGCTTTCTGATGAGAAATGAAACGTGCGGTGAGCTGCAGAAACTAAAAGCATCTGCTTTATTCTGAAAGGGCAGCTTTGGCAGATTTTCTTCTTTGACTGTGGCGTTCAGTTTATCTTCCTTTTACCTCTCGGTTAAAGTGTTGAAGAATGCTGTATATAAAAGACTGACGCAGCCGTCATTGGATGGCGGAGTGTCATTGTGTTTGACCATTTTGCTCTTTGTCAAGAGAGCTGCCACTCGAGACTGCACCATCTCCGAGACTTGATTAATAACTTTAGGTGTTTTCAGAAAATGTACAGAAGGAATGAAAGTTAAGTAATGACATCACGCTGATTTGTGTGAAATTAACCAACCGTAATGACCAGTGTTGTGCTGTTTAAATGGAAAGTCAGAGGTTTCTTGAACCCAGAATCTCGAGGCGTGCTGTGTTCATGCACTTTGAGGCGCTTCTTCTTGGTGCTGCATAAAAACCAGCGGCCCGTTAACATGAACAAACCTGACCAAGAAACTTCTGCCATGAAATTCAGCCTTCATCATAACAGCATAAAATATCTTTTAGTCTCTACTGAGTAAAAATGTTTGTTCATAAAGCAATCAGTCTGTTGAAATCATGTGTTTTGTGTTCTTTTCTCTATCTACATGCCACGACCTTTGATGGTAAGAGATACAACGACCATTAGGTGTGTTTTCACTGTTTCTGGGATAGATTCATCACCCCGGGAATTTCTGCAGGGCCAAAACACATCCCTGCCATGGGTCAGGTACCCAGAGCAGCGTTGATGACGCTGTTTGTCCGTCTCAATGTCCTCTTCAAGTCCGAGTCGTCTCTTCTCGTTCATCGCCACCGTTACAGTGAACAGCAACAGCTAAAGCAGAAACCACCTCAGCTCCTTTATTCTTCGCATGTTTGTCTTGTTTTATATATTGGAGCCTGGTAAACAATGAAAAGGGTAAACTACCACCAGGTGATGTGAAGGGGTAGTTTATTAAGTCAGTGAATCCTCCCAGATTTCAAGTCATATTGTAACTTTTCCACACAGTAAAAGGAAATAAGCTGCATATGGTGTTTTTACAGTTACCAGTGATACCGGTAGTTTGTTGTATGACACATTATGGTAGTTTCCTAATACAAATGGGTAAAACCTGTCAAAAAGTGCTTGGGTAGATACTCTGGCTTTCTGGGTTTTTTTTGTTTGTTTCTTTTTTCTGCTGTTGAGCTTCATTCCTCTGTTGTTTTATTTAAATTGAGGTCTTCAATAAAGGCTCAGTGTGTTTGCTGTCTGGGTGTGTGGGTGGAAAGTTTGTTTATGACATGCTGTTTGGCTGGTATTGCACGCACACACACACACACACACACACACACACACACACACACACACACACACACACACACACACACACACACACACACACACACACACACACACACACACACGCCAAGCATCTGGATCCAGAATTAGTAATATGCTCCCTACCCATGTGTTCTGGCAGCCTAACACCTGTTAGGGTGGCACCAAAACACACAGGCACTTATACATGTACACACACTCCATCACCAGAGGCACCATCTGGAGTTCGCGGACCCTTTCAAAGGGCGGCGTGAGTGGGACCCACAGCAGGAGGGGAGCCCCCGGTCCTGGAGCGGCTCGGGAGATGGCGTCATATTTTCCAGACAGCTGGAGCGGCAACGGCGAACCTGAATACTAACTAGCAAAAAAACAAACACATGCCAAAAGGAGAAAGGAATGGAAGGTGTGTGTCCATGTGTGTGTGTCTGCGTGGAAATGAGAAACGTTTTAATCCACCAGATGGATTCCTGGCTGCAATGTTGAAAATATCTTTGTTATTTTCAATATTTGTGAATGATGGATAATGACAATATATCCTGAACTATGAGCTGGAGCCACAGGCGGTCGACTTGAATGCCTTTATCATAATGTGGGGGCTCCCAATAAAAAAAGAAATAAGAAAACCCTTTTGGATGTCCAAATATTGGACTAATTATAGAGAATGGCTTCCTCCTGCAGGACAGTGCATAGATATGGAAGCGGTATTGATTTTTCCATCAAAGCAGAAAGAGGAAATGCACGCATTTCTCAAAACTTTTGCTTTACGAGCTTATGGCCATGCAATATTGCTTTCCTAATCAATCTACCTGTAGGTGTTACATTTAGTATTTTGACAGCAACTCCCCATTAATCCAGAGGGATGTGCAGACACTAGAAACTAAAGATAACCCTGCAGTTCAGAGTGTGCCATCAAGTGCCGTTCAACTCATTTGAAATAGTGCTTTTCTGTGTATCTATCGCAGCAACGAATAGGGCAGGATTGCTTGAAGGCATAAAAAGGAAGACGTACTGCTCCCTCAGCAGAAATAGATCAGAGGTGCCAACATCCAGTTTATAATGAGAAGCCGTCGGTTTTGGGTGAACAGGGTTCTGTTTTGAGAAACATCTGCATTAACAACACGATTTGCTGTAACAGAGTAATTACTTGGACAAAACCATCTGTTTACGATGATAAAACCTACTCGATTTGTTAAATTTAGAAAGAAAACGCAAGAGCTTCTTATCTTCTTGCATCTTTAGGAATTTTTTTTATTTTTTTATTTTTTCCTCAAGTGTCAGGCGCTGCTCAACTTTCTGCTGACAGAGGCAGAAAAGGAAATCTTTTCAGCTTCGGCGTCTGCTTTTCTGCTACCATTTCTTCCAATTTTATATTTTTGTGACGGGATCTCTCATGCGCTTGCCTATTTCCCTCTTTACCTCGTCACATCAGTGATGGGCAGGGCTGGACTGGGACAGAAAGTCCGGCCGGGAGTCTTACACCCACTCCTGCTCATTCATTGAAAACTACATCTTTTAATCAACTTTGCTGCTGCTATTTAGGTGCTATTGATACAAAAAGTAAAAAAAAATAAATAAAACAATAAAATGCTGAAAATTGTGAAAAAAGTTGATCAACAGTCCACAATACCAAGATATTCAATTTACTGGCCTGGACTAGATCAACCAGAAAGTATTTCTATTTAGGAAGCTGCAATCAGAGAATTTGGACTTTTAATTCTTAAAAACAAGACTCAAAGCTGAATATTGAAATAGTTGGTAATTACTTCAATAGACATCGATTAGTTGATTAATCGTTGTAGCTCTTTTTTATATTAATAACATAATCATATTTCATACATAATTCAAACTTAAACAACTTGTTTTTCTACTAGAGATTCCCTCCTCCCTCCCTAACACTAACCCTATACGCTCCTCTGAGCTACAATCAGGCTGAGGTGACCCTGCAGGTCCCCCTGAATAAAAAGGTTAGTTTAATCATTACGTCAAGAAAAAACAATCAATAGGACTGTCGCCAAATATTTGTACTCTGTTTATGTCTAACTGTTAAGGCTGTCAGAGGCTGCTGTAAATGTAAAACATCTGTTACTCATTCTTGAACTCTGGACTCATAACTGCTGGACCTGCATATTTGCTTCAGGACTACTGGACTGTCCTCCCTCGGAAGAACCTGAACTTTTGTCTTCATGACTACTGGACTGTCCTCCCTCTGAAGAACCTGCACGTTCATCTTCATGAATACTGGACTGTCCTCCCTCTGAAGAACCTGCACGTTCATCTTCATGACGTCTGGACCGTCCTCCCTCTGAAGAACCTGAACGTTCGTCTTAATGACTACTGGACTGTCCTCCCTCTGAAGAACCTGCACGTTCATCTTCATGACTCCTGGACTGTCCTCCCTCTGAAGAACCTGCACATTCGTCTTCATGACTACTGGACTATCCTCCCTCTGAAGAACCTGCATGTTTGCTTCAGGACTACTGGACTCTCCTCCCTCTGGAGAACCTGCATGTTTGCTTCATGACTACTGGACTGTCCTCCCTCTGAAGAACCTGTATGTTCGTCTTTATGACTACTGGACTGTCCTCCCTCTGAAGAACCTGCACGTTCATCTTCATGAATGCAGACTGTCATCCCTCTGAAGAACCTGCACATTCATCTTCGTGACTCCTGGACTGTCCTCCCTCTGAAGAACCTGCACATTCGTCTTCATGACTACTGGACTGTCGTCCCTCTGAAGAACCTGCATGTTTGCTTCAGGACTACTTGACTGTCCTCCCCCTGAAAAACCTGCATCAAATCCAGCTTTGCAACAAACACACAGGCACATATTCGTATGGATCTGTGAACATAAACCTCAGATGTTCAACACATTTAACCAGGATAAAAAGTTACTGATTAAATCAAAAGTTCTGTCATCAGCGTTTAACATGGATGATTAAAATGCTATTTCTGCGTTGGACAGGGACAGATGTGCACAATATATCAGTATGTGGAAAGACTGGTAGAGCAACCTGCCAGTTTAACACAGCACATTTTATTTACTAAATGTTTAATTTCATCCAGGTTCTACCAGGAAGCCCCTGATAAGAGCTACTGTGTATCTGTGGTTGGAACATCCATTTGTAGTTTTATGTTTGGGCGGATGTAGGTTTAACAATATACCAACCACTGCAACATTTAAAACAGAATGGAGTTTTGACAGGAGTTGGTACCAACGTCGATATTACAGCTCCATAAAAAGGCTCATAAAGAATCTCAGCAGTGATCATCCTGCCATGTCCGGACAAAGGTTTGCAGCTTGTAACACACCTGTCTCCCCTGTATCTGTCATTTATTAAACGTTACCTTATGTGACATTGGGGGTACTGAACACTGCTGCTGGTGGAGGCTCTGAACATGTCTGAAATACTTTGGCGCACACTTTTGTGTTCATCAATTTGAAAATAAAACTTGACTTTGTCATTTTGACCAATCGCCACAATTAGTTACATCTAATGAACACCGATCATTTCATTTGTGAGGGTGGCCAGTTTCTGCAGGCCAATCAGCTGCACCAATATAGTTCGCTGTGTTTTTTTGTCTGTTTGTCTTTTGGACAATCAGGCCAGTTGGCCACTTAAGAGCCCAGGCCACTGGGAATTGTTCCGCTGCCCCCGAGGGCCAGTCCGGGCCTGCTGAGGCTGAGGAGTACTCGGTCTGAGTGTTTGCGTCTCCATGAGATCCTGCCTCTGGCCAGAGGGCTTCCTGCAGACACCATTTCTGAGCTCAAAGAGGACAAAAAGTCAGTGTGAGAGAGACCTTGTTGTTCAGTGTTGGGTTAACCGAAGGCTGCATGAGATGGTCGTTCAAGAAGTATTTTTCATTTAACTGGTTTATAGATTTTATGTTCTAATAACAATATTAATAAGATTTCTGTGATTAATTTAAAAAAAAAAACAACAAAAAAACATGGGTCAAGTGTGAAACCAGGGTAGTGAAAAAACCATGCCCACCTATTGTACTCGAGCCGAGGGAGATGATCGGCCGTCCTTTCCTCCAATTAGCCAGACTTTCAGCTTGTTTCTGCAGGCGTTTTTAGTTTAGACCCCGTTACTTTACCTGGACGATAAACCCGCGTTGAACATGTGTTAGGCAGTGTGAATGTGCGGGGGGTCATTGTCTCTGCGGTGCCTGGAGCAGAGTTGAGCAGAGCAAAGAGGAGTCGGTAGCATGACAGCCCCACAGTGTGTTTGGTTGGTTTCACCAACATCAGAAGAGCTGATGCAGCGCTGGGTGCAGCAGATGGAGCGGGTGCCTGATCCGTGCTACAATAAGAAAATCTGTTTTTCTTCTTGCATATTTTCCAGGTATCACTTTGCACGTCTTTAAAATGTCCAATTCAAAGACATCATGAAAAATGATTATCTCTAAGTAATGAGAAATCAGTTTCTGCATCAGAGTAGATTACTGGGAAATCTTTTTTTATTTGTCTTTAGTTGTCAGTGTGAAAAGAAGAAAAAGCCCTGAACATGCCTTCCAACTTATTTTACAAATGCATGAAAGAGCAAGTCTTGTCACATGGTCTGATGGTGACTGTTTCACTGCTTTGACAACATGAATGTGGTCTTGCAGAGATAAAAATTCTTCCAACCTTCTCTAGCTTCACTCGTTTCCTCCAGACATTTGCTCATCTGTCTCTTCTTTTCTTTTTCATCTTCTGGCTTAAAATGCTGTAGTTCCTTTTCTCTCATGTTTGTCTCAGAGTGAACTGTTGTGCTCAGGGGAAATCAGGCCAGAGACCCTCTTCTTGCATCCCAGCCCAGAGCATCGGCCTCAGCCTGGATGCACTCCCAGCTGGATGAATAAGTGGCCACTCGTCTGTTTGCATTCTGCCTGCACAGCCTTTCAACAGGTAGTCAGGCTTTATAATCAACCCAAGGAGAGCATTATTGAGGGTGAGCAGAAATCACGTTTTCGCCTGCCAAGTGCCTGACCAACCTCTTTATAATTCTGCACAGAGACCAAGCATACTCCACCAAGTTCATCCCCGAGTTTGGCCCCCAGCAAAACGCAGACTGGAGGCCACCACAATAACATGCAGGTGCTATTTGCACAAGATTAAAATCTCATGAATTTAAAGTTATGATACTCCCGAAAAAAAGATATGCATTTTTTGATAAGCATGACATTGCATTAAGCATTGACATTGTTAACTTAACCCCTAATATTAAAAGAAGGCGATTCTAGTGCAGGAATCTTTTTGCTCTTTTAAATAGACCGATGAACTGAAGTGTATCACACACCCAAACTTACATTTTACCTAGACAACATATGAGTAAACTTTGAGCATCTTCTTGTTTTATTTTCTTCTTCCCTCACTTGAACTCGACTGACAGTGCCCTCCTTCTCCCGGAGGTGTGATTGGTCAAATGTCCACTGTCAATCATAGCAGCATGGGGGCATTGATCTTGGAACAGAAACCTCTTTTCTCCTCTTTGATTTACATAAATGATTTGCAGGAATCAAGAGCAATTTCTCAACAGCCCCACCTCTCCAAGTGTAAGCAGGTGGGTTTCCATATCCCCTAGATTTGTGCAAAATCAAATATTGAAAAAGAAATCCTATAATGGAAATGGCACTAATTAAAAAAAAAAAAAAAACTCCAGAAATGTTTTACGCTACCAGGAGGTGGTTTTTCAGGCAATTCAATAATCCACTTACTTGCAAAATTGTAATGGAAACGCTTTTTGCACATTTGTGATATACCCGGTAATTAAAAATCTAATCCCCAGCTGTTTTTGGCCTCATTAATACAATGTAGTTGTACTATAACGCTACTTAATCATTATAAAATTACATAAGCGCTTGCCTCTGAATAATCACTTCTGCTGCCTTCATCATCTGGCTACTTTCTCAGCAGCGGTAGCGGCAATCGCAGTGGTTAAAGAATAATGCTGCTTTAGTCCCTTTTCTTCAATGTTAAGATTTTCTTTTTTGTTGTTGTGAAGAGATGTCTCGCAGGACAAGATACAGAGAGTTACAATTATTCAAAAAGCACCGCTCAATGGAAACACCGACCCCCTGCAGCTCAGCCTTTATCCAACGTTCAGAGATTCAGTTTTCTTTTGTGCAAGAGTGTAAGGGAAAATGTGGCTATTGAGACTTCAGACAACCCTTCCAAATAAACTCTTAACATGAGGCTTTTAGAGTCTGAGATTTTGTTTTTTTGTTATTTTTTTCTTTACATATCATGTTGTTCGATGATAGGCAGCAAAACCAGCTTCTTTAAAATCATTTCTGATGTCTTTCTTCCTTGTGTTGCACCCTCACCTCCTTAGCTTTTCTTATGCCTTAATAACTGTAACCCAGAGACTTAGATGAGTAAAAACATATGAACAATTTACTTATGTGTTTAGAGAGCATATACATCCCACAGCACTTAGTAACAACATGCATTTGCCTCCTTACAGAAACAACCTGGTATTCACTCCAGAATTGTATCTTTAAACACCCAAGGAATTCATAAAAGCTAACTAATAAAAACTAAATAGCAAATAAGCCAGAAACGAAGGGTGACCTTCATTAGTATGTTAATAGGTTTATGATTACTTACATTGTCCTTGTCCCTACCCATTTCAAACACTTAAGGGGTTAAAATTCTTAATGGCTTTTACAGAAACTGGTATAGAATGGCATGATGAGGGGTTTGGAAGTCCACACATACACACACTTACTGGTTTCACTATCACTACAAGTACACACAATTTATGATTTATTCATGAGCCCGCGGGAAAATGCGGGTAGGAAAAAACAATGCAGGCCTGTTGCAGCTTGTGAGAGATGCAGTGTGGTGTCCTCAGACAAGGTCCTACTCCTCAAACAACCGCAACAGAAAAATGGTATCATCCACTCGGAAAAATAGGCAAACTTATTCTGGTCCAGAATCTTCGGCTGTAATCTTGTCCCAGATCCGGCCACGCAACGCAGCTACAGGAGGTAGCTCCCATTCCACCTGTCCATGGTCACAAGGTCTGACTTCCCGCCCCAGCCCCTTCAACAAAAGTACAACAAACGCACATTTCCATTCACACCCGCAAGTCTTTCCCGGCTCTCCACGTGGTCCCAGGCAGCAGACTCTCGGCTTACGCCCCTAGACCTTTATCCAGAGTCTCCTCCACAATCGATCCCTTTCCCCCAATCACTCACTGTCAAACCAAAATCACTACGTGGGCCATGACGAAGGACATTGTATCATCATTTTTTTTCTTTATTTTACCACAACTTTAAGTTCCACTCTTCCGAACCGTTGCTTCATTTTCTGTGTTAGTCCAACTGTACACTTACAGATAACGCGTAGAAATGCTGTTATTATTAGCAGATGACTTGTGAGCTCACAGCTTCGTGACAGGGGTTGGCGAGATAAATAGTGGGAGCAGCCGTTTAATTTTAGAAGACGGAAGCCAGGTGGAATATGGGAATAAACGCTGAAGTGATCAGCACACGTCTCACGATTCACTGCTGTGGCACAAGAATCAAATGTAAGTTCTGCAGTTATGGTTCACTCTATAAAGCGGCGTCAGTATGACATAAAGCTCAGGAAACATTGACAAGGAGGGATGCGTGATCACTAACACACATAAAGATCTGGGCTGGGTGTGAATTAGGTACGACGCCACTGTGAGTGCATCTCTGCCATCAGTGGCACCGCATTTATCCTCAGTGGCTTGGAATGTGTTTGTTTTGTGTTGTCTTGTTGTTCTGTCCTGCTGAGGAATGCAGACAGATACAACGCTAGCAACCACCCTCTGTTTTGACCACTAACTTACACCCCTGGGGTGATGCACACACACATACCACTCATGCACGCTTGCAGACAGTAGGTAGTGGGGTGGATTTATAGGGTTATTTATCGTGCCAGTCAGACGACCATCCACTCCTCATCTATTCCTGTCATGCAGCTGCTTCAGTGGTGGACTAAACCTCTTCCCGGACAATACACACCAAAAGCACATCTCTCTTAATGGGAATCGATGTTATTTAAGTGCAGCTCGACCCTAAAAATTTAGTTTTGCTCTGCAGCTGGAGACAATTTCACGGGAAATTGTCTTTTGTGGGTTCCCCGGGGGCAAGGGCCGGCTACAAGACGCATATTGCTCTGTCTGGTTCACGACCTTTGCCATGTGCCATCTTTTCAACCACTGTTGCTCTTTGTGTCCTCTGTGTTGGATATAACCCAGACAGGCAGTAATCAGTGGAAAATAGTGCCGCTTCCAGGTTCTGAGGCTGATGTGGCAGGTGTGGCACGTCTGACGGCTCACAAAAGAAGTTTGAGGAAAGTTTGCCAGAATATATAACACCATCTCCCAACAACATCTTCTATTTTTAAATCCCTCGTTCCATCACCCGACAGCAAACACAAACACAGCACATGAGGTTTGTGGTTTTAAAATAACTGTATCAAAACAACATTAAGTTTAAAAATGAGCATCCGGGTTAAGAATGCCAAGTATGAGCTTTATTATAAATGCAGACCTCAGGAGGCGGGGGTCTGGTGGAGGGGGAAGTCTGCTCTCCTCTCTCATCAGGGCAATTACAGGAGGAGATATCATCTACTGTAGGCTGAGGTTTGTGTTTGTGTGGCTGTCTGCTTGTTTGCATGGCTTTGAGCCTCTGTGGTGTTTTTCTGCAGGATACAAGTCACATTTGTCTGATGGTGGCAGATAGCACAAAGCATGGTACGAGTTTCTGAAACAAGGGACCGTTTGAAAGATGTTCTTGTCAGTGGAGAAGCTTTTGCATGAATAATTCTGTCAGATTTTTTTCACATGTCTCAGCGTAGTAACAGGAGAAGGAGTTTTCTGACTATTCTCACTATGAAGCAGCATCAGGATCTATAGAGAGCCGTTCAGATGCCATGCTGATGAATATCCTTTGGCTTTTAATTTAAAAAGCCCTGACATAGTTGTTAAAGTTCATTTGCTTATTTGTCATGGTCCTGACATAATAAAGTCTTTTTATAAACAGGGTGACAAAAGCGATACACACAAATATATTGGAACCGTCAGTTTCAGAACAAGCTTTTGAGTATTTTAAGGATGAATGAACAGCTCTCTGGCTGGTTTTAGGTGAGAAGAGGAGTCTGAGTGCGGCTCAGGGTCCACTTCCCTTTAACTGTCAATGAACATCAGTTGAACAAAAGTGTCCTGCATGCGTCACGCTGGCATGTAGGTCCAAAAGAACACGTTACTGGGACAGACATTTGATAGCAGCAGAAGAGGCCAAAAAACAGATGGACAGAGTAACAGTACCGCAGGCCCGCCTCCAGGCATAACCCCCGAGACCTCTAGTTGTGGAAACAAAAAAACAGTAGAAAATGTAAATAAAGAACCTACTTATGCACTTTCTGTCCTTGCGTTAAAGCCAGGGGCTTCAGTTGATTAATTTTTGTATTCACACTTCTAGTCAAAATTGTTAGAACACACTAATTTTTCCAGTTATTGAAATGTTTACATTTTAATGCCTCATTGTTCTCTGAAATAAAAGCAGAGCATAAACAATTGACTTTTAATAAGAAAAAATGCAATAAATGAATACACCAAAATATATTCTAAAGAGAGATGAAAGTCAAACACACTCACTCTTTCTACACAGAAAAATCTAATTTTCTTCGGAAAGTTCTTCCCAGCTCTGTTGCAGGAGTTCTCATGACTGTTCAACACCTGTAGGTTGCTTTTCTTTCACTCTTCTGTCCAGTTCATCCTCAACCAGCTCGATGGGGTTTAAGTCTGGAGACTGAACCGGCCACGTCATGTTTTCAAGCTTACCATCATGTTCTTTTTTCATAAGGTAGCTCACTTATGTTTTGGGGTCATTATCTTGCTGAACCCCTGACCAACTACGTGCATACCAGAAGGTACTGCGTGGTCCTGCAGGAACGCCGTGGTAGATGTTTTGGTTCAAGGTTACTCTCACTCTGTACAAGCCCTCAACCGTGGATCCAGCAGAACAACCTCCAGACCATCACGCTTCCTCCTCTGTGGCTGATAGTTACTGTCACATGTTGATGTATAAATATGTTTCGGTTTAGGTTCTGGCAGTTCAGCACTTAACTTTGTACCGTTTGAAGCTGTTCATTGGACTTGATCAGCTTGAATAAAAAAAAAACAAAAAAAAAAACAAAAAACAAGACGGTAGAGTTTAGGGTGTTCTAACACTTTTGAGTAGCAGTGTCATGGACCTCCAAAACCAGTCCAGGTTAGTGAAATGAAATTACAAGATGTTTCTTTGTAAGGAACTGTGGGGATAAAATTGTAAAAAACTGTTTATTGAGCCCCTACACTAGTTCCAAGTGGCTGCATAGCTTTACCTCTCCCTCCAGATTTCTATATTTTGACAGGGAAATGAACTGAAACAGACTTGCATAACTTTTATAAGGTGGTTTGATCAAGCTGTGACATCAGCTTTTGATTTCTCGTCTGCTTGTGCTGCGTGTGTCCTTGTTGATCTTGTACAGGAGGTTGGCATGTTGGTGTTTTGAGAAAAGGATGAGATGGCCAACTGAGAGAGTCCAAACACCACACACAACGATGAAACTACATCCAAATGATGCTATATTGGTGTTCATTGATAGAATGAACATCATGCTGTGCTGAAGAAAACATTAGAAACACAAGAACGAGCTGCACATGTTTGAAACCTGAACTTCACTCTTCACTTTGTTTAGACACATCTGCAGAGATAGATGGGTCAAATAGGGACAAACCTTTATGGCTTCAATTCATTCAGTTATTTATTGTTTTCTGTTTCTACAACCTAATGACGGGAATAAAGTGCACAGGCGGAACATCAAAAAACTATGTGTCGCAGTAGATTTTTCTTTTTCTGGATTGCTGTTTCTGTTTTTATGACTTTCATTTTTACTACATACGCCTTTCAATCAGTTGTTAATTACAATTACCCAAGATTGACTTCTGTTCATTAGCTTTAAGGTTTGTAATGACCCTTAAACCTGTCTCGTCCGGGTATAACTCTAGTTTGGCGTTCAGCTCCATGCTGTTAAAGAAATAGGTTTTCTCTTCTTGATACATCACTTTCTCTGAGCACAGACTTTTTCTCTCCAAACCCCACAATTTAATCTGAGCAATCAGTGAATTGATGAAGCTGAAATTGGATGCTTTTTAGAATCCCAGCGCAGCTTGCTGATCTGGGCAGACAACCATGGACAGATTTTATTTAAAAGTTTTGTCTGGTGTATCTTCAAGGCCCATTAGCTTCATGTAGGATTGTGTGCGCTGATGTGAGATCTCATTCCCATTGCAGTAGTTTCTTCTGCAGTATTGGATATTTAATATGCTGCTGGTTTTAGACAGATGGCTGAGGGTAAGACTACATGCTGCTGTAACCGGAGTGTGTGCAGGCGAAAGAACCCACATCACAACTGAGGACACCCTCTGCGGTTGCACAAAATCAACCGCTGATCCATTTCTGACTTTCTGGTCAAAAGACTTTAAATTCATCACTTATTGCTTTAAATACCGTATGACCACACACACACACACACACACACACACACACACACACACACACACACACACACACACACACACACACACACACACACACACACACACACACACACACACACACACACACAGACTCGGTCCTTTCACTATATACCAATTGTTCATCTGTTTTCGTGTGCTTGGTTTTTGTTCATTTCTATCAGCTGGTGTGGTTTTAAGAGGTTTTTGTACTAACACAGACGTTGAAAGATCAGGAAAGGGTCATGATGCAACGAAAGTGTGACAACTAGTTTCAAATGTTCGGATGTGTGTATAGCTCATGGCATATCAAAGAGCTCGTTCATTTAAAGATGAAATGAATCCATGTGTGTTCAGATCAGCCATTGCCCTCGTTCTGTGCTGTCACTCCAGTCTGGCAGCGCCAGACAGAGCTCATTAAGACGATCCCAGTGGACGCACTGGTGTCCTCACATCATCCAATCACACTGACCAGGAAATGAGTCGGCGTAACCCTGGAGACCTGTTGCCAGGGCCGCAAAGTGCAAAGGTGCAGATGACTGCCCTGATGCACGGATGCAAACAAGGATATATGATACAATAATTATAGGGCGCATAAGAAAAACCAAACTGAAAGCTTTTAAGAAGAATTAAAAGATAAAGGTTTGGTTATCAATGTGTTTGGCTGAGTTTCATAAATCTAGTTAGGGATCACCAACTATACGATAACACGTCATTGAGTCTTGTTAAAATGATCAACGTAAGTCCTTGCGTGATAAAACGAGGGCGTAATTCTGCCCTCGTACGTCCCACCTTCAGCTTCAAACATCAGTATATTGATGCAGAGTTGTAGATTACATTTAAACATCCAGCAATGTCAGGAAAATATAAAAGGAAACCTGTAGAACTGAAGTCATTTTTTGGGTGTTTTCAAAGTTGGTCATGAGCTTTAGGCAGTAAATCTGTTTTAGAGACATGTCTGGCCATCATATTATCCCTCCGCTCAGTTCACACAGCCCCCACCTTCTCTTTGATCATTTATTCCATCCATCTTGATCTCGATCTCTGGTGTAGGTTGGTGTTCATGTCATTATTGCCTCCTACTTTAACTCTCTCATACAAATCAGACAATAAACACAAGTCTTTTTACATTTCATTTTCATTCTTCCGTGTCTCCCGTCCCCGTCTATGTAAATTACACAGCTCCATCAGATCTCCCTACCCTTCTGTACTGTGGCAATTCTCTTGTGTTTCAGAGGATTTCCATATGAGCTGGGTAATTACATCGGGCTATTCTGCCTACACATTGGGACATTGTGCTACGGGTGGTTTACTGACTGCAGTTCAGAGAAAGGTCAACAAGTAAACAGGCATATCGTCTTTCATGCAGTCCTGGCTGGTCTGCTCGTGGGTGTGTCTCTACTGTACCGCGTGTGTGGCCATGAGAGGTTGAGCTTCGTGTTAAATCATATCGAGCTGCCTTTAAGTGGATTGATCAAGTCCCAGGAGAGAACCGATGAGTGAAAGTCGTCATCATTGTTAATGACTTGATTGTTTAATTCAACTATTTCTTCGTGGGGAGGATCAATGCCGTGATTCAAAGGCTCTTTGTAGCTCAGCAAGTGGACTGCAGGTAGAAACAGGGAAGACGGGGGGTTGGTGGGACAGATCCTCATGTATCACTCCAGTACACACACGCCCTGTAAGGGGAAATCACAGTGATTAAAGTCTTAAATGTGTTATGAGACAGTCTGCCTGAAATAACGTCGGGCCTTCATCCAGCTCACATTAAAGATGCTGACTTTTGTAAATCTTACATGTAAAAACCTGGATGATCTGTCTTTGACACAGAAAACCAAATACCCATTGTTGCCAAAAGCAAAATGAAAAAAAAAAAAAAACCCAGAGAAAATACAAATAAAAAAAGCAGTAACCCCTACAACCTCTCAACCTTAGATATTTCATATTCTCAGGTCAGCTTGATTTTGTTTGAAAATATATGTCCATTTTTGTATTTCAGGCCTTTAGACCCTGGCGCCCACTGGAAGTGGAACTTCCATGGTCCGGTTTTGAAGGCTTTTGCTCCATCTTAACTGTGACCTCAAGTTCCACCAAGTGTTTCAGAAGTGGGAAGTTTGTGAACACTGTGTGCACGTGGAAAAGCATCCACATGTCTGTTAGACCCCATATCAACTCGACTACTCAGAAATGTTTTCTCCCTTATTGGTACGACAATATTAGACCAGATCAATTTATCGCTAAACTTAGGATATGTAGGATCTCTTGACCCAGATGTTTTAGCTAATTATAGACCAATTTCCAACCTTCCATTTATCTCTAAAATTCAGGAAACAGCAAGCCACTTATGTAACCACCTGTATAGAAATGATCTAGTTAAAGTTTTTCAGTCAGGGTTCAGAATGCATCATAGCACAGAAACAGCACTGGTTCGAGTCTCGAATTACCTTCTTATGGCCTCAGATAATGGGTTAGTGTCCATACTGGTTCTGCTGGACCTCAGCGCTGCTTTTGATACTATAGATCACAACATTTACCGCACAGGCTAGAGTATGTTGTTGGGATTAAAGGGACAGGGACTCTAGGTTGGTTTAGGTTGGTTTAAATCATATCTAATAGATTTCATTTCGTTTATGTTCATGAAGTTTCTTCAGTACAGACAAGGGTCTGCTATGGTGTCCCGCAGGGTTCAGTGCTAGGGCCAATCTTGTTTAGTTTATACATGCAGCCCTTGGGAAGTATTATCCGGAACCACTGCATTCATTTTAAAAGCTATACTGATGATACACAGCTGTATTTGTCTATGAAGCATCTCACTTTCAGATTGAGGCTCATGCAGAAGTAAGTTTTGTTGCAGTTCCTTGACTGCCCAATGGGCTGAGAGCTGGCTCCAAAAGCTCTCCACTGACTCCAATGTTAAAATGTCTGACTTTAGCGCAGTAATAAACATATTTACAGTCTGGTTCAAAAAAACATTTAGTGGTTTTAATCAATTGATTTCACACTCTGATATTGTGATATTGTCATCAAGTTGATATTTTAAACTGTATATTCCGTGGGAAATGTCTCACGGTAGCTCTGCCGCTATTTTGGCGGGCTTTGGCTTAGGAAGCTGGAAGCAAAGCTAAGTTTGACTGACATGCGGTGGGCCTGGTCCTGTCGGTTTGCAGTTTGAGTAACATGGCTGGGACCTTATAAGAGAAAACAAGCTTCAAGACTGGTCTTGAGAACCCAAGGGTCACGTGACCGAATGCGTTGTGCATTGTTATATACAGTCTAAGCCTAAGGCATGTCTTAAGGACATCAAGGCCTGGATGTCCACTAATTTTAAATTCCAATAAAACAGAGGTTATTGTTTTTGGTCCCAAACACCTTAGAAAGGGATTAGACAGTACTGTGATGGCCTCCAGTACAACTGTGCCAAACTTCTGAGTTATTTCCGATCAGGATTTGTTGTTTAAACAGCATGTTAATCAGGTTTGTAAGACAGCAATTTCCATCTCCGTAATATCGCAAAGATTAGGAGCATCCTCTTAGAATCCAATTCAAAATATTATTACTTGTGTATAATATACAAAATGGCCTAGCGCCATGATATTTGCAAGATGGGTAGATTCTGATAGTGCCACATGTTCCTAATAGAGTTCTCTGTTCTCAGATTGCAGGCTTACTCGTAGTTTCTAGAAGATCCAAATGTAGATTTGGAGGACGGGCTTTTTCACTATAGTGTAAACTTTAGTGTGTCAGGGCCAGTAGTCACAGCTGCAGCTGCAGGACCAGACTAGAGCAGCTGGTCTTAAACAGCTTCGTCATAGATCTGCTGCTGTAGACCTACGCTGCAGGGGGACACCAACATGACCCACTGTGTGGTGCCCCTCACCCCTTATTCTCTCCTCTTCTTCTCTTTCCTTTCTTCAGCTCAATCCACAGTTATTCATTAGAAGTATTTTATAAGCATAATTGTGCTGTATTGTTCTTGTTGGTTATTGTGCTGGTCTGCTCCCTCTTTTTTCTTTGTTCTGTACATGTTTGCAGACCAGAACTTTCAGAGCTGCATACTACCCTGCAGATCCATCCTCTGACCATCCCAGTGCTTTTTTCCATTTGTCTGTACAGATGTCTCTGTTGGATATCTGCTGACATCCTGACCTGCAGTCCCACCCTCTGACCATCCCAGTCTCTGCTGTCTACACCTGTTTATATAGTCGTCTCTGTAGATCACCAACTAAACATGTATTAGTCATATATACATAGAACTCTTATTTCTCCTGCTTATGGATAATTAATACTAATATATCTTGTCTTTTGTACCATTGAGAATATATCAGTGTCTCTCCTCTCTTTGTTCGTCATTCTCTCTCTGATCTCCCTTTTTCCTGCTCTACCCAACTGGCCTTCAGCAGGAGGCTCCCCCTTATGATCCAGGTCTTGCTCAAGGTTTTTTCTCGCTTAAGGAGGGGAGTATTTTCTTGTTTTCTTGCCACTGTTTGGCTTAAGGTTTTCTCCCACTAGGGGAGTTTTAACCTGCCATTGTTTATGTAATATTTGCTCGGGGGCCTGCCTAGAGATAAATTGTATTGTAATTTAAGCTATGTAAATAAAGTTGAATTGAATTGGCTGGATATTACACATTTACACACAGGCTTCTGAGATCACATGAGAATCACATGGTATTATGCTCATTTAAAGATGCATTTCATATGCGGTCTGGAATTATGCATGTGAAAAAAGATGAGTGGTAAGTAAAATGCACTTTTCAAATTATAGATTGAACCCCTCCATGCGCATGCTTCAAATCTCTTCTGAAGCCCTTGTTTATGGTTGTTTACCCACAGCCTCCACTAATGTCTGTGTACATGTCTGCGAGTCTGTCCTTGTTTTATTTTGAAAGTACACCAAATTCTGTTTGCCATTCTAGTGTCTTACGTTTTGCCAGCTCAATCTACTGTGTGTGAATTGATGCAGCCAAAACAGATTTGACACATATCTCTAGACGATCAGAGCAGATGGTTCCTTTTTGAGATGCCTCCTAACTGCCTCACGACACTATGGGTTGGACTCAAAGGTAACACCCAGTTACTGGTGGGGCCTGAAATCTTGCTAAGGACAGAGCAAATTTGCCACAACTGGTACAACTGGGATCTAAGGGCAACAATTCACAAAAGTGTTATAGCGCTGTTAATATGGAAGTGATATGGAAGGGAATGAAAATAGTAATGTGGCTATTTCAAACAAGTGATGTCAACAGGTGATGATAGTGATACACTGGTGCAAAAGCAGTATCCCTGAAAGGCTGAATACTGAGTGGATAAATTTCAGTGTGTGAAGAGCATGGGTCCAAGTATACCTTAACAATTGGCACCTCTAATATCTCAGACAGAGCTGTCCTTTATCAATAGCTGGTATATCCACATAGGAGAGGGTTTACTTTGGGAAGCCTTTGTCAAACACCACAGTACAACGCATTCACAAACCCAACTCCAAATAAAGTGAGAAAATACAAACCAAAAGCCTTATGTTTGCCTTAAGGACGAGTCATCTGCATCCCTGGACTCAGAGGCGTCTGCTGGACCATCACATAGTGGAAATATAATGTGCTATAAAGAATCATTAATCCAGATCTTTGAAAAGTTGAAGAAGAAACATAAAAAAGGAGCATCCAGTCAGTTATCTGCAACAAGTCCAAGTCCAGGCTCTGTGATGGTATGAGGTTTTATACCTGTGAAGCTGTGTAAAGGTTTTGAAGGAACGTATGATGCTCGAGGGTCTCCAGGTGCTAAAGCATAACAATCAATGCCAAAGTAAAGAAAACTGGAACAAAGACTACAACACAAAGCTGTGAGAATCTCCATTTAACACTTCTGTCCCTGCTCTGACAAATTTGCAGCCTCCTTTGAAAGAGGATCCATTAGTTATAGGATGTTTTAGATTTATCACAGCAGCTATTGAAAAGAAGTCAAATATGTATCGTATCGCTGGTTTCATTGATTTACTGACCGACTCATTTTCACGGTGATGCTCATCGTTTTTGCTATACCAACAATAAGCAACACTGCAAGCTCAGGCATTACGGTTATGGATGTCTGGATGAGACATATTGAAGAATGAGTTCAGCCTCTGACGGCCACAAAGGATAAGAACAAAACCATGATGGATGGGAAGGTCGAAAGAGCAGAAGAGCCTTAAGGAGAAAAGGAAGTTGAAAAGACGAGAGGAATGAGGGGAGACAGAGGATGGCAGAAGGGGAAGCAGGGGGTCATTATCTGACCACCGCGGTTCCAGACCAGTGGCTTTTAAAGCGCAGGTCCTCAAGCAAAATGAGGAAAGGCTTCAATTACTGAAATGGTTCGTATTAGGTAAAGTGCTCTGGCGATAACCTTCGTCGCAGTCTCCATATTGTTATGTTCTTCCTTTTCATTACCTTTCCTGTTTTTCCGTACAGTACAAATAACAAGTTATCTTTCAGTACACAGCCCTCACATCAGCGAAACAGCCGTCCGACCTGGTGAGGTATTTTGTTTGTGGGACAGATTGAGAAATGGAGGATAGGAATTTAACTGCACTGTGTTACAATACTCTGTCAGGACAAAAAGAAAAAGGCTAAGAAAGCAGAACATCTGGATTTAACTAAGCAAATAGATAAGAGCCTTTTCATTGGAAATGTACTGACGTGATTTATATGTTTCAGTTGACATAAAGAGGACAGATCCTGTAGTTGTAGAAAAAATCCTACCGTGTTCCAGAGGGATGAAATCCTTGATCCGCATCAAGCAAACACAACAACTGAGGAGATCTTTGAGTCTGCTACAATCAGGCCAAGAGAAGTCTTGGAAGTGGTGAACCATCATCTTTGAGAGGAAAATACGGATGCAGAGCTGTGTATCATTTAGAAACAATAAAATAAAAATAAATGGCAGAGGGCATAAAGATTGGACTGTAGAGAAATAGGAATCAGTTCTCCGATAAGTCCATATTTACTGTATTTCAGAGTGATGGATGCATCAGAGTAAGAAGCGCATGGATAAAGTGACATAAACAGCAACTTAACTTTCGGGGTTGCCTCTCATTCTCTAAACACACAATAGCTAAAGCAGGTTTGCTGCTTATCTTTTTCAGGAATGCTTTCTTCTTGTATATCTTTGCTCTTTCCTTCCTTCCATCCTTTTTCCCTGGTTTCCTTCCCCCTTATTACTCCTTATATTACAATAAATAAATAGATGACTCAATCTCCAGTGGTTTTCTAGCAGTTTGGTGATGTTCTGGAAGGAGACGTATTCGTAGTTATTTTCTGTTGCGTAACAACAGACAGATCAGAGGACCGATAGAGGTGGTGGAAACACCGAGACGTGGAGTGGAGGAGAGGAGGAAGAGCGCCGGCTGATATCACCTCCTTCCTTTTACATCTACATTTGTGACTACGTGCAGCTACTGGAGGATGTGGCGTTCCTGCAGCATCTCGCATGTGGATGTCTGTGTCATGAGGGCTGGCCATGGTTATACCGGATGATATGTGACGATGTTAGTCACTGCTGTGCACATCACTTCTCGTCAAATAGTGCCAATAAGAAATGAACACACACACACACACACACACACACACACACACACACACACACACACACACACACACACACACACACACACACACACACACACACACACCTACAAATGTCCAGTATATATCTCATGTGGTCATGTTTTCCTGGAATATGAAGTAAATGTCTTGTAGAGACAGTAATATTTTCCTCCTTTTGTTTAAAGAAGGAAAAATAAAGTTATGACAGGAATAATACAGCCAAGACAACACAACAAAAGATGTTAAAGGACAGACGTGAAATTTTCAAGGTGGGTCAAAAATTTTAGTTGTGACGAGAAATATAGTCAGTAAAATCATATTTTCCAGCGTACGTATAATATTTACGTGTGTGTGTAAATGTGGGTGTTAATGTGTATGTGCACGTGTTGCAGATGTGTATTTGGAAGCATTTTCCTTGAAAATACAACAACATCTTAAAATTGTTCTTTGCTGTTCTGTTACTAATTTGTAAAGTGTTTTTAAGTTATACTTTACAAGTTTAATCAATCATGTTTCACGAGGCTTCACAAGGTGATGAAGAGAAATCTCAAAAAACAAAGAGGCAGATGATGTAAATGTGTGAGGAAACAGGATGTACCAGATCACATTATGAGCTGGCGGCTACTTTTTCATTACAAAAGATTGGATTTTTATTTTCACCTTTAACTCTCTGTAGCACAGACAGTCCCTGCCTGCATGTGCCGATCCATCCATTTTCTATACCTACTTTACTTTTCTATACCTACTTGAGCGGCAGACTCAAGCTCATCTTCTCTGCAAAACACTACTTCCAAAAACTTGGCTTCACTTTGACCTTTGTTGTATTGCGAATTTCTACTTGGCTTTCAGACACCACTCACATGATCTTTTCTAAGAACACATAATGAAATCCATTAAGGCCAAGGAAATTAGATCAAGAAAAGATCAAGAAAAAGGATAAAACCCATACACAGAATTAAAAAAAAAAAACAATTGACAAAGATTAGGATAGATAACTAACAACACAGTGCAATGATAAATGCTAACTAATCAAAAAATAATTGGTTAGGGAAAGAAAACCATAAAAGACAGAAAAATTTGCAATATCTAGTGCATATTACAATCCCTTTTTTTCTAATTTCCTGGGTCACATAACACACAATGTAGTGCATTGCTTTAATTTAATGTAAAGAATTAATTCGAAAGAAATTGACCTATTTTGTGTTTCACCTCCGATAATAGAAATACTATGATATCCACAATGAACCTCTGCTACTACTTGGGGTCCAAGAGTGGGGTCCAACATGAGTTGAGTATCTGTAGCCTTCCACCTAACAAGACAAACCCTCACCCTCACATCGGGGGTCCCGGTGACCCCTGATGTCTCTCAGACTGACACAGATCTGTGGGGAAACAACGTATGTCTTTAAAGAGCAAATAACCAGAAGACTCAGATGA
Source organism: Xenentodon cancila (assembly GCA_014839995.1). Classification (NCBI taxonomy): domain Eukaryota; kingdom Metazoa; phylum Chordata; class Actinopteri; order Beloniformes; family Belonidae; genus Xenentodon; species Xenentodon cancila. Next base: position 27,534,604 of record CM026197.1, read on the forward strand.
AGGATGTGGCCATGACGTTCACCTTCAGGTTGGTTGTGTAATTCTGTGTGCGTGCGTGCGTGCGTGTGAATCTCTGTTAGATTAACTCAGCACACAGACTGACAGCCTGGGGAAATAACCGGCCTTGTTCTGACAAAGAATTGCCAAAAAGCACATTTTTGTCTTGTTTGTCGAAACCCTGCAAAACCCTCTATCATGCTTCATTCAAATTAGAAAGAAACAGTTTCTGTCTAAATGTGTTTTATTTGTCGTTTCTGTTGTATATGAATGCAGTTTCTAGAACACTGAGCTGTAGACAGTCGCCGCTGGTTTGATATTTCTTTCCAAAAAAATGGTCAAGGATGTGCACTTAAAATACACATAAAATGTTATTAAATACATGCCATAATCACTACAGTATTCAGTCAGGAACTATATTCACGCTTCCCATTTTTGAGTTGCTCTGTGTCACGTTTATTAAAAGTCTTTCATTATTCCTGCAGCCTCTTTCGCATGTTTTTGACAGATGGAGCTTTCTTCTCAACTTTTCCACTGAACTGCAGAAAATCTATACTCTCCTCCTATCTGACCACAGCTGTGTTTACTGTCCGCTACTGTGTTTGATTCCCATGACCTGTACAGACAGGAGATCCTGGGAGGAACACCACATGTGTGCACACATGCAAACATACGTGGTGGTTTGGGTAGATGAAAGATAAAGATCAAGATGGTTTCTTTTTTCTTTTTTTTCAAAGGTTTTATAGTGTTCACTATGTTTTTAGACAAAGCACTTTCTTGGAGTCTTGTTGGACATAATGATGTTTCCTGGATTAACATTACAGGACTGTCTCATCAGACTTTTGTTATCTAATGAGTCGATTGACGTGAAGTGACAGCAGTCAGTCAGTGCGTTACGTGCAGGCTTTTTGTGTGAGCGTCCTTAATTGTGTAATTTTGTCTGGGTGTTTTGCTGTTGATTGTGCGAGCTGCAGCGGTGATGGCTTCAAGAGAATCACGAGAATCTGGGATTTCCAACAGTGCTGCGTGTGAACCCACAACAGTTGCATGCAAAGTAATGTTATGTAGAAAACGAGCTGCTACAGAGGGAAAATGAACAGACCCCTAATGGAGCTGAGATACTAAAGGACATTTTTAAGTAAATGTCAAAGTTCCTGAAAGAACACTCATTTATTCTGTTTCTCAATGAAAATTAGATACATCTAACCTGTTAAACTCCATTTAGTATTCATTTTCTAGCCTCATTAACTAAAACTACAAAAACTATGTATGTGCCGTGCAAGGAAAAACGTTCTCCTGAAAATATATAAAGCTTACGATAGGCCCTTGTTTCTAATTCTCTTTTATACTTGTATGACTTGTTGTGCTTTTCTACAATACCTAATTTTAATATGTAAAAACGAAATCTGGAGCGTTGCACAAAAACACGTGCACCATGTGTCCACATACATGTGTGTTTAAATGCGAATCATCCACTCTTTCCTATGGGAATGCACACAATCTCCGACAGATGTGCGAAACTCTGTCTTCTGTATTTTGTTCCCCTTCAGGAGTTTGTCTTGCGTAAGTTAAAAAATGGTGTGCCATTAAGCTTGGCCACTCTCGTTCTCTGCCGGGCTTTTATTTTGAAATATAACCATAAATATCATGTGGAACAACACAATACTGAAAGGAAGTGGTTCAGAATAAGTGGATCATCTGGAATCATTAAAGAAGAATAACAACATATCTGATAAATTCTTAATTCACAACAATACAATGTTAAAAGTTGTTTTATTATTTAATCAATTTGATTGAGTAAACAACTGTGTGGGTGGGGGGGGGGGGTTGCATAAGTGCTGGTAAGTGTGTTTACATGCACATGAGGTCACCGGGAGGTTTTACTTTGTAAGGAAAGAAAAAGACAACAATTATTAGATATGTTGATATATGAGATGAAGTCTTCAGATTAAAGTATACGAAAGAAAAGATGATGCGGCTGATTTGTTTGTATGCGTGCGAAGCTCATGGCTCAGCAGATCAGAGAAACCCAACCGCTGTCAGTGAGGCCTTATAAACAATGTCTGCATGTAGAGGCCAAGTGTCACCTTGAACAGTTTAAGAGCTATGGTCCCTTACTCAGCCGTTTGTGCACACGCACACAAACACATACACACACACACACACACACACAATAGGACAGAGAAGACGCCAGTGGTGCATTAGTTTGTCTGTGACAAAGACAGTCATTATTAGAATAGTTGCTGTTGATGCAGACCTGCGTTTCAACCTGGCTAATGGCTCTCAGTCACCCACACACACCCACGTACACACTCACACTGATAATTATACATTCCAGGGACACATTGTCCCAGTTTAACAGTCTCCATGCCAGTCTGTCTCCACGCATCCGTCTCTCCTCGCCTCACTCTTAACTTCTCATTCTCAGATGACAGATAACATCCGTTAACTAAACATCACCTGCAGCCTCACCAATCCGCTCTGCAAGCATTGGTATAGACTTTATTTTATGGATAAATCTTAAACAGACAATGCTTCTGTGTAAAATGATCCACTCTTTAATATGTACATGTACTGTATAAACTATTTATAATGATAATTAATAACCTACTGCATCACTCAGTAACTGTGCATGATCGCCTTGATGCATAATACGATGCAAGAAAAGTTTAGAAGACTTTCAGATGAAGGAATAAGATGTGTTAGAGATGTGCTTTGGGATTTTACTGTTTGACAATATAATGTAATAGTCCTCTTAAAGTACTACATCAGGAGGATAAGGAGTATCTATGCTGTTGGGTCACAGCAGTCCGACAACAGCAACGTGGAAAATGAGAAAAACTCAGGTATTTTGAGGTTCCTGCTATTAAAAAAATACAAGTATCAGAATTTAGAAAGAAGCTATTACATCTTCATTTGGTGTTCAAATGAGGTGAGAAACATCTATGATGAAAAACAACATGACCTATGACAACATATTATTATGAGCAGTTTTGAAAAAACTAAATTAATTTATTTCTTATAGAAGAAATTGTTGCTGTCCATCAGTCTGGGTAGAAACAATTGCCAGAACCTTTATTCGAACGTGACAAATACAAAAACTTTCAATACAATTTCCAGTTAGTGTGTTAAATGTTCAAAGTCCAATACTGTAGAGAAAAATAATAATAATAACTGGGGTTTGTTTGGAAAAAGGCAGCACTGCTTCGATTTTTTCTAAGTTGCATCAAACCCTGAGACTCCTGGCACGATGACTTTTAGAGATAGGAGACCAATATGATAGATTACAAAAGATATTAAAAAAGAGGGTATAGTGGTGGAAAAGGTCATTTTCAGAGGGGAAGCATGGTCTTCCCCTTAGGTGAAGGTTTAGGTGTTGAGGGACAGTAATCCGGTATCAGAAACATTTAAAAAACAGAGTACTGATGATTAACGAGGATCACTCATTCCCGTGCTCTCTGCCAGAACCACATGCTCTCAGCAGTGGTTCTGTGTTTGTCTCCTGCAGTTTGACCCTCCCCGTTAAACTGTTACAACCGAGCTGCCAAACTCCCGTCAGCAGGGCGACTAGTTGTCCTTTGACTTCCTTTTGAGATAAAACACCAACTCACAGCTGAGCCCCCTGTTTCTGAGCAAATATAATTACAGTGATGCGTGAAACTTTGTGTGTTGGTAAAGAGCGTGTGAATAAAGTGGTATAAGAAATGGAAACGCTCACGTAAATACAAAGTTGTTACGCTGCCTTCCACCAGTAAGTATAGGTCATCCCTGGACAGTCGTTTTAGTAAAGAGACAACGATCCTCCGCAGCTGACCCAGATTGTACTCATTATGAGACTTATCGTTGTTTGATTTTGTTTTCTTGCTTTAACGATTTATGTGCTGTGACCTCTCTCTGACAAACAGCTGGGTGCAACGAACTTCCTTGAGTCTTTCTGTCACCTTGAGGTTGTCAGGTTATCAGGACGGAGGAGCTGTGCTGGCAGATAAAAATTGATATCTATGAAGACATGATTGCAGCGACTCCCTGAATACTGAATACTGCACTTATCTTTCAGTTTGCATCCAGACTCAAGAAATTAGTTGGATATCTGAGGCCCCCTTGCAAAAAAAACAAAAAAAACCAACAAATTGTTCATTTTACACACATGCAGATGTAAGCACACATCGTCTCAGCCCCTCCTTTGTTATCGCGGAGCATTAAAAGCTGCCACGTCTGTCGGAGAGTTGTTAATGGAGCAATTCCATTGCAGACCTCTCAGACAACTGGACGATTAAAGTCATACTTCAGACTTACCACACACATGCACACAAGCACTCATTTCATACACGCTCAAGAGCAGCGCAGCTGCCTGCCCTGCATCTTACTGGCTACAAGAGCTTGTCCTTCAATTTTGTGTCCACTTCCAGATGATAACTCCACCTCTTGCTGGACCTCCTCCCCTCACCCCCTCCCACCAACCCCCGCCCAGCAGCCACAAATGAGATAAGAGCACTAATGTAATTGAGAGAGAGAGGAAAAAGACAGAGAGACAGAGATAGAGAGAGGGAGGGTTTCTAATTTAATAGAAACTCCATCAGGCTAATGGAACTGTGGACCGACCGCCCCGTCTCCCACACAGACACATGCACAGTCACTTACTCTTAACTGTATAGTACACTCTGAGCGTGGGAACGTATTAGCATTCACCACAACGTGCTGGGCCACACAGTTAAATGAATTCGTAGCGAGAGTGAACAAGCGCGGTTGAACAGAAAAGACAAACCTACAAATAGATGGATGGAATGTCAGGAAAGAAAAAAATGAAATGACACTTTTGGAAGGGGCCTCAAAGAAAAACAAAAAGAAAAAAAAAAGAAAGGACCCCAAATTCAAACAACGAAGGCAGCAAACAAGGCGGAGAGAGGACTGATGTCATTGTCACCCAGTGCAGACAGTTCACCAATTATGGGCGTGTAGGTTTTCTGCTACTTGTTGAGGACGGGACTATGTGAGTGGTGACTGTGGGGGAGGAGTCATGACAAATGGTTTTCCATAATCTGACTGACGGCGTAAAGAAAATGAGTGTACATGGCTTTTCTAGGTATCTCACACATGCACAACCAAGGCCGAGTCCCCTTCACATACTGGCTTGTCAGCTGATTTATTTCCACTTATCCTCTGAAGTGCAGAAATTTGGACCGTGACAGACAGTAAAAACACGACACGTCCGTGAGTGCTGCGGCTCTTGCTCGTCTTTTTCTGTCTTCCCCTCTTTTCTTCGTCTGCTGCCTTATTTCACACTGCCTCCCTTCTGATTTGCTTCTGAAAGTACGCCTCCCTAAACTAAAGTTTGTGACCCAGGTGAAATGAAGCAGTGAAAGTTTGAGTAAATTTCCATTAATCATTAAGAAGGGGAATCCTCTCCAGCACCGCATACTTCACACATTCTCAGGTTTTCACTGCCTGCACATGACTCTGCATTTCAGACGATTAGATCCGGTTCCAGAGCAAAAGTAACATAAAAATCTCATTCTCATCCAAAGCATGAAAAGTACTGTGGCTCACCGACTATAAAGTTTTCAAATAAAATATAACTTCAAGTATTTTTTATAAACATACTTACAGTAACTGCTTTCTTGCCAGTAGTTGGAAAGTGAAATGAAACCTCAAAATACATTATGTAAATGCTAAACAGTAGCAATTGGACATTTTATTTTCTTTTTTGCTGAAGCTTTTCAAGGGCGAGAGGGAGTGTTGGACGGGTTACATTATTGTCAAACTGTTGAATCGCTTGCCAAAATGCACAATTTCATACTGTAAGAACATTAAATAGAGTTCAAAGTAGAACATTTTACCATCTATATTAATGGCGTCAAACACTGAAATCTATTCAGTATCTACCTAACATTTTAATCTATGCAGGATATAAGAAATAAAAAAATTAGAATTACTCTCACATGTCCAACTTGACTTTTTACGGTACACTTCATAACAGAGCGGAGAACACGTTCCCTGGCATAGACGCCACACTCATGGTTCCAGCATAAAACCTAAAAAGCACATCAATAAACTTTACTTTCACACACTTTACTTTTCCAGTGAATCTCCCAGACTGCTGCTAGATCATCATTTTGACCAAAACCAAATACGTTTGACACCTGTCTGCGAGGCCTTTGAATTGCAGCTATTTTTTTAGTTGTCCTTCTTTAAAAAGTGTCATTTTTAGTGGATTCACAGAATTTAATTTCCTGTTGTCTTCGTGACTTTGTGACTTTGTCCATTTTTTAAATGACCTATTACAATATTAGTTTGCAGTATGCCAACTACTGTATCATCTTCAGTAAACAAAATAATGACCTGGCTGGTGCGCTACTTTTGGGTTTATACAACAGTCTACCTCACATAACATAATGCATCTGAGCCAAGACAGTAGAAGCTGGTCACAGTGGTCACAAGATGAACGTGTTAACTTTTGTTATATAATCATCTCTGTACTGCATACATTGTGTGTCCCACAGCTTCCTGTAACAGTATCCATAACTGTATTCAGCATTGTCAGCAGTTCAGAGTTTTGAAAACAGGCTTTGATTTACTTTAATTCTGTGATTTATCATCTATTTATTCCCTCGGCAACCCCTGGGGGCTGGGATGTGTAAATGCATTCCGTCTAATAGATGAGAACGGCCCAGCTGTTTTCTTTGACTTTCAATTCAACTCAATACATTTTTCTTTTGATAATAAAGAGATGCTAAAAAAAACTGCACTGTTGCTTTGACAAGCCCTTTGACTTGGCTCTGAGCAGCAACTAAGCATAAAAAATGATGAGGGTGAATCCAGTATTGCAAAAAGCCCAGAAGGTACAAAACAGAATAACATCTGTCTGTTGAACATACCACTAAAGGCTACCAAAAGACTGAACAAATTAGTTTTTGAGATGCCTTGCCCACATCCAGGGAGCTGGGTGAATTTGTTCTGGCAGAATGCATCCTGGTCTTGTTCAAACAGATCTGGAGCCAGCCTCGGCTGCGCCAGGCTAGTACCAGCTTTTCATCTAATACTGGGTGGATTTAGAGCAATCGTGGCACAGTCGTAAAACAAACAAAGCGGCTGTTGCTGATGTGGAGTGGTCTTTTCTATCTGTTCGTGACAGATCAAAAGAACCGGATTGTTTCTTTCTAAGAGAATAATGAAGAGGGACAAACACAGTACAGCCTGTCCATAAAACACAATATGAACGGTCGTGAACGATTTGTTTGACAATGCCAAGTATGTTGTGGACTCTACATTCTAACAAAGAAAAAAAGAGATCCCAAAAGTATCTGAGCATGTTTGCCATATGTCTTCTCTCATGTTACTTTATCCTAAACTAATACTTGGTCCACAAGTAGCAGTACTTAGAGATAAAATCACATTTGTGGGCAAAAGCAAGCCAAAAAAAAGAATAAGTAGCAGCTGTAAAGTGGTACAAAAAAGAGAGGTCAGCACACTGGCCTTCAACAGACAAACCTGTTCAATCTCCCTCTTTGAATCAGGTTACAGCTTTATATCTAACAAATTCACAACCATAACTGCTTGACTCAAAAATATAGCGAACAAGTAAGTTAGTATAGTTCATAGAAAGCTTTGGAAATGGCAAGTAGCTGTCAAGCATGAAAATGACAGTAAATGATAAAAAATGACCAGGAGGCCAGCAGGCAAAACCAGTTTGGAACAGATGGGCTGCTTCCCAATCCCAATATTATGTACTGCCCTTATACACTATGTGGTCTGGTCCGGCAGCCATTGTTAGTACGGAGTATGGCACCTTCAAAATGATACTACACATGGACTGAGTAAGTAGAACTGGACAAAACCCCTGTGACATCAGCCACAGGGGTTCTGAAGAGCCCTTTTAAAGCCTATTTTTCTTTATACTACACAGTACACAGCGTTGCAAATGGGCTGAACAAGCAGGACCAGAAACTGGCTGAAATAAGCCCACCTTGTGTAGGCTGGCTAGTTACTATTACTTTATATTCATTCTGATCAAATCTGTTTGAACATGATTTTGACCGTCGTTACATCTGGAACAAGTGCTGCCAGAGCTGCAACAAAGACTAGCAAAGCTCTGCTAGGACCCTTGTTGCTCAACCTGCTGCTGGTGGTGTTAGACCCGTTTGGGTTAGACAAGTTGACTGGTGTCAGCCGACTAGCTGCGAGCTGGTTGACTTCAGGTCCCAGCAGGCTTCTGCGTGGAAATGACCTGAAATGATCCCAACTCCTTCAGCCGGGCCAGGCCAGAGGAGCTGCAGAGGTCTGTTTGCAGCTAGAGATGTGTGTTTGAACTTCTACCATTTAGTCTAATATTTAAATATGTCATCACTCTGAATAATGACATAAAAACAGTAACTGATGAAGAAAATAGAAACATACTAGAGCATAAAGATGAAAACATATCAAATAGTTAAAATGTGAATGAAAATATATGATCATATTTACATCAACGGATCAAATCAACGTCAACATCAACAAGTGCCAAAATGATCATTCCTCACAATGTAAACGTGTTGAAATGAATCACTCACTGGTGCATTTGATACAGTTGACCACAATAAATTACTCAAACGACTGGAGAACTGTACTAAACTGGTTCAAAACATACTTACAGAACATAAAATACTTTGTGTCAATAGGCAACTTTACATCTGAGCAGACAAGAATCACATGTGGAGTTCCCCAAGGTTCCATTCTGGGGTCTCTTCTGTTTAACATCTAGATGCTCCCATTGGCACAGCTTATAAAGAACAAACTACCATAGCTATGCAGATGAAACACAGATATATATTACAATGTCACCAGGAGACCGAGGCCTTGTACAGGCTCTTGGTAAATGCAATGAGGAGATTACTGACTGGATGTGCCACAGCTTTCTCCAGCTAAACAAAAACAAAACTGAGGTAATTGTCTTTGTAGCCAAAGACAAACGAGAGCTTCAATGTATACACATGAAAACCACCAACTAGGCCAGAAATCTGGGTGTAGTGATGGATTTAGATAGACTAAAAAAACTCAGCCTACTATCACCTCAAGAATTCAAATCAAGGTTAAAAGATCTGATGTCCATACATTCATATTTAGTAGGGATGATTATTGTAACAGCATCTTTACAGGTCCACCTAAATCATCAGTTAGACAACTGCAGCTCGTTCAGAACTCTGCTGCTCCAGTCCTCACTGAGACCAGAAAAGTGGACCACATCAGTCCAGATCTGAGGTTTTTACACTGGCTGCCTGTCCGTCAGAGAACAGACTTTAAAGTTCTGATGCTGGTCTATAAAGCTCTGAATAGTCTAGGACCAAAATACATCAGTGACCTCCTGACCCAGTCTGAACCTTCCAGACCCTTCAGGTCATCTGGATATGGTTTTTAATCAGTTCCCAGAGTCAGAACCAGACATGGAGAAGCTTCCTTCAGCTTCTCTGCTCCACATGTCTGGAACAAACTCCCAGAAAGCCTCAGATCAGCTGAAACACTCAGTTTATTTAAATCCAGGTTGAAGACTCACCTGTTCTCAGCTGCAGTTGAATAAAGACACAAATCCACACTGTTTTCCTTTTAAACTAAAGTTTCCAAACTCAACTACATTTTAACCACTGATTTTATCTATTGTTCTTTTTTTTGCTCTTACTTTTGTTTACATTTTAAATTATGCTTTTCATTTATGTGATGTTTAAATGTCTCTGTAAAGCACTTTGAATCACCTTGTTGTTGAACTGTGCTATACAAATAAACTTGCCTCGCCTTGGTCAAATGAAAGTGAAAATGTCAGAATTCTGATGCAAAGATGAAGTTTTGTCTAGTATATTTTGATTTCCTTTATGATTTTAGTAATAAATATCTAACACCATGAGGTTTTTCATTGCAATAAATCTCCCTCCTCACGGCAATGATGGCTTTATCATTGTTAAGCTTTTGAAGGCGCAGCCTGTGCATAATCAATACTGGGACTGAAACAACTCTAAATCATAAATAACTGCCTCAGTATTTCTCATGCAAGTAAATAGTGAGGAAAAGCTTAAAGGGTATCTTCCATGACAAGGATATTTTCGAAGATAAAGTAGGTAGAGCGTCATTGTGTGGGTAGACAACATGGACTCGGTCATCATTAGTCCTGCTATGCAATCAAGGTGACAGGAGCCAGTAAAGAAGGACAGCTGCTGTGCCGCTCCCCATGCTGCCTCTTTTTTTCATTATCAGTCACTGGCGTTCTGCACCCCAGAGAGATGACGAGGAAGCTGTTGTGCTCACAGGAAGCAAACGCAGAGCTTAGATTACCAGTCTGATTACTGTTAACGTTGTAATGAGATTGCTGCATGCTGGATCTTAAAGGGCCCGGATTGATTTTCACGTGTCTGTGTGTGATTTTAGGTCTGCAGATAGATCCATAATTGTCATAACACATTACAGAGTGCACCTCCACTTACCGGTCGAGATTGATGAAGGGATTCCCCCCCCCCCCCCCCCCACACACACACACACACACACACAGAGGACCTCCCTCTGGCTGATCCCATGTAGCATAATATGCCCCTGTGACTCTTTTATCAAATTGCATGTCGTTAATATAAACAGATCTCCTTTCTCTCTGTTTTCTAGTTGCTTTATAAGATTTCAGGTTTGTACGTCCGACATGAAAATACCATTGTTCAAAATTCCACCATGTCCAGAAACTCTCGCAGATTGATGTGTCATCAATGTTACAACAAAAGAAGGCAAAAGAGAAACAAATAGACATTGTTCATTTATCAGCGAGAGAGCGTTTCATGCTGGTTTAGCGATGCCACAGAGGTGGTTTCTATCATGATTCATTGTTATATGTGTCTTGTTTCACTTGTTAATCATCTGTATGTGTCCTTTTGAAGACTCAAATGCAGTCTCTCTGGTGAGCTTTCCACTGGCGTTTTTCAGTCAGTTGCACATCTGTAAATACCAGCTGTTATGAAAGTTTCCTAAGAAAGTTAAAAAAAAAAATCATTGTGTCTAACATAAACAATTACAAGCCCAGTGCCTTCCCTTTCCCTTTTCTTTTCTTTTTTTTTATACCCACACTAATAAAAGGACATGCACGAACACTTACACACAGTCTTCCCACCATTCTCACGCTGGGTTAGCTCCACCCACAGGCTCCTCCCAGTAACAACAGGCTCAGTGACGAAGATGAACATGGAAACAACTGCTGTGGATGGGTGAATGGAAGGCGTGTGTGGATGGAGTTGGGAGTGGAAATGTGGCTATCTGTGCCAGGGGACTGGTCCTCATCAGGAACGCACACACACACCCACACACACCCACACACACCCACACACACCGACACACATATACACACACAGCGTGTGTGGAGAAGCTGGGAACATAAATGGTGCACAGGCCTGGAGTCAAGCGGAAGCTCTGCCAGCTGACTGGAAACGGAAACCTGTGTGAGTGTTTTTAAGTGTGTATGTGTTCGAGTAAGGAACTGCGAGACTGAGCGACAGATGTTGACCACATAATCCCCATTCACTTTCTAATGTCTTAACCTTCACCTGCAGTCTGGATGTGGATATTATCTACGAGGACTCATTCATCTATTCATGGGAGCAGCTGTTTTGGAATTAGACATAAATCGAGTAACACACCCTCCGACTAAAAACAGCTCAGCAACAAGAATCTAGCCAGCAGATCAGTGAGGCATCTGCTGATGGATAGAGGCTCAGAGAGAAGAATATTCCTGGTTTACAAGTTGGAATCAAAGCTTGACTCTTGACTGATTAAGAGCCAGACATTTTTGTTTTCTGTTTTTTGTCACTTTTCTGCTCTAAAACTACACAAGAAATCATTAACACACAGAACAACTGGAAAGCAACAAAGAGCACGGATCTGTTTACTCCAGTAAGTGTTGAAAGAACCGCCCACACAGCGAGAACAAGTTGCCTTGGCAGTGTCACAGCCATGGTGGCAGCTATGCTGTCGGTGAACTTTATGAGACTAATCGGTGGCCACGGAGCTCAGTTATGACAGTCAGAAGGTTCTGCTTGGAGGCCAGCCTTTAAAGAACGACTCATGTTCAGACATTTGTTGGACATGTTGATGTTTTTTGTGAGCAGACTGCCCATTTTGCCCCTCATCCCCTCACATTTTGCCCCTCATCCCCTCACATTTTGCCCCTCATCCCCTCACATTTTGCCTCTCATCCCCTCACATTTAGCCGCTCATCCCCTCACATTTTGCCTCTCATCCCCTCACATTTTGCCTCTCATCCACTCACATTTTGCCCCTCATTCCCTCACATTTTGCCTCTCATCCACTCACATTTTGCCTCTCATCCACTCACAATTTGCCCCTCATCCCCTCACATTTTGCCTCTCATCCACTCACATATTTCCCCTCATCCCCTCACATTTAGCCGCTCATCCCCTCACATTTTGCCTCTCATCCACTCACATTTTGCCCCTCATCCCCTCACATTTAGCTGCTCATCCCCTCACATTTTGCCTCTCATCCACTCACATTTTGCCTCTCATCCCCTCACATTTTGCCTCTCATCCCCTCACATTTTGCCTCTTATCCACTCACATTTAGCCGCTCATCCCCTCACATTTTGCCCCTCATCCACTCACATTTTGCCTCTCATCCACTCACATTTTGCCTCTCATCCGCTCACATTTTGCCCCTCATCCCCTCACATTTAGCCGCTCATCCCCTCACATTTTGCCTCTCATCCCCTCACATTTAGCCGCTCATTCCCTCACATTTTGCCTCTCATCCCCTCACATTTTGCCTCTCATCCACTCACATTTTGCCCCTCATCCCCTCACATTTTGCCCCTCATCCCCTCACATTTTGCCCCTCATCCACTCACATTTTGCCCCTCATCCCCTCACATTTTGCCCCTCATCCACTCACATTTTGCCTCTCATCCACTCACATTTTGCCGCTCATCCCCCCACATTTTGCCTCTCATCCCCTCACATTTAGCCGCTCATCCCCTCACATTTTGCCTCTCATCCCCTCACATTTTGCCTCTCATCCACTCACATTTTGCCCCTCATCCCCTCACATTTTGCCCCTCATCCCCTCACATTTTGCCTCTCATCCACTCACATTTTGCCCCTCATCCCCTCACATTTAGCCACTCATCCCCTCACATTTTGCCCCTCATCCCCTCACATTTTGCCTCTCATCCCCTCACATTTAGCCGCTCATCCCCTCACATTTTGCCTCTCATCCCCTCACATTTTGCCTCTCATCCACTCACATTTTGCCCCTCATCCCCTCACATTTAGCCGCTCATCCCCTCACATTTTGCCTCTCATCCCCTCACATTTAGCCGCTCATCCCCTCACATTTTGCCCCTCATCCCCTCACATTTTGCCCCTCATCCCCTCACATTTTGCCCCTCATCCCCTCACATTTAGCCGCTCATACCCTCACAATTTGCCACTTGCAGGACACTGTTAGTGTGTCATTTTGATTTTAAAACAGAAAAAGGAGTTGTTTATTGTTATTAACTAATTCTTCCATTATTGTGTTTTAATTTTGGAGGTGAAAAAAAACAACAAAGAATGAGGTACCTGATTACCAGACACCTCCTACCAGGAAATTTGGTTAATTTATTTCTGAAGTTTTTCAAGTTTGTTTTTGGTCTTGTGTGTGTGCCTGTGTTTGGATTTTACCTGAACTCCTACCGACACAAGTCAACAATAATCCCTTTGATTACAGATCTTTTCAGTTTTAGGGAAAGGTCAGGACACAGATGGACATTTTCTACTATTTCTCAGTCTTTCGGGAGACTAACACAGGAGCGCAACAAGAGAGGTTGTAAAAGTGTATGAGGTAAACGCCACATTGGGCACAAACATTTCACCTGGATTGTTGACCTGCTGCACACAACCAAAGAAAATAAGAAAGTGTGCAGCTCAAGCTTACCTGAGATCAAATGAAAGAGCAGAACAATGAAGACGCAGCACAGACTTGAGTCAACAGACCACGTCCAAGAGGCCTGCAGACCTTGCACATGCACTCGGTGATAGAGTCATGCAGCTGTGCACAACCTGGGTTTACTTTTCGAACCACAGCAGATATAAAGAATGAATGGAATCAGGAGTTTTTTTCCCGAATACACCAAAAAATGTAAACATGCACATGTTTGTGGAGCTGTCCTTACTGGGACACGGGATGTTGTGCTGATGTCTGTTCATTGTGGATAACCCCAATCCCAACCGTAACCAACTCATACGCAACCATCGCTTTAACAGCAATATATGCTTTACTCCTGAAAGCAGTCCTCACCAGCCTCAGAAATGACATCCTGCTTCAAAAATGGAGCACGCACACACACACACACACACACACACACACACACACACACACACACACACACACACACACACACACACACACACACACACACACACACACACTTTTGACAAAGGGCTACTTGGGTAGGAAAAAGGAAGTGGAGAAGGGAAGCACAGAGAGGGGATAACAATAAATTCTACATCCTTCTGATCTGCACAGCTTAGTCAGGTCAGATCTTGGTGCAAGTCCATTCATCCAAGCCACTGCAGGTCTGAAGGATTTAGAGACTGGCTTATAACCAGTGATACCAACTGCTAGGAGAATGCACTAAATAAATAAGACATATTTTTAATGCAGTAACAAAGCATGAAAACTTTACTCAACCACTCCTTTGTCTTACGTGTATTAACCTCCATGAAAAGTCTTCTGTAACTAAATACCTATTCACATGTATAAATATGAAAACAAGATGAAAGATGAGAAAATAGAAATGAAAGCAAGATTTCCATGATATTATTTATTTACATATTTATTTTGGTGAGAAACTAAACTAGTGGTCATTAATTCTTTTTCACTAAAGGGTTAATCATTTGTTGTTTCTCTCTAGCTGTTACCTTTATGGCTCTCAAAGTACATAAATCCACGTTCAGGTCATAAGTAACATGAGATGGAAATAAAGTTCACACTCGGTTCAATAACCATGCGTGCTAATCACTTTACGCTTCTTCCACACAAAATACTTAAGTCACCTGACATTTATTTCTATCAAGAGGAATTTGCAGCCCAACAAAGCTGTAAAGAATATAACAAATTTTATTATGATAAAACGCTGTACTTTTAAAGCAAATAAGATGAAAAAAAAAATCTTTGCACCAAAATTTAAAGAGTATTGCGAAGAATGTTTCCATGGGTTTAATCAAGCCCTCAGGTTTGTGGCTCCTGTAAATCCTGTAAAAACGTTGGAGGTCAGTTGAGGGTTGGGGAGGTTGACACACCACGTGTCTCAAATAGCTGGAGCTCTCCGCTGAGTTCATTGAACCTATCCCAGATATCTACTTCAAAACACTCAGTGTGTTGTTTTACAACTTCCTTATCATCCCACCTACTATTAAATGCAAGAGATGTATTAAATAAACCCTCTTATGTAGTTTTATGGAAATCAAACAGAAAAACAGTGCAGCTTTATTGTTCTGCTGAAACTGAAACAAGTCAACAATTTGCTTACCGTTGCATCGGCATCGATCTGGTTCTGGTTGCATCTGGTTGCATCGATCATGTTCTGTCTCTGCACAGCTAGAAACGTCTTTACGTTCACCCGGAGATGGATTTTACGACTGAGACGTTGTAAAAAAACACCTCTAAAGTTCAAGTTGTAGTTGAACATTAGTAGTTGTACCTGTGATACGTTAAGATATCTCTTTGCATTGTATTATCTAGTTGTACATATTGTATGTTATATTAGCAATGTTCCTGACTTTATATATCAATAGTGTCATTCCACCAATGTCATAACGCTTTACTATTTCTTACTGTTGGTTCAGTCATGTGACCTGTTTGAACAAGCAATGAAGGGGATGGTTCTAAATGTTTCGTTTCTGTAAAATCATATGAAGAAACAGTTGTGGTTTCCCAATCACTTACGGCATGTCTTCCGACAAAACAAGTGACAAATCTTGTGATACGGGCAACCACTGCTGACCTGTAACTCACAAGCTGCTGTGACGCCAGAAAACAATCAAACTGCTGGAAAAACCAGATTCCTCCCACTTCAGGTTGTCAGTGAGGATGAAGGGGAGTTGCGGTGGCCTGATCATTGGTCGTGACAGAGTAACTGAATCAAAAAATTGTGACACAACAGGGGAAACCATTAAGCATGAGAGCACGGCTCATGCAGAAGTCATATGACTGAGTGGCGATGGCAGAGCGGAGGAGGGCAAATGAAAAGTGAGGGATGAGAGCACATGTTTGGAAATGTCCAGCTGGATGAAGGTTGGGAAGGGAGCGGCACCCAACGAGCAGTAAGTGGATCAGGGCGACATACTGGCAGCGTGAGCAGAGGGAGCGCTGTAGGGTGTGGATGGGAGGGCTTGGTGTATGCGGACCGCCCAGCGTGGTTTCACAGTCCCAACAGACCTGATTTCATAACTGTTTTAAGTACAATCCGAGGCTGGACCCTTCATAAAACGCGACATGTGTTAGCCCTTTATTTCTGGCTCGGGTTCTGGCAGAGTTTCTTTGGCTCGACATCAACCCTGGAACTGGCACGCAAAGGTCAAAGCTAATAATGTGGCAAGGAAGAGCCGGGCTCAGCTTTAGGACGGCTTGTAGAATAGGCCGAGTACGCAGGGCCGTGTGGTTAATGTGAAAATACGCTAAAATTACAACTCACTGCCAACAAAAGGCACGACTGAGCAGTTGTGGAGTGCGTATGTGACTAAATCCATGACTTCACATCAGGCACTGTCTCATCCAACCTCTGTGTCTACTCCAGACAATTAAAAAGACAACAAAATGGATTGCCGTCTTCCTATATATTGCATACAGTACAGCGTTTTAATGGTAAGTGATTGCAGCAGTGTGAGTGAAGGCGATGGAAGAGGGATTGCCCTTTTGATTCATTAAAGAAAAGCTTATTAGGAGCTGTGTGAGGTGCTACTGCGGCATCACTTATCGTTAGGTCCGGTTCAGACCAGTCAGCTAATTGGTGAAGGACAAATGCAAGGCTCATTCAGAATGAATGTCTTTGTTCACGTAAAGTATCTGTGGATCTGGTGATCGGCGCCAAATATCTTTTCAGACCCTGTTCAATGATCCGTGATTTATTGTTTCAAAAAACATCTTACAAGTGCTTTTGATCATTTTGTTTTCACCTTATTAAAATCACCTAGTCTTGGAAAGTCTTCCCAGGAATTGTCCTTTTAACTTGATGCTTTTCCTTTGGAAGTGAGGTGATTGTTGTGATTGTTGTGATGAAGTGATGACGTGACGCTCGGGATCAGAGGCCGGGGATCATTCCCTGCTTCTTTCTTTTTACGTAATTGTAATTTCCATGTTCTTTATTCTAGTTTTCCCTGTTTTATTTTGCTTTTTCCTTTTGAACTTCAGTTAGCGTCATTCCTGTTATATTTTAAAGAGCGAGAGTCCTTCTGCATTTGTTTCAAACCAGGCTGTAGTTACTGATTACCCCTCACCTGGATTGTGTTAGTTATCACTTTCCTCGGTATATCATGCTACTCCCTTTGGAAACTGTCTTGTTTTCCATCAGCCAGGGAGTTTTGATCAGGAGCGCCTCCCTTCTCATCTAGTCTGGCATCGTCTCTAGGAGTGGACTGCGACGCAGAGCCAACTACAGCGACAAAGTAAACTTCCAAACGACACACGTATAAACAGATGCATATAAGGAACTATATCTCGGGAGCAGTGTTTACCTGCAGCAGCACTGTTGCCAGGTTACAAACTCTGAGGATGATAGCATATAACTCAAATCCCAAATGTTGGTGTAACCCTTTCAGCGCCAGAACGTTGCAGTTCTGTGTTGTGTAACTTGTTTTGTCCCTGCCCTGTTCATCTCTTTGTGGTTATGGAAACTCTTTGACAGCACAACTTTATTTTCTTTGATAAATAAAATGTATTTTCCTCACCTGCCTGGGTGCCCTGCTCCTCATACCCACAACATACTTCACATCAGAGGATTTTGCTTCTTACGGTCTGGGACTCATGCAGATGCCTCTTGGTGAACTCCAGCAGGCCGTCACATCCCTGTAAGTGCAGAATGGCTTCTTCTCCTCCAGTGCTGAGAAGAACTGGGAATCCTGACTTCCTCGGGCCAACGTCACAGTCTGACTTAGAGATTACTGTTGGTGGCTGGACTGCGTGCCAGATAAATTGTGGAGTCGGGCGAGGCCGGGTGAGGGGGCAGTTTAATCTGATCAGAGGGTGTCCGTGGTGCTGGGGCGCTGCCCACTCTGCCGGACTCCAGCACCAGTATCCCTTACGCTCTGGACAACTGGCTGTCACAGATAATTCCGCCTCTCACACGCCCTCACTGTCCACTTATATCTGTCTGTCTCCACAGCAACCAAACACACGGCCTCTTCGTGGAAACTCCTCACCTGTTCCTCGGGCTGTGACGATCAAGAACTTTGTCGTGGGTGTAAAACTCAGTGAGGTCGACGGAAATAAAGTGTTTATTCTATACTTTGATTGTGCGTCCAATGGTACAAATAAATGCTGCCAGTCTCCCAGATTTCTGTCTAATCATAAAAGGGGCATGTTTAACTACAACCGCGGCCGCTCTCAGCAGCTTTGTCGAGCTTAGTTTGGCTCACTGTGCAGACGTGCAGAAATCTCTCTGCTCTCATTTGGAGTCCGACTATGAATATGAGAAAAAAACAGCAGGAGGCATCTTGGCTTTCTCATCCAAAACATGTAAAATACAGCCAATTTGTTGCTTGAGCTCATGCTGGTGTCGGCGCTAATGTGTTGCAGCTTGGCTTCACACCTCAGAAACCAAAGTAATATGAGAGGCACAATCTACACCCAATTATTTTTTATTTATTTTATTTATTTTTTACCAAATTAGCTATGGATTTGTGCTGCAGCCTGACAATCCTTTTTAATCCCTCTAATTCTTTCTCCGCTTTTAATCCTTTTTTTAATTCACCACTCTGGGGGACATATTGGTAGTCCAAGGAACCTGAAATGTATAATATTTACATACATTTAAAACCTGCTTCAGTACGATGAGAGTCAAGAGTTTAAAGCTCAAGCATCTGCATAACTGATATGAAAGGGAACTGATGTCTCATCAAAGAGTCAAAGTCCAGTGTTCTTTACATTCTTCTTGTCGTTTTTCCTATTTATCCATATCACTGCGAAGCCCTGACCCGTGAGCACGAACTGAGTCCGAAGCGAGGTTATTTTGGTCTTCAAACTGGCTGTCAGGGACGGACCAGGACGGAGGTCAGGGAAGAAAAAAGGAAAGAAGTGAACACTTGTCAAAGAGATGAAGGAAACGATGTGAAGAGAAATAAAACCAAAGGTCCACAGCCACAGAAGAGAGGCATGAGTTTTCTTTAAATTCCAGCTTGTCTTATCAATCAGTCCAATGCAGAGACAGTTAAAGATCATGTGGTCACGTTTACTCATATGAGGAGCACGTTCACTGTGTCACAGCTGATTTAAAGTTTTCTCTCACCACCACCTGACGTGCATCAAATATTTTAAAAAAAGGACCTCAATCAAGGTTAAGTGAGGAACTGTTTTTCCAAGGAATAAGGAACTGTTTCCATCAACCTGAGTGGTAAGCACTGTTGCCTCACAGCAAAAAAGTTCCTGGTTTGATTCCCGGCCCGGTGGGTCTTTCTGTGTGGAGTTTGCATGTTCTCCCCATGCTGGCGTGGGTTCTCTCCGGGTACTCCGGTTTCCTACCACAGTCCAAAAACATGCATGGTAGGTTGATTGATCGTTCTAAATTGCCCGTGGGTGTGAATGTGAGTGTGATTTGTTGTCTGTCTTGTATGTGGCCCTGCGATGGACTGTTGACCTGTCCAGGGTGTACCCCTGCCTTCCGCCTACTATGTATCGGGATAGGCTCCGACAGACCCCCGGGACCCGGAGACGGAGTAAGCGGGAATAGATAATGGATGGATGGACATGGTTTCAATGCATGGACTGCAAGCGGATAATAAACATTAACTACTGAAGGCATTAAAAAACATTTTAAGGAAGGGGACCTGTCCTTTTGTTGTTATTTATTGACAAGAAACTGTCATCTGTCCTTTCAACTATATTTTTTCCAAAGTTTTAAAACTTTCTGGTTGATTTGTTCGTAGCGGGGGTTTTAGGTGGTGGCGTCAGACGCTCAGCCCCTCTGCAGCCCTTTCAAGGCGTGCCTCTCTAAAATCATTGCTACAGCTTTGTGCTCCCGACATCTGAGGTACGACCAATGCTGTGTGCAGATGACAACGAGGAGGCTGGACAAACCTTCAAATCTGATCCGTGGTCTGTGATGAGAGTCTGTTTCTAAAGTAAACTGTTCCTCATTCATTCTCAGACCTGAGCAACTCCCAGATGTATGACGTGTAAAATGTTGAGCTGTGCACAACACAATGTACATTACCTGTGGTCCTGTGAGTTTAGACCACGGGAACTATTCCAGTGCCAAAGGATGCTTTTTTTTCCTTTTTGGCCATTAAGCTGTTGAGGAGCAAGAAATAAAGGAAGGTATTTGCAATAAATGTAACTATAAAGTTACAAAGTACAAGAAATCAACACTATGATAGTTAAAATTGCTCCTCTGCCACCAACCACAGGCAGCCTCTAACCTCACCCACCACAATGCGATTATTAAGTCTACTGCGGCCTGGAATGCTATTTAGTGGTCTGCTGTACTTTACAGTACTTGTGAATTATCAGCGCCTGCAGTTTGCTGACAAATCATGTAATTTCTTCCTCTGTAGTACCTTTTTTCCTCCTGGCCTACAACTCCCGCGCCACTAGTCTAATAGTCCCAAACTTCCAATAAAAACTAATTTGGCCTCTCGGGAAATCAAGCCAACTTTTGGCTGAGGAGTGGCACCAGTACCAAGTATCCCATTGTGCTTTCTTTATATCTCATCCCACCACTCCCACTCGCTCGCTGCCTCCCACTCCCACTCCTCACTTTGCTCGAGGTACTTCCCGCTCCATGACCTCCACCTGCCCTTGTGTTAGAGAAGAATGTGCAGCTGTGAGAAAGGGTCTTCAACAATACGGTTACTGTGAACCCTGGACATTTATATGGACGAGTGCATGATCTCCAGTGGCCAATTCAAAAGTCGGCCTTTTAGTGTCATCACAAAAGAATCGTACTTTTCTTCAGATTCCCATTTCTTCCACAGAGAGAGTTATTTCTCAAGTTGGTTATGAGCGTTTCCAGGTCTCGCACGGTGGAGCCCCTTCTGTCTCCAGCAACACTTCCTCGCCATCAGGGGTAATCTGAGAATAAGTCATCCAGAAACAAGGATCAAAGATAATTTGCTTCTATGTTTTGCAGAGTAATGAATCATGTGAAAATTGCATTAGCTTTGAGCAAAGGCAAACAGGGATCAATGAGCCTTCTATTACCATAACTGATTTACATCCATAACGTGTATCACTACACCGAGAGGACAGCCTCTGATGGGAGCTTCAGGATACCGGCCTGTTTTATGCTGATGAAGAACAGCGAGCCACCAGGTCTGATGGATTACTGAAAAGCACGCTGTCAAATTGAGAAACGGCTCGTCTGTTTACTCTACTGAACACCAGAGCTGTGATGTTAAGACACAAGTTATCCTTCTGGTTCATTAATTGGCTGTCTTGTACTGCTTGTAGATGTCAGTCTCGTCACTTGGACTTTTGTTTCCCCACACGTTTTATTTATTGCATCAAGAAGTGTTTTCTTTCTTTTTATTTATTAGCTCAGAATAATTAACTGTTCCACAGTAACGCCTCAAAAATGTTGCTGCTAGAGCAGTTTAAGATCGGTTTTGTGTAATGTTGCCTGACATACTCCTACACATTTACAAATCTATTACAAAACAAGGCAAACTAATAAAAGCCCCAACTCCCTTTTTATAAGCCTGTAAGTTAGCTGCCATCTGCTGCCCTCTAGTGTTCGGCGTCGAATATTACATCAGATAATCAGCCTGGCCGAATCTGCACTTAAAATTGTATAAAATGGGTTCTTAGTTTCTTTCACCCTTACATTGACAAATAAACCCACCCCTAAAAAAAACAAAAGACAACATTTCTGTCAGAATAGAGGCTTAAGATGATAAATCTGTTACTAAGGCTGACTTTGAGACAAATGTAGAACATGAAATTATATGACCATTTACTGTTCTACACAAGTACACATTATGATCCTTCATGAGTCTCAGAAAACAAGTCTCATGTTTAAACGTGAAAATGCAAATAATTACTGTATAATCCTCAACTACTTAACAATAGTTATATATGATATAGTTTTATAATACAATAACAGGGCTGTAATAAACCCTCAAAATCAATCATTTGACATCACTAAAAATAATTAAAACCCATTTATTTCAGTTACAACCATGAGACGTTAAAATCAGAATTATTTTATCCCAAGGCGTGTCCCCATTTCTACATTTTCCACTCCCTCCATTGGCTCCCGGTGCATTTTTGAACTAACTTTAACATGATATTTTTTCAATAAGGTCATTAGAGGCGTGGCTCCAGCATATCTGGGAGAGATTTTAATTAAAAGGTCATTATATTTATAGCGTGGTGGTCGGCTGTTGCTGGTTGGAGACTTTGGAAACCGTCAGCTCCTGACAAGAACTGCGTCTGTTCTGGTTTTAGTGGTTGAAATTGAGATTTCTCCTCCTGATATCGAACATCTTGAAATGTTTGAGTGATCATCTGTCACTGTTCATGAAGCAGAGATGTGCATCACGCTGTCTTTACTGAGGCAGAGAATAAAAGCAACAAACTTAGTTCACACACATGCACTGCAGTCCAGATGGATAAGAAATATACTAAAAATACAAAACTGTATGAAAGTGTGGATTGTTCATAGGTTGTTTCTTTATATGTACAAAATTCACACCCATCTTTTATGAACCTTTTAACCTTTGCCTCCCCCCGCCGCCCCGGTCCTCCTTCCTCCTCGTCTCCCCTAAAACACTCCAGGAATAAGTCGGTAAGGCACCGCGTCTGTGTAACGCTCCCAGTCTCTCCCGTACTTGCTGCTGCAGCGGTGCTCGTCTCGTACGCAGCGGTGGACCAGCAGGATGCTCATGTAAACGATGTAGAAGTATGGAAGCAGGTGACCAAAACCACAGGCGGCGCAGTAGGCCAGCGAACCCATCAGGTCGCCGGTGTAGTTCAGGTGTCGCGCCACTCCCCAGAAGCCGGAGGTCAGGAGCTTGCTGCGGTGGACGCCGCCGTCAGCAGAGCGATACGAGCACTCGATGTAGGTGGGTTTGCGGCCCCAGATGGAGCAGGAGCCGTCTGTGCGGCGGAACAGATCCTTCTGGTGGTTGGTGGAGCGGAAGATGTAGTAACCTACGAGGCCGAGCAGCAGGACGGTGAGGGCGTGGGCGTCGGAGAGCTGGACGGGGTGGTACACCAGGTACAGGCCCTGAAAACCGCAAACAAGTTTATTGTTACTTTAACCCTTTACGTAGCAGCCTGCTGTCGGGCTTCTGCTCTCACATGGGCTCCGTCAGTCTCAGCAGCTTCAGCCGTTATCACCGTCAATTCTTTCATGATGCATCCAGACATGATGAAAGTGTCTTCATAGTTAGTTCTTCGTGCGTTACCGTTTTAGTTTGCGCTGTCAAAATCCAGTTCCAAGTGGTCTGCTGGTTTTGTTTGCAGCTCAAAAGCAGAAACTTGTGTTTAACTTTTACCGGCGAGCGTTGCATTTTGCAGAGCGTGCATGTTACCTGCAGTGTGTAAAGGTACGGCAGCCAGACACAGTCTCCCCAACCCAGGTACCATCCGAAGTGGTCGTGGCAGATGTCTATGGTCTTCAGGTACCAAGCCTCATTCCAGAAGAAATCCAGGACGTAGATACCCTGCAGGACATGACAAAGGATCCACTTATGGACTGGTTTTTGTGTTGATCATCACTCTGTAAATGATCCGGTTCTCACTGCAACAAACATTTGATTTGTCTTTTCAATCTTTTTGCAGCTTTAGTGCCAAGAGCTTTAACATCAACACAAGCAAAGAAAGAAACAAGTTTTATATTCAGTGTTAAGTGCCAAAATATTCTATTTAATAGGATTAATGTACATCGAAGCAGAGCTTTGGTGTGTCTGAGAAAGTTTGTTTCATGTTTTGGGAAATGACTAGAAACTTCAAGCGGAAACCTGGACTGATTTGAGAACTTCCAACAAACCAGAGGAAAAAACATTTTTGTTAACAGTTGTTGGGTTATGATGCAAAATTCAAATATTATTACAGCAGCGCCCTACAGGCCAAATGACTTATACTACTAAAACTTCTTTCCGAGTATTATGAACAAACTAAGATCAATGATTATTGGCGGTTCAAATTTAGCTGATGAAAAGTGACCGGATATTACGTTTCCACTTTAACACATTAGCTGCTTCAGCTTCCAACTGCATCTGAAGCCTTGTCCAAGCATGCCAAACTTCGGATTTTCACCTCATTTAGTCCATAAGATATTGACACATGTGAGTTGTAGCGCCACCTACAGACAAAACTCATTACATTTGTTGCACAAGTTAAAAAAAAAAAAAAAAAAGGTCAGAACCAAGTTTCATTAGGTTTGAATTATTACATCATCAACTCAAACTTAAGTTTCTAGTACGTTTCACTTTTTCTGTAGGAATTGGGTCGCAATAATGCGTCATTTCAAGACGCGTCATGATTGGCGCGTCTGTAGACAGAGTTGTAGGATTTCAGGCACCGTGAGAAGCCTTTGGTTGCAAGACCAGTGTGACGCGACGGGCCGTCGCTCACATCGTAAGACGTGAGGCAGCCGATTTGGATCTGCGATGACAGATGTCACCACGATTGGTACACAACAGCAAGAAAAAAAAACAAATCCATGCAGTGTGTAGCCCATATGGGTGTTGAGATATTAAACACAATTCAAAAGGTTTTATTGTAGTAACCCTGAGAGGCCTGCAGAGGTCTCTGCAAAGCCGCCTGCAGTGTGTGAAGGTAAACGATGACACTTGATATGAAGCATTTCTGTTTCCACAGGATTTAAATAAGACAAGTCTTTGACGCTTTAAAAAAACTAAACTCTTTTCCCACTTGCCTGCAGCACGTTGACCAGGATCATGGAGTTCGTTACGTGACCATACAGCTCTTGCTGCTTGGCTATGTACGACAGGTTGATCAAGGTCCAGGCCACGATGCCAGGCCTGCCGTTGAAGAAGAGCTTGAAGTCAAACCACTTGCCGATGCGCGGGTTGAACTCAATGCCCATCATGTAGTTATAGAAGATATTCCCTGTGAACTTGCTGAAAAGTCACAACAACAAAAAACAAAAAGGTGGAAGATCTGGAACAATCTGGCCACATTCTGTGCTGATACAGTGAACTTGCGTTACTTTTAAGACATGAAGAACTGTGCATTTATCGTGCCACGCTGATAGCAGTACTACTCACCAATCTTCAGGGTTGGTGGGGAAAAGGTACGCCTTCATGAACGCAAAGGTGGACACAGCATAGCCCAGTATGTTGGTACACCACATCAGAGGGATCCAGTTGTCAAAGATGATTGTGGGAGAAAACCAGTGGAGGTAATGGGCGTTGGCAAACCACAAGGCATGCGTGATGAGCCAGCACTGAAGCCCATTGATCTCATATTTATTAATGAGCCCTAACCAAAAAAAACAGGATGATATATTCTTCGATATACTATAAACACACTGCTTCAATGTTTTGAACGGGGGTGGGGGTGAAGGGTGCATGTTGAATACCTGCAGGAGTTCGTGCTCCACCCTGCACGCCGCCAACATAGCCAGGAATGAACTT
The DNA here is from genome assembly GCA_014839995.1 of Xenentodon cancila. Taxonomy (NCBI): domain Eukaryota; kingdom Metazoa; phylum Chordata; class Actinopteri; order Beloniformes; family Belonidae; genus Xenentodon; species Xenentodon cancila. The sequence continues at coordinate 27,560,409 of CM026197.1, forward strand.
GTGGGCAACATCAGGAACACACATGTACAGGAACACCTAAAGGAAAAGGCGGCTTGTTTTACCTCTAAGACAGTGTACAACCTCTGAGAGCTGTCGTTTTATTGCTCCTCTTACCTGCAGGCCCACCCACATGGCATATATCTTGGCAGCTGACCACGAGAAGGAGGGTGCCCGAGCCCAGATGGAGAAAAGTGTCGCCTCCCCTCGGTACAACTCCAACAGAGGCTGGCTGACGGAGCACTGATACTGATCACAGGCCATCACAAAGTAGAAGACAATGAAGGGGGCAAAGCAAAGGAGGCCAATTACACTGATCAGGGAGAACCAGTCCACTTCCCTGGAAACAGTGGGAGGACAGCGGACATCAGACTCAAGCCGGGTGAAAACATTGTTTACATGAAGTTACAAGTCCCGACTCTTAATGTGACCAGCATGAGACAGGGCTCGGTGCTGCCGGGGTCGACTGTAGAAAAAAACAAAAGCAAATCTGGTATGCATCGTAGGGAACACCAGCATTCCCCCAAATAACAGGAAACAAGGAAAAACTGCTGAAAATACTCATTAACAATTCCATGTAGAAGTATTATTGAACTGAAGTCAATAAATCTAATGCACCGATGACTTTGTCCTCCTGATGTTCATCTTCACATGCTTCCTGGAAGCGGGAGGAGTCGGGTTTTCCAGATCAAAAGTTATAAGAATTACATGGTAAAAGGTGTTAAATGTGGGAAATGATTCAATAAAATTAGCAGTAAATGTTGCAAATGGCAATAAAGATAGTATTGATTAACACACCTTTAAGTAAAATAGAAGTCTATCAAATCACTATAAAAAAAAAAATACTACAGCTTTCAATTCATATCTAATTGTATAACTTCGTTTGAATACATCAACTCCAATGTCTCAAAGTTTTGTTACTTTCACCATCGAGGCCTCTTTCTTGAAAAAACAAATAGCAAATTTGTGTGAACGATGAATGTTTGTTAGGAGGAAAAACATCAAACATGTCTATGCTCCTAATCAAATGACTTCTGATTAAACAAAGTCCCTTAAACCGAGGCCTGCACAGGCTCTTGGTAAATGCGTCAAAGAGATTAATGACTGGATGTGCCAGAACTTTCTCCAGCTAAACAGAAACCAAACGGAGGTAACTGTCTTTGTAGCCAAAGAGAAACGACCACAGGTCACCACAGAGCTTCAATCTAGACACCTAAAAACCACCAACCAGGCCAGAAACATGGGTGTAGTGATGGACTCAGACCTACATTTGTAAAAACACATTAAGGCAATAACAAAGTCAGCCTACTGTCACCTCAAGAATATATCAAGGTTAAAAAATCTGATGTCTCAGCAGGAACTGGAAAAACTAGTCCAGGTATTCATCTTTAGTGGGGTTGATGTTTGTAACAGCATCTTCACAGGTCCACCTAAATCATCAGTTAGAAAACTGCATATCATCCAGAACTCTGCTGCTCCAGTCCTCACTGAGACCAGAAAACTGGACCACATCAGTCCAGTTCGGAGGTCTTTACACTGGCTGCCTGTCCGTCAGAGAACAGACTTTAACGTTCTGATGCTGGTCTATAAAGCTCTGAATGTTCTAGGACCAAAATACATCAGTGACCTCCTGACCCAGTATGAACCTTCCAGACCCTTCAGGTAATCTGGATCCAGTTTTTTTATCAGTTTCCAGAGTAAGAACCAGACATGGAGAAGCTTCCTTCAGCTTCTATGCTCCACATGTCTGGAACAAACTCCCAGAAAGCCTCAGATCAGCTGAAACACTCAGTTTATTTAAATCCAGGTTGAAGACTCACCTGTTCTCAGCTGCAGTTGAATAAAGACACAAATCCACACCGTTTTCCTTTTAAACTAACGTTTCAAAACTCAACTACATTTTAACCACTGATTTTATCTATTGTTCTTTTTTCGCTCTTTTATTTGTTTACATTTTAAATCATGCCTTTTATTTATGTGATGTTTTAATGTCTCTGTAAAGCACTTTGAATCACCTTGTTGTGGAATTGTGTTATACACATAAACTTGCCTCGTCTTTTAGAGCGACCGCATCACCTGGAAACGCATCACTGTTTTATCATTCTTACTGTAACATCTCAGACTTCTAAAGAGGATGTGAAAAAGTAAATAAAATAAAGAAAATACATTTTCCTACCAACTTGAAACAAGGATGACGTGATAGTAATGATAATAATTTATTGTCCACAAAACTGAGCTGCATCAGTGAGTATGTTAACATGCACAGCAACAATATTGTGGGATCACACCTGGATTTGATCAGTTGGAGAGTGGATCCTGTGGTTACTATCTGTCCGTACGAAACACAGGGAAGCCAAACATAGCCTGCTGTGAAAAGCTGTTTTTATTTTCCTTCCTGTTGTCTTTCACTTGCACATGGATGGCAAAACAATTCATATGAACGTGTGACATGCCATTAACTCACCAAGCTCTCCCCCACTGTGCTGGCTGCGCCACTTGCTCAGATGTTTTCCCATTGGCACTGAGCTGGGTGCGTCTCCTGGAGGTCTCCATGGTCCCAGCTCTGGAGAAGGATCAGGTTGTTGTTGTGGGGAATAAAAGGTGGACAGAGAAAGAGGTCTGGAATCCCAGTTCCACAGCTGTGGGCGCTATTTATTCAGAAAAACAGAATACAGACACTTATTCATGCATTCATCTGCATATTTGTCCATATTATCAGTTGGACATCTGCTCTGCACCAGTGTCTTGCACTTTGCACACAAGCAGGTCAATGAACACCCAGTGGCATTTCCTAAGTAAAAAGAAAGTACACACACACAGACATTTATATATATATATATATATATATATATATATATATATATATATATATATATATATATATATATATATATATATATATATATATATATATATATATATATATATATAAATAAGCAAACGAAAGTATATATCATATTACTAGGAATAAGTGTAGTTTACTTTCTTACACCGTCGTGTTAGAGGACATTACACTGACTGTTCAGCCATAATCAAGTCTTCTTGTAACCCTGCCGATACAGTCTGACTATAAACGAGACCTTAATTTATTTGTGAGAGATTTATTTCAAACAGAAAATAGATGACAAGAGTAAAGGTGATGCCAAGCTGGCTAAAAGTATAAAAGATACCGGCGCTGAACTGAACACACAGAAACTACATACAAGCCTCTTCGTTTCACCAAAACAGTCTCCATGAGACTAAACACTGAAAATGAGGGGGAAAACTGAGCTTATGTAAGTTTAACAAAATCGGAACAATGTCTATGTGATAAACACGCATCATAACACGGTCGACAACCTTGTTATCGCAGCTGTTTTCTTCCCGGATGCAGCTCCGAGCTGACAGGATGAAACACGGTGTTTGACGATGTTATGAACATGAAGGAACCGTGAAAGTAACAAGTAACGAACCACTGCGTCTCAGCTCACTCACCCGCTGACAACGACGGACGGGACGGACTCCGGACTCGGGACTCCCGCGGATCCGGATCAGGTCTACCGCGGTTCATCCACTCACCGCTACACTGCTCATTGAGGCACGACAAAAACCCCGCCCATAAGGCCACGACGTCTGAAAATAAAACCAATAGCATTTGTGCGAAGGTGGGCCTGGGCGGGGCTTCTGGCTTCTGATTGGGTGACGCTGACTGGAGCCACAAGCGCCTGACACTCGCCGATGTTTCCACATGATGACCGCTTCTTTGGACGATAAAGTCGAAAATGGTGTTCAAACGCTGTCATTTACAAAGTCCTATAAAGGTGTCGGACGTCATAGTCGATGGATTAAGATGTCAACTGTTTGCTGTGATCGGTTATACGGTGTTTGTTCTGTAATATATAAATAGCAGACACCGATAATATGTATGTATATGTATGGCTTTACGCTTTTTGCGAAAATACAAATGAAAGAAAAACATATTAACCATGATCGTTCACTAAAAATAAAAAGGAGTTGTTTATGGCTTCATGTGTTCAAAGGCAGTTCAAAACAATATTTCAAAACAGTAACATTAAAAAAGTCCTAAAACCAGGTTATAGAAAAGTATTAGTTATCCAAAGCACTTAAGGTTCAAGGTTCAATGTCAATCTGACCAAAACAGAAAAGACGAGGCATTAATCATGTTGTTTCCAGAATGTGAGTTTAAGTGATTTCTGTATGAGACCTCTACACCTGTGGACCCGTAGTTTTGTGACTCCCAGTGAACTATGAGCTGTAGTTGTCTCAGGTTTAAGAGGTTTAAGAGGAATAGTTCCATAGTTTATTCTTGTCATCCTTGAGTATTTTGGGTTATGATCCTGTTGGAGCTGCAACTGAGACCAGCTTTTCTGACACTGGCCAGCACATTTCAACATTTCAGTCATGAATGCCTTCGAGACTTCACTGTACCCCGCATAGTTTCACAACCTGTTTGAGATGCAATGAAGTACAAGTTATTCTGGTTCTTTAGTTATCGCTCCTCATATTCACCTGTTCAGTTTGTCATTGTTTTTTCTTCTTGCAGGAAAAACCACAGAGGTTGGCTACAGTCTTGTGCATTAAGTGATTGTGGCACTGTCATTGTGATTTAAGATTTAAATTTTCCAACTGTTGTCACAAACGTCAATCTGCTTATAAATCACCTTCTAGTCTTTACCTTTAACATGCTTGTCCAGAATTTTCTGCTGTTAGTTGCAGGCAGATGCGCGTGTATAAACTAACCACTAGAGGGCAGAAGTGAGCTGCAAGATGAACGGTCAACTACAGTACGGTTGCCTGGAGGCTCTCACCTGCTGTAGGACTTCATGGATGTTACAGCAACTCGTTTCAATTCAATTTTATTTATATAGCGTCTATTACATCATAGGTTGTCTCTAGGATCTTTCCAGAAACCCAGAACGTGACCCCCCGAGCAATTATTACATAAACAACGGCAGGTAAAAACTTCCCTAGTGGGAGAAAAATCTTAAACCAAACAGCGGCAAGAAAAACTCCCCTTTAAGAAGGAAGAAACCTGGATCAGGACCTGGATCATAAGGGGAGACCCTCCTGCTGAAGACCAGCTGGGTAGAACAGGAAAAGGGAGATCAGACAGAGAGAATAAAGAACAGAGAGTAGAAAGACACAGACACACTGTCAGCGGTACAAAAGACAAGATATATAAGTACAACTATCCATCAGCAGCAGAACTAAGAGTTTTGTGTATATATGACTGATATGTGGTTAGTTGGCAGACTAGAGAGACGACTATATAAACAAAATACTACTGATATCATGAGTGACTAGTATGTTAACAAATAAGCACCCTTTAATTTTTGCTGGACCACTGTTGTTGACGTCATCACATCTAACGTGATACAATGATAAACCCACAACATGTCAAAGGACAAAAAAAGCCAGTTTTTTTCAATTCTACTGTTATATTGAGATCTAATGAAATAATTAATATTGCTAACAGCAGTATAACAAAAAGAAAAATGGACTGAGGGCAGCAGACAGTTGATTCAAGCATTTTCTTTGCTCTGCTGCCTCTAATGTTGGGAAATCCCTCTTTTATTGCTTGTGGCAGTTTAATTTTGAGTTCAACATTATTGTATTTGTTTATGTAAACAAGTGAGATATCTGACTCTGGGACATTACCAACCACCGGAGACAGTTAATGTGCACAGGAGAAAGTCACTGATGTTCTTACTGAAGCCACAAATCTGAATCCTGTTTGGAGGATGATTTTTGTGAAACGGAAATGGGACAGAAGAGCCGAGCCGTGACTCCCTACTCCTCCCGATGAAGTGCCTCCCTCCAGAGGACTTTTTCCTTTTCCTCACATGGTATCATCCTCCATCATCAAATGACAGCCATCTTTCTTTTTGTGTTACTTTTCTCAGTCTCTCAAATGTGCAACACATTTTTCTTTCTTCTATTTTCCTTTTGCAACTGTCTTTGTTTTTAGTTTCCTCCAGTTTCCCAGGTCTCCACAGTAATTATTCTGTTTCTGTCTTCCCACTCTTCTGCTCTGTAGTCTTTGATCCGGTGCCTTGTTGCCGTGCTGCATCCAGACAATGTGATATATCTAGGCCAAGAAGCATCTGAGAACAAGTTCTTCAGTACCACGAAGCAGGCAAACATGCTTCACGACGTATCTGAGGAACAGAGGAGGATTTCTGCCGCTGCTACCTTGTGTTACCTTTTGTGTAAGTGGATGTGTAAAATGCAAGTCTGCTCTCAGGGAGTTCATTTATCGAACAACTATCACTTATCTTACACATTTATCACACTTATCTCCTCATAAATAGGATATTTATGATAAACTAACCCACATATGACGGCTAATTCAGGGCCATTATTGCGGAAATAGGCAGCTTATTCTTGTGATACTACATAACGCTGTGAAGACGGAAAAGATAGGCTGTGTACGTATTTCTTTTTCTGTGTACGTGTCATATGATTGTCAGCTCTCCTAACAGAGATCATGAATAATTCATCTAACGGAAGAAGTTTTAAAGAATTCACCATAATCACCAGGAGCAGGGAGTAAGGTATGATTTCTGTGTGTGCACGCGTGTCATCTGGATGAAAAGAGCCGGTACTGGTCGGATGGCACACATGTGGACTTTGGGGGGCTGCCTGACATATCTTACCCTAATAAGCTCCCCTGGGATGCTGAATGCATGTCTTTACGCATAACAGTGTTTTCATTCTGGCAATATTACACCGTAAACAAAACAGTTTTATTTAGAGGACGTTCCAGCATCTTTCAATTATTATATTGTATGCATCAGGGCATTAAAAAAATAAAAATAAAAAATACAACTACATACAATATATTATGTCATTTCATAGTTTATTAAGCAAGCAATAAGTTAAAAAATAGAAGCAGGGTGAGAAGAATTAAGAATCTTCGCCAGCATTAACTTTTATAGTGTCATCAGCCTCTGTGGTGATGTGGATGAATTTTGGCTGACAGCATTTAGTTCACTGAGGTTTGCAGGCTTTCATTCATGCATAGCTCTGTTAGGTCCCACCACAGCACTTCACTTACGTTAAATCTGGACTTTGACTGGACCTCTACAACCTTTCTTTTTTTTTTCAAGTCCTGCTTTAGATTAACTGGTGCTATAGGTTCACTGGATTATTATCCCCTTGCAAGGCCCACTCTCAGCCAAGCTTTAACTAATACAGTTTTTTTTGTTTTTTTTACTAAATGTGGTTTGTGCATAACTGTTAAACATCTCCTCTTTGGTCTTGTTGGAATGTCCTTCTCTTCCAGAACTCTTGTGGTTTCCTTAGATTTGCAAACCTAAGCTTTGCTGTCATATTCTCTTCGGCGAGAAGAGGCTGCCCACTCAAAACCTTTCCAAACAAGTTTGACTTTTGCAGTCATGTTCTAAGTGTGGAGTGCAAAAAAAAACTTTAAGATTTGATGTGGCAAGCTGAGTCCTGTATAGTGTGAGATGTTGCTCTCTTTTGTTTGTTTTCACAATTTCTCTAAGCTTTGACTTAAGCTAAGTCAAAGTTTGAAGTAAATTATAAAACAATCATAATATTTCACATATCATTTATCATAAACTACTTGCTGCCTTGTGTTTTCAAATGTGTGAAGCACTTTGTGAGCCTCTCTCTGTGAAAGGTTCTATACAAATAAAGTTTACTTACTTACTAAATTCGAACACTGACTTCTGGGAAGACTGACAACTGGAATGTTTTCCACTTGTGTGAGATCTTTTTCAACAATAAGGGAATCTAAAATGCTTGGAAATGATCTTATAATAACCCTTCCCAGCAGTGGCTGTTTGTTCATGGTGCAATGCTTTTCCTAGGGGAGGTGGAGCATTCATTCATTCATTCATTCATTCATTCATTCATTCATTCATTCATTCATTCATTCATTCATTCATTCATTCATTCATTCATTCATTCATTCATTCAATCACTAAAAGGCTCAGTGGTGACTGATTTGACAGTTTGAGCTACTTCTTTGCGTTATTGTCCAATCAACATAAATCCATCCCACCAGTGGCCCCGCCCCTTCCGCCAGGTTCAAAGTTGCACAAACTGTCCCCCAGAAACGCTCACATATTATATATATATATATATATATATATATATATATATATATATATATATATATATATATATATATATATTTGCACCTTTCAGGATCAATGCAGTCACAATGTTGTCTCTATGGGTTCCGGGAGGGCTCGCACATGCATGCTTGTGTCATACGTAAAAAGGCTACTGTTCACAGCAACTGAAGTTCCTTTCAGTTGGCATAATAATAAAGAAAACTTTGCACTACAATAACTGGGCCTTCCAGACCAATTTATATAAGTTATATAAGAGTGGGAAATTGTATAATTGTCAGTTTTCAAGCAGCTGGTATGTTCGCACTAGAACCCAGACTGGTTTCTACTTGAAGAACAAATATGAGGCTCATAACACAGCCACAGGGGACTGTATGTTTCAGGAACTGTCCAGGACATGTAAAGGAGTGTGGCACCTGTGGCACCTGTGTCAACATGGGTCCTTATGGTTCCAGTAAATATGGATTTCCTACTAACTTTAATGGTCCTGTTATTCCACTAGGTGGCACCATAATGAAAAAAGCTTTAGGGTAAATAAAGTCTCCCATAGTAAAGAATTTGTTTTGGGGATTTCAATATTTTTATTGTTAATTTTTCAATGTCAACATCACCAACAATAGTACCATCACATCAGATTTTCCTCAGAATTCACTGCTACTCAGACTGACGGATGTAAACACTTCTCTAAGGTCATTACTGATGTCTTACCTCCTTGTAACTGTGTTAACACACCTGAATGCTCCAAACCAGTAACTGTCTGAGCTTCTGCTTGTATGGAGGCCTGATCAATTACTCAAGTGCTTTTGATTAGTAGCACTTAGCTGCTGTAAACCCTCCCTCTGTAACGCCCATCAAAACACTAATGCGTTACTGGATTCGCCTTTTAGCTTTGTTTTTGTTTAATAAATTATGACACGGTGTAGCATGTGATGTATCGTTGTTTATTTGATATTGTTTTTCATCTTTGTCAAGGGCCAGATGATTATTATAGATTTGTAAATCTTATGAGTGAAAGTGGGTATATTTTCCTTTTCCGCACCGGTACACATTTGCTGCTCAGTTGGAGTGTGTTTGGGTGTATGTACTTTAGTGTTGGATGTTTTAGGCTTCATAGCATATCAAAGACACAATGCAGCAGGACTCCTAAATAATTTACAAAAAAGGAAAGCAACAAAAAGGCCCTCTGTCTGTCACAACTGCTCCTGTGTAATTATCCTTACTGTCATATCAGTGTTATCACCAGCATTTAAGATTCAAGAGGCAGTGTTCCTGTCTTCTGTAGAGCATAAAAACAATCCTCAAATAGGAGTTCATATAATAAAGAATTTAGATGTATTTTTCCTTTTTCATTTGAATATCCCAACATGTTAAACCTTAACTTGATAAATATTAATACAGGTCCTGGCGTCAGAAATCCTGAGACAGCTTTCTACAAAATTCAACTAAAATGCAACCCTTGTCAGCCAATGCAACAATCTTTGTAAACAGAGTTGGGTTTTTTTCATATGTTTGTTAATTATTTATTTCATTCTAACAGAATATGTAAGTTAAATAACGCTGACACAGTGAACGTAGCCGAGTGACAAAACGTAGACTTGAGATAATGAAGCAGAAACACAAAGAACAGCCACAATCAGACACTATACTTGAATTCAGAGATTTCAACACTTACGTTTGTGGGTCATATGCACACAAAGGATTCACTGTAACTAAGAGAGACAGATAATAAAACAGAAAGATGGATTTATATTTTCTTATGAGGTTCTTTTTGGAGGATTAAGGAAGTAAAGAACTGTTGTATGAGTCCTTGTTTTCTTGCAAGAGCATTTTCAGTATACATTATTGCTTTTGGGTCAAGCACTGGTCAGGAGGGGCATTTGTAATCTTGGTATATGCCCAGTAGCTGACCTCAAACCATTCATAAGTGCTTGCTCCTCCACATCCACCTTCTGTTAACCTACAATAATATTATCATGTAAAAATGTTTGAAAACATTTGTGCAGATGTTTTGGATATTATAAGTAGTGTGATTATTTTTCAGGGCGTGTTTCAAGTGTCTGCTTCTGCAAGCATATTGCAATAGTATCTGTGTATGTGCATTTCTGCACGTTCTGACGTATGTGCGTTTTGTCTGTGAGATGCGTCAGTAACTGGGGCAGAACTGATTGTTGCTGATGACTGTAGGCAAGCACGGACCTACATTTAGCTCTGCCGTGCAGAGGAAGAGGGGTTTAGGAGGGTAATCAACATTTGGGTTTCTACTGCACTCCTTCTCTGCTTTTCCCTCTCTCCCAGAATATGACTACCTCCCTCTCTGCTTCTCTGGACTGCTTTCAAACCTTTTCCCCTCATCTCTTAATTGTATCTGGTGCTCAGGACAAAGGTTGAAGCTATTCTATCTGACAAGGAAAGCCAACTCATTCTCTTTTTTTTAAACTTGTCACTCACTGATGCTTGGTCAGGAGCCCCTGCAGCCATTTCCATTGCCTGGAGCACTCCTGTAATATCACTTTTGACATTCAGAGTAGTACCAAGCTGGAGATCGAACTGTTGACGTTTATGGGTCACCATGGTAACATCAAAAATGAAAAGATGAAATGCTCTGCAATGAAATGGAACATTTTAACAGAATAACAAAGATGTTTTGCTTTGCTAAATAAATTATTTACACCTAAACTTAAACATACTTTTAAGTTAATCAAAAGCCATTGATGAAAAAAACACACTGAAGAGTAAATGAATGACAAAAAAGAAAAATATTTTCAACAGCCTCAAACCCAAGCTCCATGTTCATGTGTCCTGTAAACATACTTTACCCCCACTCCTAATGGTTTTCTTACTTCTGAATAACTGAGTACTGTTTAGCAATCCTTACAGCATGCAGTTTTAAAGTTTTCTTTTGACACAGCCAGTCTGTATGTTGCCAAGGACATCTGGCAAGATGCAGCTATTGATCAATTGCCTGCATGTTGAAAAAGATGGGGAAAGGCTTCTCGAAAACTCTTAGCAAAGTTTCATCATGTGCCAACTTGGGAGGGAGAACATCTTGAAAGAACCACATAAAAGTTCCACAGAAAATAAAACTATGAAATACCAACAAAACCCTTTGCAAAAAGTCAATATTTGTGCAGAGAATATCGAAGACCTTTGTATACAGCATAGCCAATACTTTCTTCTAAGATGGATACGGCTGCTCACAGTTGCCCTTTTCACAGCATGCGCATCATATTACATCCTTTTTAAATCCTGTTGTTCTCCCTTGGTAATCAACCTGAGAGCCGCAAAACAGGGGGTTAGCAGACGTGGGCATTTTTGGCCTCACCTCAAACACTGAACAGAAGAAGAAGAGTTTACTAATCAACATGAATGTCAGAAAATCAAGGAGAGATTTAGAGGACATTTTACTGTCACTGGGATTTTGTACTTATGGGAGGAAAAAACAAAAGGGGTTGACGGATGTTTTTGCAGCTGCAGACCTGAGGTATTAATATCTGGAAGACTGAGATGAAACTAAATCCGACAATAAGAGGCACACGGTTACCACTGTGGTCCTTGAATGTTGTCAGCTGACCACTGACAGTGAAATAACCCAAATATGTTACTGTCAAAAAAGTGATTTGTGGTGGGTAGTTAGCCATTTTGTGTTTTATTTTATTAACCAAAAGTTATGGATAATAGCCTGATTGTAGTGTTTTATAGGGGAGAGAGCAACGCTGACAGCAGTAAAAAGGAGTGAGACAAACATGCAGATGACGGCTGGGCAGCGGAGGGTTAATAAAGCCAACAGGAGTGCACAGTGTAAGCCCCAGTTAAAGAGGGTTTAAAACCCCAAACATTTCCTTATGATCTAAACATCTAAAAAAATGGCTCAAAACTAAATCAAAACTCCATTAGAACCGTGTTTAAAGAAAAATAAATGAAACAGCTCCACTCCCAGATGTGGCCCTGTACTTCGCCTGGTGACCTCTCGTGAAATGCTCCTGATTTGCTGTGTTGGCTCAGCGGCCTGCTGGGCTACTTCCCCAGGAGGCCACCTGGTAACACAGAAACAACGTGTAACACATTTCCCAACTCTGTTGCCGAGAGTGTGCAAGGAAGCAACTTATCATCGTTGCTATGGTGTATTTATAAAATGAATAAAGCACACAGCAGCCTTCAGTCGATTATTACCCCTGTTTCTGTGTGATCGAATTCCAATATATACAAACAATCACTACACCTAATAACTTTGCTAATATTTACACAAGACCAAACCAGTAATTATATATTGGTCATACAATATATATCACACAACTCTCAAAATAAGGCTCTGGTCTGAATGAAACCGGGTCAGACAAACTGAAATGCCACAACCCTGATGGAACTGACAAACCTCCTCATCCTTGTTAGGCCAGAACAACCACTAACAGATCCTGGAGAGGGTCCTATTGACGCTAGAATGTGCAGCAGCTTCATGCACCCTCCTCCACACCTCTTAGCTCTTAGAGCTTAGGCACACAATGTGGAAGTGTGTGTAGATCTATGTCTTGATGACAGTGTATGTTATTCCTGAATTTGAGTTTTTTGTTTTGTAGAAACAACCTCTGGGCTCTGAGGGATAATGGTGTTCAGGCTCCTTAGGCATGTTTTTGGATTCCATATATCTTTTGACTGATAACATGTCAGGGTCAGCACCTTGTGCCTCCTCCCATTCATGCTCAACAGGCTCTTCTTCACCTCCTTCTGGGGCCAGCTCAATTGTCGATGTCACTGGGGCTGTCTGCACCTCCAGCTCTCTACCTGAGGCCTCTGTGGGCTTAGTGGGTAGTTGGAAACCTGGACATTGCATCTGCATTGACTTACTCTTTCTGGAGCAGTTCTTAATGTCGTAGTCAAAAGAGGAAAGTTGTGCCGCCCATCATTGTTCTACCCCATCTGCCTGTAAATGAGCAACAGGGTTGTTATCAGTGAACACTGTGAATTTTACTCCAGACAGGTAGTCTTTAAATTTCTCTGTCAATACCTACTCGAGGGCAAATAGTTCTAACTTGAATGAGCGTCAATTGGCATAATTCCATTTGTTTGAATGAAGGCTGTGGCTAGTGTAAACTATCAGCTGGTCTTGTTCCTCTTGAACTGGGCCAAAGACTGCTCTAACCCCGGAAGCTGGCATTTGTTGTGGCATTGAATGACTCTTGACAATCAGGCGACCACTGTACTGCCCTGGTTTCAGGCTTTTCATCGACTGGGATGCTTGTCAGGAGGTGGTTTAAAGGGTGTGCAATCTTGGCAAAATTGGACACACTTTGCCTGTAATAACAAGCTAATTCAAGGAATGCTCATACCTGCCTTATGGTGGTAGGGGTTGGCCAATCCCACACAGCCAAGAGATTATCTGGGTCCGGCCTGACACCCTTTTGATCCACCACATGGCCCAAGAAATTCACCTTCTACCAAAAGACTTGTCCAAATGCAGCTTCAATCCATGGCTTTCAAATAACTCTTCAAGGTTCTGCAGGTGAGAGGATAAATCAGATGATTAAATGATTGTACTGTATCATCCAGCAAAGACTCAAGACAATTGCCCACTCAAACACTGCTGCATTAACTGTTGAAATGCAGCTGGCACATTACAAAGTCCAAAAGACATGCGTTCAAACTCAGAGCCCCAGCGGTGTGGTAAAAGCAGTCTTTTTCAACACTTTGGGGTCCATTTCAACCTGCCAGCAACCACTGGCCAGGTTGAGAGTGGGAAACCACTCTGCTCACGTCAAGTTGGTTAAAGTTTCTTTAAAGCATCCTTTTGGTTGATAGTATTAAACTTCTTGTAATCCACACAGAATCTCAAACTGCCATCTTTTTTTCTCACCAACACAATGGGTGCAGCCCATGGACTACATCTCTCTCTGATGACTCGTTTCTTAAAACATTTTTTTTGTGATGAAAGTCTTCATCTCTTTGTACAACACAAAAAAGGTTGGTAGCACTCTTTGACGGGTGGTGCATTGCCCGTATGTATGCTGTCCTGCACCAAGCCAGTACACGTGCAGTTATTGTCATGTCACGCAAATACCTTCCTACACTTCTGCAGGAGGATCTGTAGGTTCACCTGTTGCTTCTCTGTGACTGATTAGCAGATTGGCAGATTCTGAGTCTCTCCATCAGCTACTGGCTCTACCAATGCAACTTCAACAACAGAACCTTCCTTCAAAGCCAGGTTCAGGTCTCAAAGTCCATGCACATCTACTTCCTCTACATAGTACAGCTTCCTTGGCCCGTCCGAGCTTGCTTGTCCCTGTCCCAGCACTTTAAATTTTTTGGAGGAACCTTGATGCTGCGCCGGCTGAATGGCTTCTCCACCACAGTGACCTTGACCCCTCCAGCACATAGTCAAAAGCATCTCTCCAAACTCCTTCTTTCTAAAATTTCTGCTGGGGGAAAGTGCACTTCTCTGGCCATTTAAAAAGGGGGCTACAACAAGCCACCACAACATTAATGCCAATAACAAGTGGGTGTGGGCAATGCATGTCTTCTATTATCGCAACCCCACGTCTGTGTATCTTATTACCCTCTACTTCAAAGTCTAATGCTGCATAGCTGCTGTAGGGGAATTCATAGCCAATGGCTGCCCGCAACTTAAAAACTACAGGGATCTTCCCCAGCTTAGCTTAGGTAAAATGCTGCTGGAAGAGACTTGTATTAAGGTATGTGGAACCCTGTGTCAAGCAGTCTGGACAGCCCCACTTCTTCAATACTCACAGTGCTGGACATTCTCCAATTACAGCTTCTGTAACCCTCTACTCCTCTGACATGCCTCCAACCCCTGCCCCTTGGACCTTAGCAGCAGGGGTGGCTAGTTTAAATCTGTCTGAGAGGCAGATGACTGCCTACAAAACCTTGCAATATGACCTGATCATCTGCAAAGATGGCAAATGCGCCTACCTTGCTCATTCCACTGATCTGCTGGTGCTGCTGATTGCTTTTGTTCCCTCCTGGGTTGAGATCAAGGGTGTGGTCCTCTGGGTTCTTGGTTCCACATACTCTCCTTGAATCTAGGCCCCACTCCCCGCGTTCAAACTCCATGCTCCCAGAAACTTTCCCTGTGTATGGGCTCTTCCCTCCTACGGGCTCTCCCCCTCCCGTCTCATGCATTCTTTTAGTCCCAGGTCGTTCCTCTTGTCCGCTGCGTATTGGATGTCCCTGTCTGATTCCATAATTGGCTGTGTAGGATGTCGCTCACCAGACTAGCACTGCCAAGGTGTGGCTGATCTATAATTAAAGTGGGTGCAAAGCAGGAAGTGCACAACATCATGCAATAAACGGCAGACAAAAACATGGAGCAAACAAACAAACAAATAAACTATACAGAATCATAATGGCATGCCAAAACAAATTAATACTTATAATAGAATTTCTGCGCTGCAACAAATACATCGGGGATGTCAGTCCATCGCATTTCACTAAGATATTTTTCTGGGAAACACTCATTCCATTGCTATATCGTCTTCCTGGTGACTTTGTTGACCACACTTCACCTTTCGTGTGTGTGGTTAGATTTGACTTCATCCCCGTCTTCCCACAAGCACCCACAAGTGTTGGTTTTCTGAAAGCCATGTTGATTGATAAACTGTTCTTCTTCTCTTAACTTTTTCAAGAAAAAACAGAAATGCCCAGGTCTGCTTACCCCCCGTGCTCACTTACATAATATGATGATAAAAATATCTTTTATTGTCACTGTTGAAACATTGTTACGCAGCATTCAGCAGTGAAATTTGTTTTAGCAGCTCTTGCTGAGCAGAAAAGGAAAGTTTAATTTAAGTAGCACACAATTTAACTACCTTTAAAAACTAAACTTAATGGATGACTAACCTAAGGTAAGAAATAATATTTTGTGGTTCTCAGGTTGCCCATATTCATACACACCAATAATAGTGGCTTGGCACTGGAAGAGTGTGTTTACACAAACAGCAAGGCAGCATCCTAGAATCAGCTGAATAATAACAGTGTTATTAGTAAGAGCTATGCTTTGTGTGCCAGCTTTTTCTTACCTTAACAGACTAATTTGGCTCAGTCACCACCTCTGCTGCTGAATTATTCACATATTAATTGTGCATCATCTTTTTCCTGCCTAATGACCAGGTTTTTAACTAAGAATACTATCAATAGTATCTATAGTTTTCATGCAATATTTTTTACTAACTAACTAACTAATTACATGTACATGTTGATTTCTGTACTTGATCACTCATTCTGGGTGAAACTCACCAGGATGAAAGTAAAGCTGTTAAAGATGTTGAAGCCTGATAAATCCTTCCTTGTTCTTTTTTTTCCACAATTTAAATGACAATTTGTGTTTGAGTCTCTTTGAAATAACTCTCAACTGATAAAACAATATTTTGTTGACGTGATT
Source organism: Xenentodon cancila (assembly GCA_014839995.1). Classification (NCBI taxonomy): domain Eukaryota; kingdom Metazoa; phylum Chordata; class Actinopteri; order Beloniformes; family Belonidae; genus Xenentodon; species Xenentodon cancila. Next base: position 27,576,897 of record CM026197.1, read on the forward strand.
TCAAACAGGGCAGCACAGTGGCTTAGTGGTTAGCACTGTTGCCTCACAGCAAGAAGGTTCCTGGTTCAGTTCCCGGCCCGGTGGGTCTTTCTGTGTGGAGTTTGCATGTTCTCCCCGTGCTTGCGTGGGTTTCGTCCGGGTATTCCGGCTTCCTCCCACAGTCCAAAAACATGCAGTGTAGGTTCATTGATCTTTCTAAATTCTCCCTAGGTGTGAATGTGAGTGTGATTGGTTGTTTGTATGTGGCCCTGGATAGACTGGTGACCTGTCCAGGGTGTACCCCTGCCTTTCGCCTGATATGCGTCGGGATAGGCTCCGACATACCCCCGTGACCCGGAAACGGATAAAGCGGGTATAGATAATGGATGGATGGATTTCAAACAGGAGATAATACAACATTAGTTCATGGATTTCAGGAGACTGTAGTGTTCAGATATGGTCACATTTTCAGAGAGTCAGAGTCAAGTTTATTGTCAATTCTACCACATGTGAGATACATACAGAGAATCGAAATTGTGTTACCCTCAAACCCTCGGTGCTACACAATAAATACATTTAAAACACAAAGTGCAGGTTAAAAAGAGACAAGAAACAAGTTGTGACATGACAACAACAGTTTTTCGGTTTGTTTAAAGTGACATGGTGCAAAGCAAGCGGTCCAGTTCTGCCAAAATACAGATACTGAGATCAGAGTGAGTGAGGGGGGGGCAAGGCGGGAAACGGTGGAAGAGAAGGGAGAGTGTTAAGTGTCCTGACAGCCTGGTGGACGAAGCTGTCCTTCAGTCGGCTGGTTCTGGCTCGGAGGGTCCGCAGGCTCCTCCCTGAAGGCAGCAGACTGAAGAGGCTGTGTGACGGGTGGGTGGGGTCTCTCACAATGCTGAGGGCTTTGCGAGTCAGACGGCTGCTGTAAATGTCCTGAAGTGAGGGGAGAGAGACACCAACGATCTTCTCAGCTGCTCTCACGACGCGTTGGAGAGATTTGCGGCAGGTTGCGGTGCAGGATCCGTACCACACGGTGATGCAGCTGGTCAGGATGCTCTCGATGGTACAGTCCAGGAGAGGTCCTCTGAGATGTGGACACCCAGGAACTTGGTGCTGCTCACCCTCTCCACAGCAGCACCGTTGATGGTCAGAGGAGCATGCTGGGTGTGTTGTCTCCTGAAGTCAACAACAATCTCCTTGGTCTTCTCCACGTTCAGGGAGAGATTGTTGTCGCTGCACCACTCAGCCAGGCGGCTCACTTCGCTTCTGTAGTTTGACTCATCGTTGTTGTTGATGAGACCCACCACAGTCGTGTCGTCCGCAAACTTTACGAAGAGGTTGGAGCTGTGAATCGGTGTGCAGTCGTGGGTCAGCAGGGTGAAGAGGAGGGGGCTCAGCACACATCCCTGGGGGGCCCCTGTGCTCAGTGTGATGGTGCTGGATGTGTTGCTGCCGACCCGTACTGCCTGTGGTCTCCCAGTCAGGAAGTCCAACAGCCAGTTGCACATTGAGGTGCTGATCCCCAGCTGGTCCAGTTTGCGAACGAGCTGCTGGGGGATGATGGTGTTGAATGCTGAACTGAAGTCGATGAAAAGCATTCTTACATAAGCGTTTCTGGTGTCCATATGTGTGAGGGCTGTGTGGAGGGCAGTGGAGATGGCGTCGTCAGTGGACCGGTTGGAGCGATATGCGAACTGGTAGGGGTCCAGAGAGGGGGGGAGAGCAGCCTTGATGTGATGCATGACTAGCCGTTCAAAGCACTTCATGATGATGGGAGTCAGTGCGACTGGACGGTAGTCGTTGGAGCAGGAGGGAGATGACCGTTTTGGGACCGGACGGATGCTGGTGGCTTTGAAGCACGTGGGAACCACCGCCTGACTCAGTGACATGTTAAAGATGTCTGTGAAGACATCCGTGAGTTCTCCTGCACAGTCTCTCAGTACACGACCAGGTATGTTGTCAGGACCCGGAGCTTTGCGGGCGTTGATCCTGCTGAGGGATCTCCTCACAATGTCCGGCGACAGCGTCAGCACCTGGTCGCCGGGAGGGGGTGGTGCTTTCTGTGCGGCGATGGTGTTGTGTGCCTCGAAGCGGGCGAAGAATGTGTTCAGCTCATTCAGCAGGGATGTGCTGCTCTCACAGGTCTGCGGTGGGGGCTTGTAGTCCGTAATGGTCTGAATCCCTCGCCACAGGCTCCGTGTGTCCCTGCTGTTGCTGAAACGGCGGGCTATCCTCCTGGAGTACCGTCTCTTAGCCTCCCTGATGCCATGGGACAGGTTGGTCGTAGCTGTCTTTAGACCCACTTTGTCTCCAGCTCTGAAGGCAGCGTTCCGAGCCCTCAGGAGTCTGTGGACTACCTTTGTCATCCACGGCTTCTGGTTGGCTCTGACTTTGATGGTTCTGGAGTCTGTTACATCATCGATGCACTTGGCGATGTAGGCGGTAACAGACTCTGTGTACTCCTGGAGGTCTGTGGTGTTGTTGATGGTGGCAGCTTCTCTGAACATGCTCCAGTCTGTGGTGTTGAAGCAGTCTCGAAGTGCCTCTGTGGACCCCTCTGGCCACACCCGGACCTGCTTCCAGACTGGTCTGACAACTTTAACCAGTGGCCTGTATGCTGGCAGTAGCATGACAGTGATGTGGTCTGAGGCACCGAGGTGGGGGAGGGGGTGGGCTTTGTAGGCTGTCTTGTTGTTGGTGTAGACTTGGTCCAGAATGTTGTCTCCTCGCGTGGGGAACTTGATGTGGTGGTGAAGATTTGAAAAGATGGTCCTTGGGTCTGCGTGGTTGAAGTCCCCCGCCAGGATGAGGAAGGCCTCAGGGTGGGCTGTCTGCTGCTCGCTGATCCGCTGGTACAGCTCGGTCAGCGCCTCTCTCCTGGTGTGGGTGGAGGGGCTGGGGGGGATGTAAACAGCAGTGAGTAGTATGACCGAGTATTCGCGCGGTAGATAGAAAGGACGACATTTAATAATCATAAACCATTTTCTTTCTGCAGTCAGTTATCAGTTTAGCACAAGTTCTGCAGCCTCCTTTCAAAGAAAATGATGAGTTGCTTGTTTTTGAGGTCAGCTGACCCCTGACCTCGCCTGGCAGACTCTGTTTTGCATGTTCGTGTGGATGCCACGGAGCTGGGACATTCACTAAACTTGACATATTTTGATATGGACAGTTCCATGTGGAGAAAAGGTTCATCGGCAAGTCCCTCAGTTCTAAGGATCCATTTTAATATGGAAAAAAAGGATGTACAAGAAAACTAACAGGAGCAGCCAGCCAACTTCAAGAATGTTTAGTACATCATTAGTATCTCAAAATATCTCCCTTAATACATTTAGCATCCAATTTTTTGATCCTGAATGGAGGTTAGCATTAATTTAATGGACTTTAAAAGGTTTTTCTATGAGATCAGTATAAATGAATGGCTCAGGGTCACCCACGTAATCCATAACAGTATGCTTTACAAAAAAGAGGTGGGGGTGGAGATCTTAAATGTAGAGAAGACTGCTGTCTGCTGTGCTGGTTCCACAACAGAGGAAAATCATAACTGTAGGCTCTGCATCCCATCCTGCATTTGGAATCTATAAACCACAAGTAAGCTTTCAGTCTAGGAAGGTGGTACTTGGTTGTTAAGAGCTTTAAGTATGAGGAGACAAAAGCTACTGGAGAAAAAACTGGAGAATTTTGTATCAGCTGAAGGCTGATCAGAGAAATTCAGTACAGTCTAATATCAAGAAATTGTAGTTTATACTTGAGGAAACACATGTGTGGATGCCTTTTCTCTTTGAGACAGAGCGCAGTTCATGTACAGGACAATTGAAAGTGCTTTACATAAAAGATTTAAAAACAAACAATGCATTAAAAAGTAGGAGTTTAAGAGCAGAAATAAAGACAAACACAAGGTAAACAAAAATTAAACATATGATATGCAAAAAATAAAATAAAGGTTTTAGCGCATTGTGGTGGATTACTGAAATGCAGCAAATAACTTGTTTACAAATCTTGGTCAAAACTCCAGTGTTCCTAACAGTACCGGATGACAAAGTAATGCTAAATCATCTATTCCTGCAGCCCTCAGGTCCAAACACAGCAACCTTGGACTTACCTGAATTTATTAAAAGGCAATTATGAGTAGGAAAGGCATTCACGCCTTTAAGATAAGATTTTAGTCTCTCTGTATGGTTTCTTCTTGGTTTTTTGAAAAGTGTAGCATATTCATTATAGCATTGGTCATTTTTGCTATGCTTCCTAATTCTCCCTTTAAAAGTAAGCATTTATAAACTGAATATGACTTGTCCAAGCAAAGTTCTTCTTGGAACACCATGTTCCTAAATATTGCTTATTCTTATAAATGATAAATATGACTTATACCAGGCAAATGTGATCAATTGAATCCCAATAACATATTCAAGCCTCTAACATAATGTTGTGATTGTGTCAAATTAGGTACTAAGATCTAATTAGACAAGTGCAGTCACAAGTTCTTTGTTTGAGGCCATGAGGAGATTGTCTGTAATATTTCTGTGCCATAATGTGCTCTAAATCTTGACCAACAGGAACAAGAAGAACAGAGGATGGAACAGGAACGGGTGCTAGAGCCAGATTTAAGGTTGAAAAGGGAACAGAAACAATGAGAGAATAAATCTTGACCAAAGCTCCTCAAACAGGTTATTTCTGTGTAGTTCACCAAGCGCGAAGTGATAGAAGCATTAATCAAAATAAACTTTAAAAAATAAACACTGTAAGGCATTTAGTGTCAATTAAAGACAGAAAATTAGATGCAGACTACTAAATATAAGATCTTTAGCTCCAAATCTGTATTAGTAAGCGTTTTAATTACCGAGACCCAGAGTGACATTTTCTGTTTATCAGAAACATGGCTACAGGAGTAAGAGTATGTTAGTTTAAATGAATCAATGCTGCCCAGTTATATTAATTATCATGTCCCCGAAGCACGAGCTGAGACGGAAAAGTAGCAGCCATCTATAACTCCAGTCTTCAAATAAAATCTAAACCCAAATGTGATTATAATACTTTCGAAAGCCTCACACTTAGTCTAAAACTCCCAAAGTGCAAATCAGATAATCCAATTTTGTTAGTAGAAATGTGCCAGACTGCTGTTGGTGCTTATCTAGAGTTTCTGCCTGAGTTTTTAGATTACCTAACTGGTGTATTGTTTAGTACAGACAAAGTCATCATACTGGGTGACTAACATTTATATGGATGTTGATAGTGATAGCCTTAAGTTAGCTTTGAATTCTCTTTTAGAATCGATGGGCATCTCACAAAAGTAAATGAACAAACTCATTGCTTAAATCACCATTTTGTTGTGACTGACAAAACTCCCTCCTATTCCCCCATTATTTAATAATGTTTGAATTCAACATTGTCAACGTTAAAGTGCATATTAAAAGGCATTATTTTTGCAGATGTTTATCCAATAATGCTGTAGCCATATTTAAGGAGGCCATTGCTTCTTGTTTTCTTACAATAGAAAATAGTGAAACAATCAAGGGCTATGACCTAAATCCTACTTCTTAATCCTCTATTGAACTGCAGAATTGCTGCACTCAACAGATATAGTTTCTCATTTGATAAAGAAGGTCTCTAACCTGAGGAGCTTTACAACCTCGTATAATTCACATATTCGTATGCTGAAACTAAAAGTGTGTAATATGGAAAGAAAGTGGTAATCTTGTAAACCTGTGGATTCATCCTGCATGGAAAGATAGTGTAATAGAATATAAAAAAGCCCTTTGTAACGCTAGAACAGCCTATTATTTGACATTGATAGAAGATTTAAAAAAAAAGAACTCGCTTTTTCTGTTCAGCACTGTAGCCAGGCTGACAATGAGTCACAATGCTGTTGAGCCGTGCATTCCTGCAGTTCTCAGTAGTGAAGACTTCATGAGCTTCTTTAGCAGTAAAATCATCAGAATTAGAAAATAAATCAACCAAGCCCACCCAGCAGTGTCTTTAGGTGTTTCTTCAACTTCAGTGACCTCCTCATGTCCAGATGTGATTCTAAACTATTTTATTCCTCCATACCTCCCTGAGCTGACGTCAGTTGTGAATAAAGCTACAGTAAATCATCCCTCTGTCTGTTAGACCGTATCCAAACTCGACAACTCAAAAAAGTTTTTACTCTTATTAATACAACAATATTGGATCAGATCAACATATTCCTGAAATCAGGATATGTGCTGCAGGTTTTTAAAGTTGCAGTAATTAAACCTTTACTCAAAAACCCCTTTCTTTACCCAGACATTCTGACAAAGTATAGACCAATTTTCAACCTTCCATTTATATCTAAAATTCTGGAAAAGGTTGTTGCAAGCCTGTTTTATGACCACCTGACCACTGCCGCAGATAATGGATTAGTTTCCATACTAGTTCTGCTGGACCTCAGTGGTGCTTTTGATACTGTAGATCACAGCAGTTTACTGTTAAGGTTAGAGCATGTTGTTGGGATTAAAGGCAAAGCACTAGGCTGGTTTAAATCATATTTATCTGACTACCTGCCATTGCTTATGTTATAACTGGTCGGGGGCCAGGTCTGGGTCTTTGGTAAGTGCCTAGAGACAACTTGTATTGTAATGGATGCTATATAAATAAAATTGAATTGAATGGAGTTAAATAGACAACTTTATTGAGAACTTAAACGGACATGTCTCAGGGGTCCTTCAGGTAGGAACCTCCTTTCACCAGTGTTTTGTTTAGTTTGTCCTACGACACCTCCAGAAGGCTAAACAGTGATCGCTGGCATCCTAGAGTCACTTCCCTAATGCCAGCTGTCACTGCTTCCCACCAACACAATAGCAACCTTCATTACCAAACCTTCAAAACCACAACATCCTTACAACATGTCTACGAAAGTTAAACCAGCACTGCCACTTTCAGCAGAGCCAGGCTCTGTTCATGCAAGCTCCTGGTAGTGACAGGGCTGATACTACCCTCCCTGACACCTAGAAGAAGTGAACAAACTTACCAGCATTATACCAGACAAAGAAATTCAAATAGGCCACTTCCACTTCCTTAAATAAACTGCTTCACAATCAGCTTTCTTTTTCCTTTGGGATTTGCTTTGTTCCACACCTGTGGAAACTGAAACTTACCTACAATCTCTGCATGCCTAAAAGCTGATTCTTCCTTCTGAACTGCCACTCTTGGGTTCCATTTCCTCCCCTCCATTGATTAACTATCACATCCCTACTCCCAGCTAACAACACCTCTGTCCTGACCTTGGAACACTTAAAATCCTTTGTTTAAATAGATATTGGTGGGTTCAATATTCCTTTCTTGTACAATGCTACTCTACTTAGACACAGAGGAACATCTAACCACATCCTTATATACGAGCTAACTACCCTTTCCATTCTCTCCACGGTGGATATTGAAATTTGGTACATTGAAATTTGCCACAGAAACCTAGGAAATAACCCAAAGTGCAAACACCACAACTTGAGCTTTCCTAGGAGACCGGACTTGTTTATTCTGTTCAGTCATTAGTAACATCCTTCCTAAATTGTTCTACCTTTTCTTTATCACTCAGGTCCACACTGTACTACCCACCTAAACTCTTCACTGACTTTTCCCTATTGGGATTTCCTCCTCAACATTGAACAACTTCCTATCACTTAACCTTTCCCTACATATTAAGATGCTCCTAGATTTGCTTGGCTTAATTTTCATGCTAGCCCACCTCAAGATCATTATTACTCTTTCCAATAGTTTCTTTGTACATGGAACTGTTGTAATTACGGTAGTGTAAAATCCTCCATGTAAGCCCTAACTGTTCGGAGCTGTATCCCATTCTGCCGTCTCTCCCCACCTACAAACCACTTGGAAGCTCTGATGATTATTTCCATTGCCATCGTGAAGGCCAATAGGAAAAGCATACACCCTGCCATAATACTTATTTCTAACTTTTGCCAACCTATTGTGAAATCTGCTGGACACAACTTAATGTCCGGAAACTATGCTTTCACCAAATCAACAACTTTACCAGACAATCTAAAATAATCAAAGTACTCCAAATAAAGCTATGTGGAACTGAACCAAATGTATTTGCAGGATCTAAAAATACCACATGCAAATTCCTTTTCTTAACCTTTGCTGCCTGAATCTTGTCCCAGATCATACCAGCATGCTCTAGGCACCCAGCAAAACCTCACACACCTGCTTTCTGCACTGCAGTATACATTAAACTATTTCTTTCTAAGAAACTTGCTAATCTCTGTGCAACTACACTGAAGAAAATCTTCCTCTCTACATTCAAAAGAGAAATCATCCGAAACTGGCTGAGGTCTGAAGACTCCTTCGCCTTGGGAATAAGAACACCATACGCTACGCCATGCCCAAACTACTCTCAACTGCTTCTACAGTTTTATAGACCCAGTAGGGGACTCCATTTGGCCCTGGGGCAAAAGAAGCCTTTACACGACTCACTACTTCCTGACCTTCCTTCCACTTATGTGGACTAACATCCATCGCATGACCTATCACTCCTAATGGTGGCATATCAGGTGGAAGACCTACTTTTCTTTACCTTTTCTAATTCTGAATAAGTAATTCATTACATATGTTTTAAGCAGTAGTCTTATTTGTTTAAGGTTCCCTCCTTTTACCTAGCTAAACAATCATTTCAGCAACTTTAAAGGGTCCCTGTAAAAAGCTGCCCTAACTTTTTCTTTCTTCTTCCACCTTTTCCTAAGATGTTCTGCCCTTTTAAGTATCCTTAACCTGCCTCTCAGTTCCTCTTGTTGAACACAGATTTCCTCCCTCTCTTTTTCTGCTGCCTTTTTCCACTGCTTTCTTAACTGCCTCCTTTCCTTAACCGATGTCACTATTTCGCTTTGCTGTCTAGACTGAGCCGACTCTATCCTCTCAGCGCTCTTTCCATCATGCACCCCAAACCTCTCTACACTATGTGAATAAATTACATCTCCTATCTCTTAATCTCTTTACTGTATTATTTCTAAGCCTTCTTAAAATAATTATAAGTCTTTGTTAACACTTTCTCATTCTTTACTAAAGAAACAAACAAAAGGCAAAACTGTGAGGCAGCTAAGAACAAAATCAACATTGTCTATTTATTAAATGTCTACAATGAGTGTTGGGGGAGGCACAAATGTCACAGTGTCATCTGTTCATCTCCAGTGAGAAGTTATCAATGTGTCAAAAGGCCGAAGGTTTAATCTGAATGCTGCTTTAGTCTTATACATCATTTTAGTTACCACAGTATCTGGTTACAACAAGCTAAATGCTCTGCTGTTTCAGACTCAACACATTTAAAAGGATTACCACTAATCATACTAAGGGGTTTACAGGGTCAAGAGCTCACTTTAGTATTTTAGACGCATTCAGATGGACCACCTTTGTACTAAACTTAAGTGGGCTCTATCGTCTGTTTGAACAGGCCACTAGACAGCCTGTGAATGACGGAGAACATCCAATTAAAAATACAATTACTGGTGGGATTAGGCAGGGTCCATAGACTACAGAGTCTGAGATTGTTTTGGTCAATTTTACAGACCAGTGCAACACCGATTTTGGTCACTTCCAGTTGCCACAACTAGATCTAAATCCCAGTATATAGAAGTTGTATAGGAGTCATGTTCATTCCTATATAGACATTTTAAATATGATGGATTGTCCATTATGGCCCTAGGAATTCATCCTACTATGGCTAATAGTACCTTTAATGTCACGTAACTGACAAAAGAGCTGCAAATCATCAGGGTTCATTTCTCAGTTTCTCAGAGTGGGGAAAAGGGATTAGCAATATGGACCAGTGGGTGGTAAACCAGAAGCTTGGATTTAGTGGTATGCCTCATTTGGATTTGTATCCAGGTGCCTCAACTTTCAGCTTCTTGCTGAGAGACACTAAATGGTGACAGATTTAGTAAGACAATGACGGCAAAAATAGAAATCCAGCAAGAAGGCTGCTTTCAACAATGCAGAGTTGACGGCCTTGCTTTCACAGCTTTAACAGGCTTCATTTATTACACCTGCTATTATCACTAGGAAGGAGGGAACAGGAATACTGAAATATCTGATAAAGCTGTGCTAGGGAGTTCAGGAGATGCATAGAAAGATATAGTAGCAGTGCTTATCTAGTATACTGTCCAGACTGACAGATGAGAAGCACCTGTCAAAACACTAAAAGATTAAAAATCAAAAATCAGGTGGTAGAGCAGGGAATGGATGGGAATCGGAATGTTAAATTGTTAAATGTGTTTTCAGAGGTAGGAATTTGGTGATTTTCATTCCACCAACAGGTGCCACAGTAGCAATTCAACACTACACAAGCATGATAAAGAAGAAGTGATAAAATATGGGTATTCTTTTTCAGGTATGTTTTGTCTCCATCAAATTAAATCCTACATAAAAAGCTCCAGTTTCAAGGGCTAATGACAAAGTTCAGAAAGCTGGCAGTGACAGTTTGCAAAGACATCGGATCTTTACAAGGACAAATAATTATCAGGCCTCATGGGCACCTGAATCCTAAGACAATGTATATAATCTGTTTTTCAGAGAACAACATAATTAATCAAAATGAGATGCAAAATAGTATTTAATGAAGAAAAGTCAATTGTTCACAAAGCAGTACGAAACGATACTGTAGCCAGCAGGACTAAAGGCAGGAAAAATTAAGAAAATATGTCTGAATGTCTCAGATGTGACAGAAAAAGTGTGCAAAGATTAAGAGTAAAGGCCACATATATGAGATCCTCCACCAGCAACCATTGTGAGACACACAACTGTCCACAAAAACGATGCCAAAAATCTATGAAAAGATGTTAAATGATCCCTGAGACACAAGATGATAGAAAAAAAAACAACATTAAATTAAAAATTACAAGGAGCAAATCCAAAGTGAGCCATGTGAGAATGAAAGTGACCTTATTAAAAAAAACAACAAGCAAACAAACAAAAAACCCCTACTGTGCTACAAATTATATAATTCCTACAAGTAAATATAAAATAAAAATCAAACGCAATCAATCAAGCTTTATGTGTATAACATGTTTTATACAACTTATGCAACACAAAGTGCTTTACACCACAAACACAAAAGCACAAACAATTAAAAAATAAAAAGTACAACTTTGACCACATTAGTCTATCATGGTCACACATGGGTACAAAACCACCGGCTGGCCCCACACCATGACAAGGAGACCTGCAGTCCCAGGGCCACCACCCCCACAAGGGAGAGAGAAGGCCAGAACCCAAGGGCCCAGGCCTTCCCAGACGGCTGCACCCCCGTCCATGGCACCAGTGCCACCAAGAGCAACTGAACCAACAGAACACCACCCTGCACAGCCCCGTAGTGGCAGCACCACTCCCAACACCCACCAAATACCAGAAGAAGACATGAGAAGCAGACAGCAGAGAGGGAGAGGAACCCACCTGGCAGAACAGGGCCAAACATCCCCCAAAGAATCAGCCAGCTTCCTCCATCCCCGTTAAAAAAAAGAATTAAATGCATTAAAAAAAGAAAGATTTGATATGCCAGATGGAAGGTCCCAGCATCCCCAGATTTCCCTGTAGCTGAATTTATTTTATCTAGTCACGTTATCTTAAGATAATTCTAAGACCTGATAGAGACCAGAAAATTATTATTATATTGTTTTAGTAAATCCTATATGAAAAGAAGGTGAACGTTAAAAAAAAAAACCTAATGGTTTAAACTTTTTACCAATGGTAGAAATATTTACTGATTTATGTTGATGTAGTTACAAATGATCAAGTGCCTGAGGACAGAGCTGGATCTGGTCTCTTACAATACTTCTGTTGACCAGCAAAGCTGGGTCCAGAGGTTGTCAAATAACACTAAATACAAGTCTGGAGTGCCACGGCCAGCTGCTTCGCATTACAGGCAAAGAGCAGATGTTGCTCACAGGCACATGAACAATGCCCATATATTATAACAGATTTATTTATTTCAGTTAATTTAATTCAATTGAGTCATGTTGTAGGAGAGATACACATCATACGTTATGGCTTTTGTGTGTTTCATTCGCAGTTTAAAACCGATACAATATTGTTTCTAGCAGCTATAAAACATACGGATTTGTGTATAAAGGAGCCGTTTTACCGTGAATTTGATAAAAAATGTCTTTAACCAAATATTGAATATAAACACAATAAACCCCAAGAGAATCAGTCAGGGTTTTCATGTGAATGAAACCAATAAAACATGACTGTCTGCCCCTCAGAAAGCCGGGTGTGAAGCATATTTAAACAGAAATCAGCTCCACAGTTAGGAATGCAGTAAAACCTTTTCAAATTGATTTAACCTGGCTGGAATCTGTCACTTCACCACACACAGCTGTTAACACACCCATACTGTTTTCATGACTCTTTGAAGTATGTTTACTTTCTACATTGCTCTGATCATTTTCAGGGAAGGCCTCATGGGACAAAATGAGAACGAAAGGTGGATTTCTCGGTGCCAGAGCACATGCTCCGCAGTTTTCTGCAAAATCCAAGGGAGTCTGGGAAATTTTTTCTGGTTGCTGTGTGAATGTGGGAATGTTTATTGCAAAAACAAACAAAACAAAATATGGTTTTAAGGATCCTTAATAACTTAGAACCTAAAAATGTTCCTGCATTCAAGATCACAGAAACATGTTTGCTGTACTTATCTACATGAAGTGCATGGTTGCATCCTTTTTTTCATCCACAGGAGGAACTGCATCTCCCAGGATGCAAGAAAATTGGCGAGAGTTTGAGACTGGGTTTTTGTACTTGTACAATCCTGCTTCAGTCAAACACAGTTTTCATAGCATTCCTATTATTTCTAGATAACCTTGTGGGAGTATGAATATTCCAACTTAAATATCAGAGATCTAGTATTCCATAGCTGGAATCTATTTTGAGAAGAGTTCACGGCTTCTGTGGGTTTTAAAGCTTGAAACCAGAGCTGTTCCACTGAAAAAGAATAATATTTACATGCTGCGTTCTGAAATTATCATGAGGTTATCATGTGACAGCAACAACTTTCTGCTTGAAACCAATTCAAGGAAAAGATTCCAACTAGCACTTTTCACTGCAGACCCTTTTCCAAACATTGCAGTTTAATCTGTGATCAAACCATTATTCTGGTCTTTTACTGCATCATGTTACTTTTACACTCTATTTGGAGACATTGCTCTACTTATGCAAAAGTTTTATATTCTGTAACTTGTTTTGACGGAACTGCATTGTGTACAATATAGTAAAATTATACAAAAAAGTAAAAAAGAACCTATTTCAACTATTTTTCTACAGAAGAAGAAGGTGATGATTGATGCATGTGCGGTATGTGCAAGTCCGTAGGCTACACATGCACATACATATGTGTGTATTGCAGTCTTTTAGCAAATATCACTGCAGCCACGAGGACTGGTTTAAGTCAGACTTTTACTTAGTAAACAGGCTGTTTACCTTCCTCAATCTACAGACTGATATGCATGACTGCAGGTATAGAGGCTACACAGAATCATCCTGAACTCAAGGAAAGTGATAGCAAAGCTTCTTTTTTTTAATTTCTTGTTCTTGCCCCTTACTAATTTAAATTTTGATGTTTTTGTGTGTCGAGGTGCGGGCTGTACATGAACCACGTTTCAGCCGATTCAATAAAATCTTTTCCATATTGTTGCATAGAAATGATCAAAAACACTTCTAGGTTTTCCACAATGTTGTTACATATGTTTGCAGCAGATTATGAAGCTTCCCCGCGGAGAAATGACGCCTCCAAATCTGAGGTAAGAGAACATTCTTGTTCTATACCGATTGTGCAGATGCCCAGGGATCGTGCAGCCACTAGGGGCAACTGTGATGTCAGTGTCAATGTGTATGGGAATATTGAAAGCAACACAGCAACATTTTTTTTTTCATGTTAAAATATCAGTTTCATTTGAAGAAATATTTAATTATCTTTAGAAAGTGTTGTCTAACTCTTCAGATTTCCCATCTCTACTATTGGCAAAAACCACACACAATAACGTTGGACTCCTGTCACAGTCATCTCTAACATCTGCTGATAAACTTATGACACCATTACCACACATGAATAAAGATAAAGCTACCTTACACACTTTGCTGTGGCAAAGAGAATCTAGAACTTATTCTATATCATTTGAAAGGTTTTGAAGTGTCACTATTTATGGTATCTTTACAAAATAGGGGCCTTCAAATGTAACATAGGCGGTCATCAGGTTGTCTTTACTCAATTAAACTCAAATAAATGGCACAAAAAAGTATAAAGAGAAACTACGTTTGCATCAAATTAAACTTAAAATCATACAAAACTGTTGTCTGAAGGGAATGAAAAATGGATTTTAAGTTTATGGGTCAATTAATGAACTGTCACAACAGGATTGTTGGCTAAAATGACAGAAATCGTCACAATAACACAAATAACTGACCACAAAGGTCATTGAACAGTTAAGTGGATTTTTTTTCTTTTCTTTTGAAGTGATAAGTCTGGGTTGTCAGGACACATTCATACCAGTCCACTGGCATCTAAACCTGTCATGACATTAATCCCACGCTGATTTCTTTTCTTTTTTTTCGCCTCTTTGTGATCTGAGCTGCATGCGTGAGCGCGCAAGTGTGTGCATGTGGTTGTGCGTGCATGTGTGCGCTTAGACGCGGCATGTGACAGACCATCGAGGGTTGTCCGGTCTTTTTTTTTTTCCTTTTTCTTTTTTGCAGTTGCATGGATCGGGTTACTGGCTGCTCTCCCCGCACCGCTGAACCCACGCCTCTTCGCCAATCACAGCCTGTCTTTACATAGGGACGCATGCAAGCGCTCACACACACGCGCAGACACACCGCTCTGGGTCTCTGTGCGCTCCCTTCACATGCGTCCCCGCTGACTCCGCGTAGCGCTGGCTGCGCCAAGATGAGCGTGGTCGCCCCGGTACCATCAGAACGGTACCACCCCAGCGCCTGAGTCAGAGACAGAGTGAGACATCAAGAGAGAAAGAGATAAAGAGAGAGAGACCATCTTTCCTCTCCAGAAACCCACCTTACCGTCACCAGCAGGAAACCGCAGAGAAAGCGGCTTGTTTTGGCATCTTTTTTTCCTCCAGCACCCCTCATCCTCTGGGTCTTTCTGCATCCATCTGTTGGCGATCTCCGAGTTTGAAGGGGACAAAACCCAGGAAAACCCAGTTTTGTGGAATTATATATTTTTTCTTTTATTTTTATTCCTGTTGGGTGTTGGTAAGCGCACAGTTTGTGTGCGCTTATACAAATTCCGATAAATGGTGGATTTGGCAAACATGGAGACCGTGGAAAAGGAATGCGGGGCCCTCGGGGGTCTATTCCAGGCGATTGTCAACGACATGAAGGTAAATGAAAGGTGCATGTACGTAATCTACATCCTATTCATAATGAAGCCGGGCTATGGGTCTCCTAGGTACAGGTACATGTATACAGTAGCAAATATATACCCACCTCTGTTAACAGATCAGTGCAGATTTTTGGCTTATTCAACACAATGATGTAGCTGTTTTATGAACGGGGATGCGGCGGGGTGGAGATGAAAGTCGGCACCTCCACCCCAAGAATATTGGCTGCGCATGTAAACGTCAGTGCATCCATTTTTGTATGTGATTCTCACTCCGCTACCCCCACCCCACACCCCATTCCGATGAAAAAAACAAAAAAAAAAACAAAAAAAAAACGATCACCGCTGTCACTGTTGACGCATCTCAATGTTTATGCCCAGCTCTCATTGATGATTCCGGTACATTTTGCGGTGATTGAACGCCATGTAGCTGGACGTATTTCCGGTGCTTTATTCCCGTCCTGCGCCGACACATTCCGTTGGCTGTGTTGCACGTGTAAAACATGCATGCCTCATCACCGTCATGCGTCCTGCCTCGCAGACGTAACGGTTGCGTTTTCAGCCTCTCCGCACCGTCCTCGCCTTCCTCGGCGCTTAGTGCGCGTCTCCATGAGAGTGCGGCGTCATTGATTTTCTGTCAGGCCGATCTGGCAGGAAAACGCTGAAGGCGTGAGAAACCACGCAGCCGGCTGACACCCAGGCTTCCTGTCTGTCTATTTGTTTGCCAGTAGGCTATGGACGCTCTGTGAGTCGGTCACTGAATGTGCAGAACATACTGCTCCGGCAAGGCACCCACATCGGGGTTTGACCCGACTTTGGTGGTTCAGTACCCATCCAAGTTGCCCACTCATAGCTGACACTCCTGCTGTAGTGAGAGGGGTGGATGAAGGAATCTATCAGAAAGGCACCAGCTGCTGCTCCATCATCTTATCCATGCTCCTTTTGTCTCTCCTGCACCTCTGTGGCTGTATGTTTTATTACTGTGCAATGCTTCCCTTGCTTGTTTTTCTGTATTTTTCCCTTCTCTGTGCTGCATTGCATGGTAAAGCTTAGGCACGGCCCTGAATCATAGAGGTCACAGTCGATGCTACACCTTCATTGAGCTTTAAGGTCAGATTATTGGCTTTGAAATGATCTTAAGAGTTTGATCATTCAAAGGAATGGTCTTTCGATTTTGGTATTTAGTCTCCATAAAGTTGATTTACTGAGCAGTCTGAAGATCAGTGTTTATCTCTGAAGCAGCACAAGCGACATCCAGGTCAAATGGTTGAATGAAACAAAAAGATAGTGGATCTCACCAGCTTTATGTGTTTTTAGACAACAGGAACGTTGCCATAGTTTTTTAGAGGAAGACCCTTTTGTGTCCAGACTGCAGGAGCTGTGACCTATCATGAAACTTTTTGATAGTTCTTTTTTAACCTTCAATTTCAATGTAAACATAGATAAAATGTTGTCCAGAAGAACCACAGCTTGTAAAACCTTAAAGAAAACAGAGAGGAATGAGCCAGCATTGCAGCCTGGAGGTTACGGAGCTGATATCCATAATGTGAGTTAAAACATGACTTTGACTTATGTACCAGCTGCCTGCTGCCAGCTGGCATTTATGATCTGCAGCATTCCTGTGTGTGGTTAGCGGTGGTGTCCTGGATGCGGTAAATGCAACCGGAAAAGCCCTTGAAGGTCTTGTAACAGGGCAGCATGGCTCTTACTGCTAGAAGGTTCCTGGTTTGACTCCCAGCTGGGGCCTTTCTGTTCTCCATGTGCTTGTATGAACTTTCCTCCCACAGTCAAAACACTGAATCTAAAGTGACCATAAGAGCAAGTGTGACTGGTTGTTTGTCTGCATGTGGCCCTGCGGCGGACTAGTGACCTTTCCGGTGTGTGCACCCCTGCCTTTCACACTATGACTGCTTGGAAAGGCTCCAGCAGACCCCAGAGACCATGAATAGGAATAAGCGGGTATAGATAGGGCCCTTCCCCACATCTTTCAACTGTATTCCAAAAAAAGCTGTAGCTGTGTAGTGGACATTGTAGACTGTTTTGACTCACAGGGTAGGGCTAAATAAACCAAAAGCAAATGTTACAGGGTTTATTACACTTTCTGATAAAATAGTTTCCAATATTGCCATGTTAGTTGCTGTATAAGAAATATTGTAGCATATAAAACTATGATCTTGTCAACACATGCACTTATTAGTACTTTTTTGTCTCTGTCATTGATTATTTATTATTGTGAAGGTCCCAAGCGAGGGCAGATGAGTTCAAATATCTGGCCTTGCTTGCCTTTCGGCTGAAAATCAGCTGCTGGCTGCTCAGTTGGTTCATTTGTACTTTAGTAAACATTAGGAAGGTTATTCTTAGAGCCGTGTAATGGGATGCGTTTACCGTGCAGATCATAAATCACAGTAAAACAGTTTGAAAGGCTGACTTCTACAGAGACATTTCTCTGCCAGTTACAAGCATGCGGAGATGATAAACATCAGGATGCTTATCTATTTTAAAACTGCACTTCTCTTTAACAAAATACAGGATGCAGGCATTGTAGGGGGCAGCTGTGGCTCAGATGGTGGCGTTCGTCTTCCCTGTGGATGATTAGTGGTTGGATCCTCAGCTCCTCAGTGGGGGCTTGTGCAAGATGCTCCACCCCTACTGATATTCTCATCAATAGATCAATATAAGCCAAAACAACTGGATACTATAGGTCTATACGTCATGTCATTTTCAAAACTGCACACTGTATACTGCATGTAAAATGCAGTTAGACAATAGGCTTCATTCAATCTAAAGTGCTTTTCCAGTGCTGCAGGAATCGTATTATAGTTATAAATAGAGACAATAAAAGAATGATGGAAAGACAGCGTAAAAAAAAACAAAAACAAGGCATCATACAAATCAGAAGCATAAAAATTAGGTTAAAAGCCATACTTTAAAGCTGGCAGCATGAGGTAAGACAGCAATAATAATGGCAATAATGGCTAAAAAAAACTCAACAGTGAGTGGAGTTATAGATGATGAAGAAGTGATCAGATAGAGGTCCAGAACAACATCTGCTGCTTACTGCTACGACGGTTGTTGTTAGTATGCTGTATACTGTTATTAAAGCAATTATGTTCTGGCGCAACCAGAAGCTGGTCACGAGTCACTGTGGACTTTTCCATTATGGGATGCAGGACAGACTGATCTGCTGCACGTGGGGAATTTTCCTGCAAGTAGTAAATATTAGCTGGGTTTTTTTTCTGACTGCAGATTGTTTGATTGATTGCATATTGGATGTTACCATCCATTATGTATTCCGGCTTAATCCATCTCTGGGTCACGGGGTCTGTCGGAAGTCCATCGCAGGGCCGCAACTCCATCGCAGGGCCACATAGAAAGACTGACAAACATGCAAACTCCACACAGAAAGACCCACCGGGCTGGGAATCGACCCAGGAACCTTCTTGCTGTGAGGCAACAGTGCTAACCACTAAGCCACCGTGCTGCCCTATTGCATGTTACATTTAGGCAAAATCAGTATAAGTCAGTTGTATAGTGTGCCGTCTAAAAAAAACATGGCCAAAGAGTAGGACTCTTATTTTCTTACCGCTAAAATATACATTTCCTAATCACTACTCACAGTACTTCACTGTAAAGACTTTGCTTTGATTCTCCTTCTCTTAGTCTCTTTGTTCAATCTATCATTCGTTTGTGCTCTAATGGTCCTCCTTTTGTGCTATCCAGCTCACTCTCAAACATATAGATAGCTATTTATATGACCAAAATTAACCCCCCCAAAAAAACAAAAACCCCAACAGTCTCTTAATCAGGAGAAGATGAAGCCTCGAGGAAGATTTTTGAGTGGATGTGAAGCATTGAGTCATCAGCCCTTTAAGTGCCTTTGCCTCAACAGGAAACAATGTGTCTTTAATCACTGTTCATAGCTCACCAAATAAGAAGCCGTTTGTCAAATGAAATAAATGAACTCAAAGTTTTGCTTTGTTGGTTCTCAGGCAACACGCTGGCTTTGACACATGTAGTTTTCAGAAGTATGGACTGAAATAGTCACTGCTGTTGCACACATTTGTCAAATACCAATGTACAACTGTGAACAGCACCATTTCTGCCTCCGTATTCACATTCAGGTGCATGAATTCTATCACAGAAATGCAAATAGTTACAAAACTATGTGTGTTAATATGTGAGATGCACTGACACGTAGAATCAGCATTCAAAAAGTCCACAAAGAAAGAATAATGGACCAGTGTGGTGATTTCTATGCCCAATCTGCTCCTGACTGTTGCAGTGACATCAGTCTACTTCAAAGTGAAATCAAAATTATGGCATTTATTTGTGCTGAATATGTATTTCTTTTAACAGTTGAATGACAAGACTGCATTTTCTCTTAGTTTGCTGTTGACGTGTGGCCTCTATGTCAAACTCTACCACCAGTATGAGCACAGTTTAAGACTGATGCAGAACATTTGGCTTCTTGCACTCAAACCGTGTCGGACTTTTACTAATCTACTGTATGACTTTTATTTAAATAGAAACAGATAACTGTCGTTTAGATTAGATGAAATTCGTCACACTCTTTCAACATATTGTCAAAGCTTGCTGCAGATTTGGTTATGGATGGTACCACTTTAACTAATGCCTTCATGGAAGAGTCCACTGTAAAAACAAATACAGTAATAGTAGCTATGCGGGCTTTTTTTTTTTTTACTTGAAAAATAAAATAATGCATTGTTTATCATAGAAAAATAATGTTAATGAAAGCTTGTTGAAGGTGATGGAGTTGGCCTCTTGATTGCAGTACACGCCTGGTTTCTGTGGGATGTGTCTAACTGAAGTTGGTGTTGAAGCCTTGTCCTGCTCATTACCGAGGCAAACGAAATGCAGCTTAATGGAGAGGAAGAAATGGAGGGGCTGAATCAGTCTGCTCTGATCTGGTTCTGGTTCTGGTTCTACAGTACCCTGCAGACTGACTGAATGAGGACGTAGGCCGCAGTAACGCCAACATCCAAACGAATGGCTTCAAACTCAACAAAACATTTTTTTTCTCCCACAATTTGTTATCCAGGTAATTATGTCTTTGATTATTCACCAAACTCTAGTAAACCACTTAGATGAGATTATAAAATAGGATTAATAATAAATGATAAGTGGATGGGCGTTGATCTCTTTATGCACTTAGACGTAGCAGTGACTCAGATAGTGCAGATGTACTCAGATGTACTGTTAATCACCTGCTCACGAGGGTCACGGGGTCACGCCTGCTCCCGGTTCCCACCAGCATCGTTGTACGCCAACATCAGCACTTTGATTCCACTCTGTCATGAAAGCACTTTTACTTCCTCTTTCTCGTCCTGCTCCTCCCTTCCTTTTTGTTCCTTCAGCAGGTCTTCCACCCAAGGAAGCGTTTCTGTCCTCGTGTGTCTGTAACCTTTTACATGATTTTGTAATATGGGTTATGTTTGTTTTGTGATGGATATAATTATTTAAGAATAAAAGAAGATGAATGGTGGTGCATTGCAATGTGCAAGTCCCACTAAACATAAAACATCAAATATTGCCGTAGGATGGTAATTTGCTGTTTTAATACTGCTTTAAAAATTACTTTTTATCGTATGGTTAGGTTTCCAAGACTTTTCCTTGTATTATATACAGTCGTAAGTTTAATTCCATAAGTGTAGTTTTTGCCTTGCAACCTTCTCCGACCACAGTGAAGAGGTGAAAAGGGGGGAAGGTTTATTTTAACAGTGCCAGTAGGATTCAAAATATCATTTTAGCAGACTGTATTTGCTCACTGCTTGCCAACAAAAATAAATACTCATACTTGTAATTATTCTTTTTGAATGCCATCAAATGAGTTATAAAATGCTAATTAAAATAAGTTAAAATGTTTATGCAGCGCAAACCCAATTACTTTCTGTCCTTTCCTCAGTGAAAAGATTTGCTGCATTCAAACGTGTTATTTATTTCATATTTGTGCACTATTTATGAGATGGAATGAATTAATTCAATACATTTTCACAGACGGTGACTGCATGTACCCGTGTGCATGTGGAAGCTAAAGTTTCAGAAATTAATTTGATGGATTTTCACTCTCAACTGCTTGTGTGCATAAAGTTGATTCAAACAGCATTATTGTTATTGTCTATTATGGATATTAAAGAGATTCAACTGTCAGCACAATTAAACTCTTTTAGGAAACAAGTACATGTGTATTGTACCTTTAATAGAGATGTGATCTGTAAGTTATTGATACATGACTTCTTTATACATATGTTAATCGAAGTTATACAAAACTAAGATTGCAGCCGTGTTATTTTATTTCCATGTTCTGAATTGTTTATTTCTTACTTTAAGTACTTTGATTCATTTATTAAGCATTTTAGTGTGGCTTTCTTTTGTTCGTGAGTGCAGAAAAACTTTTTCGGGGTGAAATCTTCATCTCAACTTTGCCGGGAACCCCAGGAGAGACTGCGGCTCATGTTAATCTCCCATCTGCTTTGCATACATTTCCTGGCCAAGCATGTTTCCTTATTCTCCGAGTTTCCCACCATATATAACACAAAGTGCACACACAAGCTCACATATGCACGTTATTTATTGTCTTTTCAGTTTCCCAGCGATCATAAACCACATTTTTGAAGTATTTTTGCTGTTCATGTCAAACCGACTGACCTTTGACACATCGCAGATACAACCGCTCTCCCTTACGTATATGTTTTCATGTTTGTTTTCTTATTTTTGAGTTTGTGCTCTCCTTTTTTAAAAAAAAAAATACTGTTTTCCCCTAAAATGAAAGTTTCTTCTCTCAACATAAATGTCTATGTTACAAACATAAGTATCTATAACAGCAATAATTATCCATTGAAACGACTAGCTTTGGAAAACAACCTGTGAATATGTCAGAACCCAACTCCTAAGAAACAAACTGTCAAGTTTTGATCTGAGCACCCATGACATACACAAGGTGCTATTAGTTCTGTTGCTTTCTGCAAGATGAGTAAGTTTTGTAAAGTATGAAGCATATTGGCTCTCCTGCAAGTCTTCAAGCTTTTCTGACCTCATAAACCTTTGTCACCTCAGGAGAACATAGAGGTAAAGAAGGAACCAATCAGAGCAATTTATTGCAAAGCGGAGGCATTTTTGACTGAGCTCTTTGGCAGTAATTCAAATTAAGACAACTCCAATTAATTGCATCAGCATTATTGGAGGTACAAATGGCTGAGTTCAACTCTAATGCTGCTAAGGACTAACGTAGAAGAACCTTCTCTAATTATACATTCATCTACGTAAATGCTGTCACTGCAGTGTCCTTAACGCTTGTCATAACAAATGTGGTGCAGGTCTATTGTTACTGTAAAAACCTTTATGGCAGCTTCACTTGCCAGTAAAGGATGGTTCTGGGCAAACACTTCAGCTTCACAGTGGTCACTTATGTCTGTCTTTCAACCTCCATCTAACAACCTTTTGATTAAACATGCCAACAACAAATCAAATCAACCATTTATGTGGCCAAATGCACTTTCACGAGCTTAGTTGAGTGTTTGACACAAGCCCGTGTTCAGCCTGTCTGTGACCTCATGAACCCCACTGCACTGTTGTTGACCTGCCGCTGAAGGTTAGCTTGATTTCAAGTGCTGTTTCCTAAAATAAAACAGAGGTTTTCGTTTCTGCAGATTTGCTTAAATGTGATACAGGTAAGTTTTAACAAGAGTTTTAGTACTTTCTTTAACACAAGAGGCCATGCGTCTCATCCTGCACTATGGTTTTGTAGATATATTTACCCTCATGTAAACCCATGCAGGATGCTGCCTTCACAATAAAGACCAATAGAAAAACACATAAAGCATCATTTTTTTACTAGGATCACTACTCAGGGTGAAAACACACCCCCTCTCACACACAAGCAGCAGCTTTTGAGCCTGGTGATGTTGGTGAATTTTAGTCTATTCATGGTAATTTTGTTGTCTCTGCTCAGAAGTGTCTTACTCTTTGTTAAAGTCTCTCACAATACGATGTGACAGATCTTAGTAGCCCGTAAAGGCTGTTGGTACGTCCTTTTATGTCTTCTCAGTCTGTGTAACTTAAAGTAGCCCTTAAAGTGTCAAGTCAGTAATGATAAGTCAATGAAGACTAAGCGCTTGATTAGATGGCTGAGATGAAATTAGCACGTCCAACCCTTTTCAAACACTTAAATTATGACAGGATTCAAGAGACGTCTTCTATTTATTACCGCAAACAATTTTGGTAAATGTAAATAAATCATATTTCTTACAAAAAGTACTTAATTTCACTCATTCATTTCATAATACTTAATTTTGACACCGAAGGGTTAATCCAAAAACTCTGCCATATTTCTGGTTTCCAGACAGTTTAGCTGCAAGTTAGCTGAATTCCCGCTTAGTGTAAAACTGCAATCAGTGTCTGCTTGTAGTGCAGCCGCAGGTTCATCTGGAAGTGTTTGGTTGGTTTAGGGAGCGTAATGTTTAAAGCACTACACCTCCCTCTGCACTGTCATGAACTGGGATGGGCTCCGGCAGACCCCCGTGACCCTGTACAGGATTAAACACGTATAGAAAATGGGTGGATGGATGTTAAAGCACCGCTAGGTTACCCACGTGCTGGCTGAACACGCAGCTGGCCTCGTATGATACACTGATATTGTGGCTAAAATGCCAGTTGATTCTCATTTGCCTGCCCAGCTGTTACACTACCGTTGTACCTGACAACCAACCAGTGTAGAAGCTGAAAATCCTTCCATTCTAGTTTACATGAACCACCACCAACAGATTAAATCATTGACACGTCCAGCTGTGTTTTATGAACCTAGCTCATAGTTTACTGTGATGTTAACCAGCACTGCCACTAAAATGTACTCATCGGGAATTATTTAAACCCTGGGCGTCATACTTCCCCCTTCATGGTAGAAGAGTGTGGTGTTAGTAAGCGACACATGAAGAAACATGACACTATTGTATTAGCTGCGTCACTGATTTAGGGCGTTTTGTTTCTATATTGGCAATGTTGCTCTTGTTGATGAAGTTAAGAACTCTCTTTGTAGTTCCATCAACAGAACAACAGGACTGGAACTAAACACGTCCGTCTTCTCCCTGACACTGACCATTGTTGTCCATCTCTTTGGAAGCCTGTGACATTTATGTCGCATGACTTTGAGCCGCACTGCGTAACTAAAGATGCGCAATCGAAGTGCATCATTAGTCCAGCCCGTGGTGTGTTCTGTGTCTCTGTGGTCCAAGGGACTTTCCACAGATTAGCTGCTGTTGAGGCTTGTGTGCGTGTCAACACGACGAGGAGGAAAAAGACAGCTCTCTCATCTTTGTGGGCTCTGGATGTCCATGCTGCTAAGTAACCTAAAAGAGTGCATGCATTCCAGTGACACGCATAGGATCAGGGTGTTTTGACTCGTATCTTGCTAATTTCTTCAGCAAATCAAGTTGTGTGTGAGAGAGAGGCTGTAAATGTGCAAACAAAGTGAACAAACAATGTGCAATTTAGTTCGTTAATAATCAGTAAGCTGAGGTCATATTTTGTGACTTGGAACTTAAACTGCACAAACTTGACATGCATGTTTTTGTCCAGTAAATGTAAATTGCAGAAACAACCCTGTAAAAACAACCCACAAGATGCCAACGTGCAAGCAGAATCACAGGACACGTAAAGGAGCATCTCCTTCATTAGAGCTCGTTAAAATCTCTGAGGTCGTTAGGGCCCCGAGGCTTGTTAGGGCCAGTAGAGATGAATGGGGAGGACTGGTTGTGGGACCATGGAGGCTGCTTGGGAGTCGGCCAAGGCAGCCTCACTCAGTGAACCCTTTGTCAGGCCTGTCAAAGCCTTCTCGTCAAACTCAGCTGTTCACTGTAAAACACACTGATCATTATGAACAGGCCCAGACACTGACACAGACTAACAATGACTGGGCCAAATCAATACTCTCCTGTTCTATCAAAAATAAATGGTGGGATGAAAAGAAACCTCCCTTCATGCTCTATATATCAGATTTTCATTTGCGAATTACGTCTTTGTGCTGGATTTAGTTCTGTATTTTTATGGGCAGACGACAGAGCTAATTTATGCAGCGGTACATGAAAATCAATGCTTGTTTCCACTGTCACTCTGAAAGCTGAAGAGCTATAAACAGAAATACTATGGAGATACTAAAAATGAAGAGACAATAAGCCACTTCTCACAAGGTATGGTCTCGGGCCACCTTGATGTGAATCCTGTCATGCTTTTGCATGGCTTCATGTTAGTACAGTGCATCAGTTGAGTGTCGTGTGGTGCCAAAGACCAGCATGAACAACTTTTGCATCATGACATTACATAATTTTTCACATTATGGAACTGTAATTTTCTATTAAAATCCTCTTGGGAAACAATTCTAATACAAAAACAGCAGAAAAATGATAACACCTAATTTCCAGCTTGGTTGAGAGGCCATGTCCATAAATAGTCCAGTTACATACAGTATGATCTTAAATGACAAAATGAAAGTGCCAAGGTGAGCTGTATTTTCTGACTCGTTACCCACGTACCAGATTTACATTGTTTGGAAGTGCATTTAAAGTCCAACCACAATCATATCGTACATTTAGCCAACTAGTTTTAAGAACTACTATCAAACAGTGTTAGTGAAGCTGACATTAAGCAAGCAAGTGAAATAAAAAAAACTGCCCCAGAGTGGTGGTAAAGTCATCTGTCAAGTTTATGAGTGCAGTGACTTCACTTTTCATCCCCTCCAGCAGCCTTATAAGGAGTTTTTTTGATTGTGGCCTTGAAGAAGCACTCAAGTCCAATACAAACATTCACCCCTGTGGGACTATCTTATCTTATCTTATCTTATCTTATCTTATCTTATCTTATCTTATCTTATCTTATCTTATCTTATCTTATCTTATCTTATCTTATCTTATCTTATCTTATCTTATCTTATCTTATCTTATCTTATCTTATCTTATCTTATCTTATCTTATCTTATCTTATGCATCTACTGCGTCAAAGGACAACTTGTGTGTGTTTTAAAAAATACACAAGCTCTAATAAAAAAAGTATTTGATGAATTTGAGAATGAATTAAGTGTGAATGTCAGCTGATAGTAATGTGTAAGTTTAAGCAGAATCAAATGCAAAGTATGTAGTAACTGTAAATGATTGAGATTGTCAACTAGAATGGTTTTCCATTAACAGATGAGTATTGGTTATTGCATCAAGTGATCCAACGGTCCGGTCCGATTCAGTTAATCTAGTAAGTGAGACAACAGAAAAAGGTTTGGCCCTCATTTATAGTTTTCTCTATTTCACTCTTGGTCTGGACTGATGGTTTGGTTACAGGGTGAGTGGGGCTGCCTGAACTCAGCACATATCCACAATGACCCAAATAAGGAATTTTTTTTTGGGGGGGGGGGCACATCTGGCCCACATAACTCTTGTCAGTACTGTAATTGAGCCATATGTTCCAAATGTGGCCCAGGTATATAGGCCAGAACAAGCAAGTGAACTATGACATGAACTTACTGTAGGTTTTCATGTCTACATACTTTCATAATCCATCCATCCATTCATTATCTACACCCGGTTTTTGCAATTTAGAGTCACAGGGATCTGCTGGAGTCGATCCCAGGTCTCTTCAGGCAAAAGGCAGAGGTAGATCGTGAACAGGCTGTTTTAAGTAGGGCGGCATCCATGTGACATGACTGGAATAGCTGCCCATGGATAATGACATCTGTGTGCCCTAAACAGAAAAGTATGTGGAAAATGTGTGCAACAAGTCTCAAACTAAATTTCGGATGCATAGAAGTCCACGGACTAACATCTTCCTTCATTCCCACCTCACTCCACATCTGAGTTTCTGACTGAGTCAAAAACCAGGTCAGTGGTGACCATTTCCATCCATCCATCCATCCATCCATCCATCCATCCATCCATCCATCCATCCATCCATCCATCCATCCATCCATCCATCCATCCATCCATCCATCCATCCATCCCAGCTTAATCTTATTCACAATCAAGTAGTTCCTGCTGGAATCACTTCCAATTATCTAAAACCAGGGATTAAATGAAGAACAAAGTTATTAAAAAGTTAAATCCTGCTCATACACTGTTAGTTAAGATCTCTACCAAAAGGTCTTAACAGTTCTAAATGTGTATGAAACCAATACTGTCATTCTTCCTTCACCTTTAGGTTTCCTCTTTCATTTCTACTGTTACAGACGGAAATGTTAACCGTGTGCAATCATAACTACCTGTGTGTGGCACGGTAACACATTAAATTAATCAGAGATGTTTTACCAAAACATTGTGCAGACAGTCCAGATGTTTCACTGATGGCATTTCTATTAGCTTTTGCCTTACAGCACAGTGACACAACATCACACAGATGGTTTCCTCTTTCCCCTCATCAGTGTGTTTGGATTGAAATTAACCGCTGCACTTCATCAGTAATGCAGTCTCTTAATCTTCATGCTGATACTTTTCCCTTTGAAACAAACCTCCGGCCATTGTGGCGGTGCGCATGTTTTATTCAGGTGGAGGGAATTACGAAGAGATGAAATACAAGAGGGCTACTGATACTGAAATTATGTTTATAGTCGACACAAATTTAATTCAAGTCACTTCGTAATACCATCTAATTTGTGCAAGAGTGAGTCTTGAAAGCACGATATAATAAATGACAAAAGACAAGAAAAGTTTGATTTGGTTACAGCTCAAGTTGCAAAGGGATAGAAACTCCAGAAATGTTACATGGGAAGTTGAGCTGAAGGGAAAAAACAAGAATTAGAGAAGTTCATCGGAAATGTATGGTAATTAATCATATACAAACATTAGTATAAACATTTTGTTTAGCCATAAGCTTGCATACAAACTAAAATAAAAAAGACATGTTTGACTTTGTGAATAAACCTTAACAGATTCTTTCACTGAACAGGAATACTGCTAACCCTTTTTAAGAGGACGTCTACATTATAGGAGGCGTTTTAGATGTAAACAGTGTTGAAAGCTCACATTTAGCACATCTAATTTGTTGGCTGGTAAGCTCCTGCATAAACACATTTTGTATAGGTCAGATGAAATTTTGCAGGCTACTGTAGCACTCATGTACTTGCCTCAGTAATATGCAAATGTGTTCGATAGTAGGCTCATATAGTAGTCCTGGTGGTGTGTGCAGTATTCCAGAAATTAATAGTGCATGTAAATGAGGAATGTTGAAAGTGAATTTCCATTAAGTCTGTTTGTTCAACTGGAATGGAGCTGGAAGATGTGTTTTTCAATTAAATTTAGATTTCCTGTGATAGGCTGACTTGCAATAGCGCAAATGTGCATTTTTATTCCAGTTAATCTTTTGTGAAACTGTGAAAATTTCAAAATTTTGCAACCCTGTAGTTAGTAGAAAAGTTAACATTACTATTTAGCTGGTTAAAACATACTCATACAATTTGAGTTTTCAACAATCACCACACTTTTTAACAGACTTTCTGTGCGGCGCACCAGCAGTTACTTTACTTGAAACCAAATATTTTGTCTAAAACTAACACCGGGCCAACATTTAACCAATGCGTGTACAGTTTTAGAGCAGACATACATACACATCTGTATTCTGGTGAATTCTGTCTGTTAATGATATTTTGCTCCCAGTCAGACATTTTATTCATTTATGTTCCAAATTCCCAGGAGATATTGACCAGTCTATGACTTAAAGTCAAGCCATCTCTTAGTGTAATGATACAGTCGATAACCTAGCTGGAAATATACACAATGAGCGTGGACAGACAATATGTATCATTTGTGGGTAATACATCTATCCCTAACCTTGATAAATAAATTTGATCCTCTTTTTGAAAACTCCAAGCCAGATGATTATGCATATGAAGCACTGTGAAATTAGCCCCTTTTGTTTGGCTCTTGCATTTCTCTTTTAATGTGCGAATTGGCTTGATCATATGAAAAAAAGAAAAAAAAAATCAAACTAATCCCTACATCCCTCTCTGCCTGCCTCCACCCATTCCCCCTCTCTCTCTGTCTCTCTTGCTGGATTTCCTCTGTTTTTCTGTCTTGCCGAGGGGAAACAAAGGGAACAAAAGAATGAGAGGAGACAGTAAGCTCCTCGTCCACTGTAGTGAGCGCTGGAGTGGGGCTCTCAATAGAAAGCCGGGCAGGCTGGGTGGACTGGTACTGTGAGAACTAGGCCAGAGGACTGTTGACAGCACCCTGGAGTCTAGAGTCATAACCAAATGAAACAAAGGATTGCTGAAAGGAAAAGTGCAAAGAGAAAATATCCAAAAATATTGCTCCATATAAGGATTATTACTGGAGGGTAGAAGTACATACTTGTTACTGCTGGATTTCAGGGAGCAATTAAGTGGAACGTGTCCAAAGTTGACTGA
This sequence comes from Xenentodon cancila, assembly GCA_014839995.1. NCBI lineage: Eukaryota > Metazoa > Chordata > Actinopteri > Beloniformes > Belonidae > Xenentodon > Xenentodon cancila. The sequence goes on from CM026197.1 coordinate 27,606,611, forward strand.
AGCAATTTCAATTGGAAACTGAAAACAAGATAAAATATTTTACATCACATGTTACAGTTATACCTTACCCAATGTTGATATATTTTCTTCAGCATGTTTGGATATTGTCGTGTTGTGCGCTTCATTGCAGAAGCTATAACCATTGCAATGCATACCATCAACACCCCTCTAGAAATATTACATGTCCTTCTGCTTAAGCCAACAAAACTGCCAGTTTTGCATATCTGTCTTTCTAATCACTCATTAACCTCCCTGACAGATGTTTTGTTTCGCAGAATTCCTCTCTTGAAACAGTGCAAACAAGGGCAACCAGTTTAAGGAGACATTTGTTTGAATGAAACACCTGTCCATCAAAGTCTCAAGTGAACCACACTGAACCATTCAGTGAAGAGATTGTTGATTGTGGTCACGCCTGAAACCAGCTTATAGCTGCCAGTAAAGGACTGTGCTGACCATTTTTATTTAGAAAACAAATGAACAGCTGAACTCCTGCTTCATCACATTAACCCAGCACCTTGTATAGCGCTACAGTTTTCCAGAGTCATGTTTGCTGCCTTCTGCATTGATGCCAGACATTGTCAGAAAATGGAGGTATGTAATGTGCTCTGTACCTACTTTCACAAAGATGACGAATTAGACTAAATCCTGTTTTCCTGCTCTGTCAGTTCAGTATTTTTCCAGCTTGCACAAAGACATTAATGGATACATCACCTGAACTATTACAAGGCATAACAGTTCTGATATAAGGGGCTCAGGTGGAAATCACAACCTGCTAATTGTCTTCTTCTCAGTCATTTTTCTTACTGTTTGGAACATCAAAGCATGAAGCTTCCCTAAGCTGACCGACATAAACCATTAGCATTTGTTCAGTTTCACTGTATCAGATTGCCATTAAAGCTCAGAATGTTTTGCAGTAATGGATACTTCTTTTTATCACCTGCAACTAACCCCTGAAACTGAGCTGTAGCCATTCATGTTCCTCTTAAAACACTAATCACTTTCAAATTGTATAATACTTAGTTATCAATAATGGCACTGTAAACGATTGGAGCAAAAACAATCAAATTTAAGAATGAGTTTTCCAGTTGTCGGGGGCTTTAAATACCTTTTTGTTTAACATTGCTACTGATGAGGACACTTTTAAAGTAATAAAAAGATATAAGAAAAAAACTGCAACCCCTAATCACAATAAGTTTGAGCAATATGGAAAATGTGAAAAGGTTTAAAGCCGTGGTCAAGCAGAAGAATATGTGGCATTCACAAATGCCACTTAAAACTGGACTGTGCAAATCAAAGCCATCTTGTCCAGAGGTGGCATCGGTATCTGTGGGCTCAGAGCCATGTGGGATGAACAGCGGAAGCATGTATTGACTCAGATGAATCCGTATTTTAGATGATATCAGGAATAAATGGGAATGGTGTCTTTTGGCCCAAAGATAAGAATGACCAGCTGGACCGTTTTCCAGTCCAAAAGCCAGACTGTGATGGGACGGGGTTGTATAAGTGCACTTGGCAAAGGTCATTTACATTTATGCGATGCATTAATGTAGAAAATTATGCAGATATTTTAGAACACATGCTGCCATTGAGACATCTTTTTCATGGATCTAAATACACCATGAAAACCAGGTGTACTCAAGCAAGGAATCACCTTAAACGTTTAGACCATTGGCCCTCAAGGGCCTGGATTGGGGAATACTACTCCAAGAGATACTGGCTCTGCTCCAAGGCTTCCTTATGATGGGATATGTCATTACAAAGAAAAGGCTAAGGAGGAAGCGGGTCTTGGTACCAGACTGGGCTCTCCGCAGTCCAGTCCGGTCCGGTCCCCAACAGAGAATGTATGCAGATTACTGAAAACAATAGAGACCCTACCAAGTCTGTTGGACACCTTCAAACGTAGTTGGCAGGAAAAATGAGATAAACTAATATCTGAAACACTTTATTGCTTGTTGTCTTCAATGCCAGAATGGCATATAAGTGTCGTGAGAAGAAATGTCAGCTTCATAAAGTAGCATTTGGGAGTGTAGAATGGTTCAGTTGTCCAGTGAACTGTGAATGGAAAGGAAGAACGAAAGAAAGAAAAGACGACTGGTGAGTCTAATACTCATAGGAATAATGTTACAGCCAGACCAAAAGTGATTCTGTTATGCTTCCAATATCTTGTGGGTGGATCCACCAGTCCACAAGCAGTTGGCTGCTTGTTTGTGACGTGGGTTGATGCAGGCTCTTCATTAGGAGTGTTTCACCATGGATTTAGTTTAAATTTAGTTTATCTGTTAAAGATGCTGACTGGTCGTCCTCATCTCTAAATTTGATCTGCCTCTAATGCTGCTGTTGAGTGCGCGAAAGCCAAACAGTTTATCACTTCTGATCATCGTCATTTTGAAGAAAGCTGCAATATGTTAAGCAGGAAGGAAGGGAGGATATGCAGGAAAATGAAAGGTGAAGTATCAAGGTTAAGTGCATAAAGCTGGAAATCTCACTCACTTGTATTACAGAAAGCCCATTCTGATTGCATATTTATGCGTAGGCCTTGCTGCTATAGGAGGGTAGTTTACTAGTTGATGTTCTTGAGTTTTAAATCAGTGACTTAAACAAAAACTGTGATAAAAGGATGTTATGTTTATTTTGGACAGGTTCACTCTGAGATAGACAGTATAGAGTATTTGTGTGTGTGTGTTTGTATATGAGTGTCTGTGTGTTTGTGCCTATGTGCTCAAAATGCAATCATGCATGCAATGCTGGTTTCTTTTTTTTTGTTTTTTTGTGCCACAGGAAGTGGTGATGTAATAGTATACAAACCAAAAGCTTTTTCACACACTCACTGTCTCCTGTTGTCGGCCTCACATGCTGATGTATTTGCCTCGCAGCCACTGTGATACTCAAAGTCCCGCAATCATGGGAGCGCAGTGGTTATGGCCACAGCCTTGGAGCTCTCTGGTTGAGACAAACACGTACTCCAAACACATTTATTGTGTGTTAAGTATGCAGGCTGAGAGCAATTTAACTTTGTTAAAGACAAGAAAGAGTTTAGAGTAATTCTATATGGCAGATCTTGGAAACCGACAGACAACCTTTCTTTCAGATCTTCCCTCTCTACACTAAAGATACATGTCAGGATGCCATTTTGATCAAAAGCTCCCATAAACACATGCAGTCAACTATGACTAATAATTTGGATCCATGTGGAGATGTTTTATGATCTGTTTGTCTCTCATAAGCGTACTGAACGATCATTGTTACAGCTTTTTTTTTTATAAAAACTGTGGAACATATTTGGGCTTGGAAGCAAGCCATCTTAAAGTGCTACTATAAACAGGAATATTTGAAATTTTAAGCATTGCTTTTATGATGACAAAATGAGAAAGCCACTGTGTCCGGCTGGGTGAGACTGGATGTTAAAGCTGTTCTTTATTTTTTTCTTTAAAGTGGGGTTGTATGAATTGAGCATGTCCATCATCACGTGGTTAGTGACCAAAAGAATCAAATTGTGCAACAAGATCATTTAGTGGGCTGTTTTCCACGGGAGGTGTTTTTGACTTGTCCAGTCATAAGGAGGCCTTGGAGCAGACTCAGTATCTCCTGGAGTAGCATTTCCTAATCCAGGTCGTCGAGGGCCATCAGCCTACAGGTTTTGGCTGTTTCATTGCTCCAATACACCTGGTTTATATAGATGGATCACCATTAGCATCCTATCATCAAGGTCTGATCATGAGCCATATCTCCAATTTAGTTTGGCGATGCTTCGGCTTTCCTCCGTTTAGAGCTTAAAGAAATGGCAGGGAGAGGATGGATGTATGGATGGATGGATGGATGGATGGATGGATGGATGGATGGATGGATGGATGGATGGATGGATGGATGGATGGATGGATTATATGAAATACCTAACAGCTTTCTTCACTTTCAACTACAGGAGCTTATTTTAACCATCTAAAATAACTCAATCCTCTTAAATCCCATCGGATACGATATTGAAATACTGACTGTGGTAAATAAAATGAATTGATAAAGTATATAACAATGTTGTGAACATATAGCTACATATACATATGCATACATATTGCTAACACAGGATCACTCAAACTGCTTTAAAACTGATTAGGTTATAGTTGTTGTACATGGGTAACATTGGCTAAGCTATGGTCCTTATTATATGTAGCTGTTAGTTTACCTACCCATCGTATTTCTTCCTTTATTCTTCAAACTGAGAGGACTGTGACACCTGTCTGTTCTCTGTAAGACAAACATTGGTAAGTAATTCACAGAAAAGCACTTAAAAAGAAAATAAAAGTCACAGACTTCAGTTTTTGTTCCGTAGTGCCCAATAGTACACTGCAACCACAGCCCCTCTAGGAACTGACCTAATATTCCTCAATATAGTCAAATTGTTTTATTTCAACCAAAAATACCCAAAGGAATAAGAAAAAGTGACTTCTTGACTATTTATGGACTAATATTCTCAAAACTTACAAAATAGTCTAGCCACTGGAGAAAATGTAAGACCAAGTGTCTTGAAACAAGGCCTTTTGGACTTTCTTATACATGAGTTTTTGTAGTGTAGGATTAGTAATGTTAGTTTTTTTAACAAATGAGGATCTTTACTATGTCTTAGGTACAAGCTAGAACATTTGCACAGACAGTGTAGATTTATTCAATTCATTTTTATCTATATAGCGTCTACTTCAACACAAGTTGTCTTTAGGCACTTTCCAGAGACCCAGAACATGGTCTCATGATATCTTGTCATTTTACGTAACCTAAAATGACAAGATACTTTTAGTGCTGCACGGTTTAACATGTTACATCTACATATTACTGCTGCAAGTCAGTGTTCATTTGGTTTGGACTTAAGATATAAAACAGATTCGCTCTTACGCTGTGGAGGTGGGGGAGGGGCACACATTTGCACATTATAGGAAAAACAATCAAACACACACAGACTCTATCATCTCTTGGTCAACTGCCACCAGACTTACTGGACTGAACTGCCAGAAATATGCTAATGAGGAAGAGGGCTGGGTGGAGGAGGGAGTCCCTTTGCGTTATCTCCCATCCACATTACTCGAGCTCTGTAGGGTGTGTGTGTGTGTGTGTGTGTGTGTGTGTGTGTTGGGTGTTGGAGGAGGTAGCTTTCTGTACAGACCCAAGGGGAAAGGACTGTGATTTCAGAGCAAATTAAGCCACTTCAAACACAGCAGATCAAAGACTATACAGCCGTTACTTTCTGTGCCAGTCTGACATATCGACAGGATACTCCACCCCCCAACACACTCATGCATGCACAAACACACACAGGCCTTTTTTTCATACTGCTTCCTTTCATATTCATGTTTTTATTCGACCAGACATTCGATAAATTAATTTGTTTTCCCCTTACTTGCAGATTCCTTACGCCACTGTTCTTGTAAAGCTATTTTTGTTACACACTCACCAACCCCCACCTGCAGACAATTTGCAAGCACTTAACAGGTTATAGGTTAACGTGGATCAAGTGTAATGTAATATGGGATGAGGCGAGGGGGGTGCAGCCTTATCCCAGCAGTCATCCAATCCAGAGAAGTGTTTTGAGGATGGGGGAGCTGCATCCATTAGACACGCAGCTTCAGCCTCGAACTGTGTTAATGATCCTGGATGGTGCAGTCGGACCCTTTGATGCTGCTTGATGCCCATGGCTGTCCGGTGCATGTGTGTTTATGTCTGCCTGTGTCGTGTTTTTGGGTGTGTGTGTGTGTGTGCGTGTGTGTGTTTGTAGATGGATTAGATGGCTGTTTTGGGAGGAGAGGAGGGGTTTTGGGGGATAAAGGAAGAGGTAAAAGGAAGGTGAAGGTTGGGGGGAAGGGTACAGTATTTAGAGGGAGGGGTGAAGTAGGATATAGATACAGTACGTGTGCTTGTTTGTGTGTTTAAGCTTTGGTGGAATAGAAAATGAAGAAAAAGATGAAGACTGTTGAAGAATGTAGAGAGGTCTGCACCAAGGGAGCTTTGTCAAAGGCTTTTTCATGATACTTTAGATGTCAATACATGTTGTTTTATATGCAGGAAAAATCATTTTTGAATAAAGTAACAATTTTTACTATCCAGAATTCAATTGTCGTCCCCCCTCCCTCCCCCCCACATACATTGTATAGTAGATTATGGACAATACTTTAAATACGAGCAGAACATATTCTGGTCATGTATATGGTCGGCTTCATTACAAAAGTACAGCACGTTATCTTAACACAGACACTATTTAGCAATCTTAGCAAATACGTTTCACTGCTTCTCGCCTATTTAGCGCAAAACATTACAACAAAATGTCATGTAACAGATTTCATTTGTACATCCATAAATAACAACGCACCCATATTTACAATCTGGACAGTCAAATTGTTTATACACATCAACTGTAAAGAAAGCTGCGTTGGATAATCTACCTTGGGCTCATCTGTCATGACTGGCAGTGCCAGAGATTAGTGGGAGGTTCTGTATTTATCACTGCTCTAAGAGGGCGTGCCCACGAACCAGACATGACGAAACATACCACAAAAAAAACTCTACACTGTGAGATGAAGATGTTAACCATTTTATTTGGTCTGGTCAAACACGGCCACCGCATGTCAAACAAAGTTAGCTGTGGCCACCAGCTTCTTCAGCTGATCCCTGCTGAAATAGCTGTGATTTTTAAACTCAGTCATCTCCAGGGTTTACAGAAAATGGTCCGAACAAGAAAATACCCACTTTTTTCTCTTCTTTTTTTTTGTCACCCTCTTGCTTTTCTTGGAGTCAGATAGTGAGAACAAAGTGGAAATGAAAACTGAGACCCGACACCAGAATGAAAATACCTACCTGAAAAATCTTTTGCACCGTCAAAGCTTTTATACATTAACCTGGCATGAACAGCCACTGACAACAACAAGCCACCTTTGCCTGTTTTCCCTTGGCCAAAATATATCTTGCATATACAATGCAAAAATAACATCTAATGCTCAGTAAAGACGTATCATGCATGTCTGTGCCACATTTCTGTGAAACTTTCCAGCACACAAGAGGGCTTTCCGCTTAGTGGTTTTATGTTTCCGACTTAGTGGCTGGACCCAGGCTTTCGTGAGACCTAGCACTATTCCTCATAGTTTTGGTTAAATGAAGTCTAAAATATTGTCATCATACATGAAACATATCTACCACTAATGCCCTTAAGTATCTCTCCACATGTTCCCACTGTAAACTGAATGGTGATGATAGGTAAGCCACACGTGACTGACTTATTTATGAATTTTGTCAATACTGATGAGCATTGCTGTGTTTGTGTTGCCAGTGCTCCTATCCTGTGTGGGAGGACTTCAGCGCCAAGGCCACCAAGCTGCATTCCCAGCTCAGGTAAGCTCTGCCATGGACACATATATAGACAAACTATTTCTAATAGAAAAGTAAAAAGCATTCTTGGGTGAGAGACTTCAAAGCTCCTGTTCTTTTAGAACCACTGTTCTGGCGGCCGTGGCCTTCCTGGATGCCTTTCAGAAGGTGGCTGACATGGCTACCAACACCAGAGGTAGGACAACGGCGAGTGTCTGTGTGTGTGTGTGTGCGAGATAAAGGCAGAAACATTGGCTTTCCTTGAAAATAAGAAGTTTTTTCAGTGGGACTCGTCTCCCTTTCCTTTTTGATGTCTTGGTCTAAAGATTGTTCCACATTGCAGCAACATTCTCAAGGTAGACTAAACTTCGAAGAAATGCTCCCACACTGATGGCAGACACATGAAAATGACATTTCACAAAAGGGATGCGAGAGCCTTTTTATTTCAGTCGCAGAGGAAAGTACTTTTATTACTTTGCTAGAAACATGAGTTGAGCTTGATTCCCTTGTCCTTTGGAGGGATGTGTAATTTATTTTGTTTTATTTTATTTGACAAGCTGTGACACATAGAAAATCAGCCTCTCCAGAGTATAATTGTTGACAGGGTCAACAAGTCCTTTTAAACTGGTAGGAAATTCGCTCACGATTTTAAGAGTGTTTATCAAATTGTGTTTGTTTCTGTTTTCTTTTTCATAATTTTTGTGTTTGTTGAAGTTTTCTGCTTTTCTGCTGAATTTATTTTCCACCTCAAGACCTCAATAATATGCACTTCACTTATGTGACATAAGTCAACATGCATGACACATATTTACCGTTTGGTATATTTTATCCAACTTAAGCAGCTTGAGACTGAGACTGAAGAGTGTCATGTGACCACGGCAGAAACTCCATAAAAGTTATCCACATTATTTAGGTGCAGATTCTCTCTTGAACTCCACTGATCAGTTTTGTTTTCTTTTCAGCTAAAGCTGATAAGTTAAGGAAAATATGAGACACACAAGGTTTAATCTTTCTGTTTTTCATCAAGCTGCTTAACTTCTTAAATCTGAAAAAAATGTTAATTTAGATGACATTTAAAAAAATCAAACTCCCAGAACTTTATGGTTTAGTAGGCAGTGGATTATTCTTCTACTGCTAAACTGCAGGTTTAGTCTAATTTTAATAAAGGCGGGGTTTGGGCATAGAAGGTCAGACAAACGCCCACTCAAGGTCGCGTGACTCCTGCTGCTTGGTACGGCTGAGGGAGGAGAGGAAACTTGCTCAAACAGTCGGGCAGCAGCATTGGGAATTTCTCCTGCTGCTGTGAATTATAGGGTGCAGATGTCAGACAGCGTAAGTGATGATGATGATGATGTGTGTGTGTGTGTGTGTGTGTGTGTGTGTGTGCTGCCCCAGGTGGGCTCCTAAAACTGAGGATGCAGGAAGAGGCTCATGCTGCTTTTACAGGCCAGACAGGAAGTCACTAAGCTTTGTCAGCTCATAACACATGGCCCTTGCACTGTCGCACAAAAATATGCACTGTTACAGCAATGAAGACTGTTCTGACGTACTTTGTACTTTCTGTACGGATGAGTCACTCCTTCTTGACTTCATTTGACAAACACACTGCATTAATGACTGTTTCTCAAATGTGATGTTCTTTAATAGATTTGTTAAATGGAAGGAGGCAGGAGACGGCTCTGATAATGATGCTCTCTGTCTTCCTACTCTTCGGGATGTAAATGTAACACTTATTACAGCGAGCCCAAAGGGTACTGATGGTCCTGCGCTCTGCTCGTACTCACACTCTCCTTTATAAGGCTGCAGTGGAAACATTTCCATTTGGCTGTCGAATTAGTTTTATTTGAATTGACATGCTGCAGCATATTTTCAAGAACCCAGCTGAACAAATTTAAAATCAGTTTAGTTTTTTTGTTTCACACATTTTGGGGCAGAATGACAGAATTACACAAATAAAACGTTTGATTCTCTCTACTTCAAAAAAACATTTTATTGGAGAGAGAGACGAGATGATTAGCCTACTGCTAAAAGCTGAAGCTCAAACATTTTTTTCCAAAGTTTCTGGTGATATCAGTGTATTTTATTTTATTTAGTTTTGTTTTACTATTTTGAAAAGCAATGAAATGAAGATATTTTGAGATGTCAGATAATTTTTGCTGAGAGCTTGTTTGGTTTTGTTTCTTCACTGTCCTCAATAGGAAGATGCAAAACTTTATAACTACTTTGACCTTTATAACCATTAATACTACTACTACTACTACTAATAATAATAATAACCATCATCATCATTATCATCATGAGATCTCATCTTTTAACTCTGATATTAGAAATTATTAATGACCTCAAAGCAGAAGAGTACATTCAGGTTGCTGTTTCCTTAAAGAACAGGATAACTGAGAAACAGGAAGGGTAGAGGTCTAGTTAATTGCTTGGAAGAGCAAGAAAACGTTCCCAGAAAATGCCTTAAAGGATTGCCTGGAATCAAATTACGACACTAATTGGAAAATTACACACAAAAATCTGAGAATTAGAGGACATAAAATCTTAGATGTGATGTAATTAATCTGAAATACTAACACAGTAAGACAGTGAAGAAGTAAAAAAGCACCAGAAAAGTGCAGCCAGAGGATTTGTCAGGCTTTGACCATGACTGTGCCATATTTCCTGGTTCTCAGTGCGCTCATGCATACAGTTTTGCCTTCAAGTTGATAAGGTCAAGAAAGAACAGAGAGGGAGGAGGATACGATTTGTTTTGTGTTTGCGACTGTGTGCTTTTCAGAGTGATTTAGCAACTGGGTGAAATCCAGCAGTAAGAAGTGTACAAGTATTAGCGAATTCCCTGGTGTGGGGTGAAGAGAAGGGCACTCTCAGATATGTCCGCTCATTTGATGGGGCAGCATTGCCCGACAAAAAAAAAACAAAACTGCAGCAATCCCAGAACTTTCTCTGTCATGTGGTTGAAAATGCATTATCACTTAAATCACTCCTGTTTCCATAAAAATACAAAAATGAATGTCATAATGCATCTATTGTAGGTGTAAAAGTATGTGTATAAACATGTTGATTTGAAGCCTGGGACCAGTTTGTCTTGCATTACTTCACATTCCTTCACTGATACTATCTGCCAGCCTCTGTCACCACCCTTTCCTTCTTTGGTCGTATTGGGGGGGGCCTCACCCATATATGGCAACGATATCCTGCATATCTGTCATGTGATACACTGCAAAACAACTTAAACTGATACATGTTTTACATCTTATTCTTTCGTTTGATTTCGTCTCCTAATATGCTTAAACCGTAGACACGCTTTTGCATATGCTGATATAAGGAGCATAATTTATCTTCTTTTTTGCGAGAATTTTCATTCGTTAGCACAGATGGGGTGATGTGATGGAGAACCAGCAGACCATTTGACGAGTCAGTGTCCAGCAAAGCTGAACGTTACTTTTAAGACCATGAAACACGGCCATGACATGATAACAAAAGAACTTCAGGTTCTGCTATTAGGGAGGCCAGGCTGCAGCACAAACTTCAAAAAAAGATGGAGTGGATGGAAGACATGAGTGATAATGAAAGTACAGTTTCAGATGATGACACATCAGAATCCTCCTGTCTTTCATCTCCTGACTCTCATAGCCATACTCCCCTCTTTGAAAATCCTTTCCCTTTGCCACCTTTGCTATTTCCTTCTTCATCGTCTCCATCCGGAAAACATCACGGTGCATCAGATTCAGAGAAATTTCTTGCCGCATTTTACTCTTGATGTAAAAGCGTCTCGATGCCTGGATGAAGCAGCAGCCAGATAAAGAATTATTAAAAACAAAGGCGAGAGGGTGAAACTGCCAGATTCATTTGATGATGAAGAGACTCGTCACAACGGCCAGTTTCAAAAAGAACCTACCTCAGTAGCACAAGAGGACAGCAAAGACAAAGTGGATGGAAGACACGAGTGATGATGAAACTACCAATCAAATTAATTAATCTTCCGGGATTCTGAGATTCAGGAGATGAATCCCAAGATATGAGTGATTATGAAAGTAGCGATACAAATAGTGAACCATCAGGATCGTTGCAGTGTTCATCTCCTTACTGTCCTGGCCAATCATTCGTCATGAGCTACACTTCCTCCATGTCATCTCTTCCATCTTCTCCTCCATCACCCCCATCTTTCATGACTCAGCTCAAAAGACTCAAGAGTCCAAGAAAATTTCCATAAATTAATCATTAGGGCTGCTTTCCTTAATAAAGAGCTTTTATTTCACCTTGTTTACATTTTTTCTAGTCTTTATAATACAATTTAATATTTTTATTCCCATTAAAAAATATAAAAAATAATAACAGCAAAATTAAAAAACAGGGGCAGCACGGTGACACATTGGAAAGCAGGAATCCTGCTTTTCGTGATAAAAAAAAGCTCTTGGTCGAAGAAAGTAAAAAACAAAATACTCAGGAAATGTCAGTGTACTACTGTGCAAGAATGTCAAACTGTTAAATGAATTATTATGATACTGAAATAAAACCATTCATCCATCTTATATGGCCTATAAAAAATAAAAAATAAATAATATCATAATAAATAATAATAATAAATATAAAAATAAAAATATAATATAAGTATATTTTCTATGTAAATAAAAGGGAAAATAAATGGCATAAGAACATGGTGAACTGCAGAGTATATTGGGAAAAAGTATTTAAATTTATATATGTGTGTATGAATGTGTGTGTAGACCAAAAAGCCCCTTTGATGAGTGAGAACAACCTGTTAGAAAAATCTTTAATTCTGCTGTCTATTTAGCAATAAAATACACCTTTAAAAAAATGTTTAAAGTGTATATTTGTCACAGAAATACCTTCTATTTTCCGGAAAAATACTGGCAGCTATAGTAGCCAGTATTTTTTTATTAGAAAATAAAAAAGAACTATCACATCACGATAAAGCACTGGCAAATGAAAAATGCATGTATAACCCATATATTTAGCAAAAAAATAAATTTATTTTGCATGATTTAACTGTTTATTTAAAACAAAAAGAAACCATACATTTGTTCACCATTGGACCATATATTTAACACTAAAAATCTTTTTTACATGGTTAGACTGTATGTGGAACATTGAAATACACAGTTTTTTACATTTTTAGACCAGCTACCAAACACAAAAATACTCTTTTTGTGATGAATTACTGGCAGCTGTGGTTGCCAGAATCTCACTGTAAAAAAAAAAACAAAAAAACATGAAACTGATCTTAATATTACATTAGGATAGCATTTATACTGTAGTTTTTATGGTAGAAAGTCTTAAAATTAAATTACCATTGAGCACAGAATAACATTCGGTGTTCTGGTATGAAACTGGCAGCTGTGGTTAAAGGACATTTTGTTTTGAATTAAAATTACAGTGTAATGCCATTCATATTGTTCATTAAGTCTAAAATTCAGTGGTGTCTGCTGGAATGAGCATGTTTGTTGAGGTTTCCAATTTATCAGTTTCTCACACATCATGGTTGGACCTCCTGCTGTTGTCTTGCTTGAAATATATAATAATAATAATTATTAACATTGTTAATTTTATCGTAATTACCAAATCCTAAAACCGTTAATGTTATAATGACATTTTAAATATTTAAAGAAAAAAATAAATTCTACTGTCCTACATTAAGCTTTTAAAAATGCTGTACCTTTACTGAAAACTTCCCAAGGTAGAACAGGAAACTAAACAAAATCCCATTGACCTTTACCAAAATAAAAGCCTGCCTTTACACATTACAGAATTGTTAATCAAAGCCTCAGTACCCTGTAAAATCAGAACTAATAATAATTGATTAAATGCAAATATCAAAAAAATTATCACAGAGTTATTTATCAGATGATTAATTTAAAGAAAGGTGTTAGAATACTAGAAATCCTGGTTTTATGCAGCTTTCATCAGTCAGTAGCATATCTCTGAGAGAAGCTTTTATTTTTATTTCTTCCACTTGACTTTGGTACTTTTCTTAGGATTTCTTAAGAAATAACACCTTTGTTAAAAATGTAATCTTTAATTAAAAGTAAAAGTTTGAAAAAAAGGAACCTGTATTGTTAAATCTACTACTATAAAGAACAACAATACACAAATAAAGGTTAACTTTAAAAAAAAGAATAATGAAGACCTAATAAAGACAGACAAATGTGTGAATGTGAATGAAGTGATCGTTCATCATTTGGACGATGCTCAACATGAGTGTCTAAAGATCTAAGCAGAGCTTTGTAAATATTAACAATGGAAAAAAATCACTACAAATATTAAAATTCAAAACACAAAACTTCTTGTTTTTAGAGCATATTTAGGAGATTGTGATTGCTAAGAATAACATCATAGCTTTCTTATAGTATGTCAATATAGATCGTTCTTTTTTTTTCTAAGGTAATGCAGTTTAAAAGCAATTCAAACAGGGTTTACTGATGCTCACCTTTGTGGTTACTTTCTCAACACAATAATACAAAAGGGTTGCTAACATCTTCTGAACCTGGAGCACTTTCCTGGAGCACTGGTTCAAAAGAACACATGAATATTAATGGATCTTGATTAATTTTCAAAGCTTTGCTGCTCATTTAGAGCAATATCTTATTAAATTACTACTTTGAATGATTTTTGAAATTATGGAAATTTAATTTTAATTCCGAACACTCACTGTTCTTTTTTTAAAACCACTCTGCATATTTATTAATGCTTAGTGCCTTTAAAACCTTTTAAAATAAAATATACATGCATTTTAATATAGCAGCAGGTGTTCGTTTTCTTGTATATAGGTAGTGTGTGTCCTTCACCAGGCCTCTTTGACAGCCTGAGCTAACATTTCATTAACAGATGAAATCCCGACTCGGAAAGAGAAAACTAAAATCACATGTGAAACAGGAAAGGACAGGACAGTGATGGGTGTGGTGTGTGCAGTATGGTGATTGTCCGGTGTGTTGTGGTGTATGGAAATGACTGCCTATTATTCTCCACTTTCATTTTTCACAGCTTACATGTAGTACTGTCGAAGATGTCCAGGTGAATATACTCTCATCAGAAAATGAAGTGTTGAGTTATGTTTAAATACAATGAGAATTAATTCAAATTAGGCATTCTTGTATGTTAATCCCATTATACTTCCATAGGAAATTTATCTCAGTGAAACCAAATGGAAAGACTACGTGTTAAATTTTTTTTTCTGCGAGGACAAGAATATTTTAACTGACTTTTAACATCATCTCACTGATGCTCACAAACTGAAATGGTACATGTTATTACTACAGAAGCAACTGTCAAAACTGATGGCCTGTTATATTAAGGCAATAGAAATAAGACTTTAAGAGCTGCTTTCTGTCAATTGAAATCAACTGGACCTGAAATTCAGGCACTGTGATGGTTTATAACCCCTGCTTATGTCTGATACAGTTTAAATAGTTATTATGTTTTACCAGGAGTAGACTTTACCTTTAGATAATGATTTAATAACTTGTTTTAATTAAATAAACTGCACTTATTTTACAATAACTTTTGTGTGTTTCCCTCCTCCAATCATCTATCAATATACCTATAATACCTAAACCTATAAGCTATTTGGCTCCAAAAACAAACAAAAAAAAAAACTATAACCATAAAATCATAATCAGAACAATAAAATCACAAGAATAAAATGAAAAAATTAAAACACTGATCGGAAATATGTCAGTGCTTATTCATAAATGCTGTTCTAAATAAATAGGTTTTAAGCCTTAATTTTCCACGTCGGTGACAACACACATCAGGAGGTTGATTATTCCACAACTGATGTACTCATGTTGTTTCATGATGGATAGATTTCGCTCTCACTATTATTCGGCCTTTTTTTCTCCCATTTAGTGATCATCATCTCAGGATGCTGGGTATCAGGTGAAACTCTATGGATTGTGAGGACCTTCTTGGTACTGATGTCAGAGGCCTCTGCTCACATCTTACTTTGCCAGCAGGGTATCAGATTATCTGTAGATTATAGGTGTTTAAAGCCTGGATTTTGCTTTTTCCATTGAACTGATTTCTGAGAGCTTGTCTTACTATTTACAGGTAAATCTGTTGCTACTTAGTGGCTTCGTCATGGCTCACATTTACCATACAATCACACTTATCCCTTTCTTCAATGATAATCCTTGTTTTCCAGTTTAGTCCAGAACTTTATTCAAATTTCAGCTGCTCTCACACTGAGTGCACAAGAACTTGATTGGCGTTTGGGCTTGGCACCCACACTTCCCATCCCTCTCTGCCCATGCTGTAACACTTGTGTAATACCTCTTTATTTTCCAGCTATAAATATATATATATATATATATATATATATATATATATATATATATATATATATATATATTTTTTTTTTTTTTTTTTTTTTTTTACTTATCTTTACTAAGGATATTTTGCTGTAGACGCTATAGATGAACAAATGTCCCATAAAGCTGTAACAAATGCTCCTAATGTTCTAAACTGCATTGTGGTTACTCCTGTAACGGTGGTGATGGAAATGCATCCCTTTATCTTTGCTGTCTACATTTTTTCCACAGTAGCAACAGTAAAACCTGCATCAGTCCCTGGACTCTCATAAAGCAACTTTTGGCACAGCGTAGCACAATGAAGTACCCCCATGTGTGCTTTCATTTGTGCATATGTGTGTGTTTTAGGGACATAGATGTAAAGGAGGATGCACCTCTTTATGGTCTGAAAAAGTAATTTGATGGTACAGAATGCCTGGTGGTTTTATTACCAGGCTGCCTGGGTGCATCTAAATACAGGATTCCATAATGAATGTCATAAATCTTATTAATGCTCACATTGTCTTGATTGCATGTGTGCATTTGAACAGACAAAGTTTTACCATTGTACACACTTAATCATGGAAAATGTTCTCCAACTGTTTATGAAAAAAGCAAGAATGGCTGTTTTTCTGCAAGTAGAAACAGGGCTAGAGGATATCTCAGCTGCATATGGTGGAGAGAGGGAGAAAAGACTGGAAAACTCATTTGCAACATTTTTGTTGTTCTTATTGAAGCCTTAGGAAAACAGCTGGGGGGACAGGAAGCAGTGAACTTTGTGGGAAATGTGGTCTTGATTTAGAAAAACACATCATCGACAATATCTGGTGATTTTGACTGTGATCCTGTATGTTTACAACTGCTCTTCACACCACATTTCAAAACAAAAACAAGCAAACAAAACAAAGAGTAATTTGTTTTGAAATGAGAATCTCTAAAGCACAATGATGCTGTGTGGGGAAATGGTTGTTGAAATAGATGTAGCTTTAAAAGGGGAGTTAATTGGTATAAGCCAACAGCTGTGGAGTGTTCCAGAAGAACGGAGTGATGACTGTATGAAAAGAATGACTCCATGCTTGCAAGTCTCGCATTGAGAATACCAAGCAATAAAGACCGAAAGCGGACAGAGAGCTGTTGTGGGGAAATGTGAGGAAGTGTTCAATGATGCGTTTGTGCTGTCGCTGTGGGTATGAGCACCAACTACGACAGTGACCTCCATCCAAATCTTTAGATGTAGCACACAGAGCTTTGTGAGACTTCTATGACTTCCATATAGAAACTAATTAGTGGTTTGCTGCAGCTATGTTAAATTTGTTTCTCCTGGCACTATCCCATGAACCCCTGCCCCTGGTCTCCCCCTACAGGGCCTTTATGCTCCAAATATTCTTTTGATCAATTTTTCTCCGCACATAATGTTTTTCCATTCATTACTTTAAAATTTAAAGCTTGGGCTGATCAAAAATTTCATCAACAATTTTATCAAAAATTTCCAGTGAAACACAATTCCCTGCAAGTAGTCGAAAAAAAGAAAATGCCGACAACATCTTAAATAACTGGAACGGTACTGACTGAATTGTAGTTTAGATTTTTGTATGAGTGTATTCACTACTTTTTGGGTGGGCAAAAAATAATTTTGTAATTCTTTACAGTCAGCTCACACCATGGCACTCCCTTGAAGGACCACCTTCTAGTCCTCATACCATTACTAACATACAGAGAAACAAGCCCACAAACACATTTACCCCCTCGTCCACAGGCATCTGTGTGGAAACTGTGGACACTGTGGAAAGAATGCAAAGATTTGTGAGCACCTATATACAGATAACCAATACATCAAACTCTTCAAGGTGCCATTTAATATTTGTATTTCCTATATTTCCCCTTTATTGTCTGTCTCTGACTCTGACACGAATCTACCATACCTTCAGCCAATCGCACAGTTGCGGGATCACATTTACGAGCATGGTTGCCGGGCAACAAGGAGAGAAAAAGAGAGCGTGTGAGTGAGAGTGAGAGAGGGACGGAAGTGGTGGCAGAGGAAAAAAATAGCCATGTTGTTGCCAAGTGGAGAAGAGAAATGTGTGGACGATGGCTTCATTGCCATTCACAGTCAGCTGCTGAGTCTTTTGGTCTAATATAGATGATTACACAGACAAAGGTTTTGCACTATAACCTAAATAACTGCCCTGCAACGAGCATTAGTCAGCTAATGATCCTGTCTTAACTCTCCTTTGGTAACTAAATACATTATATTTTCCTCGAGCTTTAAAACTTTTCAGATTTTCATGATAAGACACCAGGTAATTTAAAATGTTTGTACATGAGGAATTACAAAAAAAAACCCCTAAAAACTGGAAATATTGTTGGACATGCATAATTGCTATTTTTTTAGTCTTGTGACAGTGTCATGAGGGTAATCAAGGGTGTAAAACATGTAGTTTATGATGTGAGATAGAGGCTGAGGCAGAACTGGCATCACACAGCTGGAGCATTCATTTCCAGCAAGCACAATGCTAATGTTGAAACACAGTGCCGTAGTTAAATATGAAAAATTACAATTAAATTAGTTATCAAAATTAGTTAACAGCATTTTCATTCCCCAGTTACTATTAATTTGGTTTGCCTATAGAGTAAAAGAGAAATGTCCTTTAAAATTTCTGCCAGACTCTAATTATTCAACCAACAGCACTTAACGGATAATATATGGTTAAAAAATCAATATAACAACGACTACTTTTCATGCTTCACACTGTAAATGATTTACTGACTCAGCCTGACTCAGGCTTGTGGACATGCTTATTTGAAGGGTTGTGGTAATTTCAATATTAAATGTCACAGTAAAAATACTTAAGCAAATCAATAAAATCAACTTTTAGTAATTTTCTTTATGAGTAAGTTTGAGCCACTAAAGATAATTTAAGAAAATTGGAGAACTAAAGAACAGCTGGTTGAAGTACATTAAGTAGGTTCAAAATGCAATAACTCATTTTTGTAATCATTTGTCACAAAGGTTCTTTAGCCTTTTTTATTTATTTTAG
This sequence comes from Xenentodon cancila, assembly GCA_014839995.1. Lineage (NCBI taxonomy): Eukaryota > Metazoa > Chordata > Actinopteri > Beloniformes > Belonidae > Xenentodon > Xenentodon cancila. The sequence continues at coordinate 27,625,299 of CM026197.1, forward strand.
TCATTACAATGTATTCTAAGCTGTTTTAACATGAAATCCTTTTTTATAGATTTTATTGCTAAATTATTGAGCTTTCTTTATTAGTGCATTGAACTGGTCCTATGTTAATTTATCCGTTCAACCATCAATACTAAATAAGTATCTCAGACTTTACTAATTTGCTGACAATTAAAAAAAATACAGAACAAAACAATACCCCACAATTAATGTTTCAGTTCAGACCTTTTTGGGTGAACTCAGACTGCAGAGTGGACATGAAATTTAGTGATATTACAGGAGCTGTGTGCATGCACAACCAACTCAGTCGTCCGAGTTTGAGCTACCCTTTTTCTTTTTTTTCTTTCTTTTTTTGTATTTTCCTCTCTAGGTGGGGCATAGCTGACATGACTGTTGTTTTTAAGGGGCACAAAACAACAATGACTGTCTTTAATTAGTCCTCACCCCGTCCCTCGTCTGTCTTTCATCGTCTCTAAGTTAAATGCGGCTTTCCTTTTCCCTCCTTTCTGTTCACTCAGCTCTCTCCCTCTGACTTCCCAACACGTTTCTCCCATCAAGTCCTTTCTCCCACAATTCCTGTTCCCGTTCCTTCCTCCATCCCAGTCTCTGTCTCTGGGAGTTCTCTATGGACATTACCTGATGTCACAGAGTAGTATTGTCCCTGAGGTCAACAACACAAGCCCTGCTCTGTTGGACAGGCACACACACACACACACACACACACACACACACACACACACACACACACACACACACACACACACACACACACACACATGCGCGCAGTTCAGTTATTCAGTAAGCATGAGAAGTTGAGCTGAGTGAGTTGCCACTCTGGGGCCAGTCCTGTTTCAGCAGACAAGAGGCTGGTCTGAGGACTGCATGTGAGCAAAAGTGTGTGAGCATGAGTGTGTGCTCATATGTGTGTGTGTATGTTGGGGTACTAAGTGATGCTATTCTCACATGTTTTCTCCAGCATCATTTTCTTGGATGTGTTATTTAAGTGTGAGTAATTCCAATAGAAATGGTCAAACATTGAATCATTACTTGCAGCACTAAGACACAGGCTTGTAAATTAGTGTGTGTGTGTGTGTGTGTGTGTGTGTGTGTGTGTGTGTGTGTGTGTGTGTGTGTGTGTGTGTGTGTGTGTACTGAGTTAGTGAGAGTTAAGTGTTAATCCACAGCATTAACAGTCATCAGCCAGGCGTGATAACTGGGGTGGCTGCTGCTGGCTCAGCTGTACACACAGTTTTACTGCTATGCTTCTGAGGACCGTGCAGTCCTTGATGAGGGCTTCAGGTGATCAACAGAAGAGGAAATGAACTGCAAATCAGCCAGCTAAACAGCTCCCATGTGCGTAGCTTCATTTAGTTACTAAGAATTAAACTAAAATTAAAAACGTATGGAATTTTCTTTTTACATCTGTAAGGCCATAACTACTGCTCGTTTTTGCCGTTATTAATCCTCTCAAGCTTCTTCAGGGGCGATCGATAGATCGGCGTGTCCTACATGTTTGTTACATATAACATTGTGCATGTGGCATGTTTGTTCATGTACAGAAGTTGCTATAGTGATGCTGAACGTAAAGTAGTGACTGTACACAAATCAAATGTGTTTTCCTCTTCCGTTTTTAATTCTTTTTTTTTTTGCCTAGCCTTTATCCCTTTCTCTGTGCTCTGCAGCTCTCCCATTGGGTGCATTGCTATGGCAACAGATACACACACACACACACACACACACACACACACACACACACACACACACACACACACACACTCATGCCCAGATCCAAGTAATGATCTGTGAGTAATGCTTTTTTTGTTTAAAAAAAAAAACATCATATAACCACAAAAACCTGACCTAAATTGTTAATAGTTGGTAATCGGGGTTGGGGTGGGATAGGAGTCTTCAAAGAGGCAGATGAGCACATATGGTACCAAGACTACAATACCCACAATGCTATATTTGGAGCGCTGCAGTGTGTGACTCAGCACAGTCAAGCCTCTGGTTTGATGGCACAGCTCAAGTGGTTATGCTCCAACATTAAATGCACACATGAATATTTCATTTGCTTTTTTTTTCTTTTATAACAGCAGAAGACGGCAAACTTCATTACAATATAAATGTACAGTGAAAGAACACGTGGACTGCTGTTATCAGAAACATTTGATTATTACTGTATAGATTTACATGAAATTGTATTTTTGCCTAATTGTTTGGCCAGACAAGATTAAACAAGATTAAACAGACATTATTACTACTCAAAGGGGTCATCTCATTCATAATCGTATGCATGGGTTTAAGCCTCTTTCTGCTAGACTGACACACACACATACACACACACACACACACACACACTCACACACACACACACACACACACACACACCGTGGAATTTTAAACACTTCACTAATTGGGAACATTCATGTATGTTAAACATGTTATTGTGCTTCTGTATGTGCTCCATACAAATCAGCATGTTAGAAATACAGTCCCCCTGAAGGATTTGTTCTCTTTAAATGCTCCTTAAGAAATACCAGGTACTGTATTTAAAACACATGCAAATTCTACATTAAAAATGGGACAGTATGGAAAATGCAAAAAAGAAAGAAAGTATATAATTGCCGTTAATTGCAGCCGGGTACTCCGGCTTTCTCCCACAGTCAAAAACATGCACACTAGGTTAATTGATCATTCTAATTTGCCCGTAGGTGTGAGTGTGAGCATGCACGGTTGTCTGTCTCTGTATGTGGCCCTGCGATGGACTGGCGACCTGTCCAGGGTGGACCTGCTATGTGTCGGGATAGGATCCAACAGACCCCCGTGACTCTGAGAAGAAAAAAATACAATAAAAACAGATGCAGCTTTTTTTTTAAATTTGCATCTTCTCTATTGTTGTCTTCTGATTTGGGCAACTGGTTTCATTGCAAAAACTGATTGTCTCATTTTCAGGGTTGATTTACTGACTGGAATTTGTTGCTTTTCGCGAACATCTTCTGCAGACGTTATCAGTGCAGAACCAGGGACTCACCAGTGTTTTCATGATATCGGGCAGAAATATGTTTCACGTTTCAGTTGCTGTCTGATTCTACAAATCAGAGACGAAACTCCCATACCTTATCTGTTTTTCATTTCTAAAACATTCAACTGTTTTTATTAAAAACTTGTGGTACGAATAGTCGTATAAGGAGTGTTTGTACTTATCATGGACTTTTTTGGAATATCCTATTTTCCTGGCTCTGTTATAAAAAAATAAAGACAATGTTGGACTCAAACGCATGACTATGACTCATTGAGCAGCTATTTTAAGAATGTATAGATAAGACTTGATGTCTTTCAAAGTATGCACGGATTTCTGATATATGTTTATGAATACTGAACCTGCTTTAAGTGCAAAAGTGAGGGAAATAGTTCAGTGAATACAGTTTTTCAGCTCACATCAGACACATTTCAATAGCAAAGAGGAACTGACAGAGTAACAAAAACATCACAGAGACAAGCTTTCACTTGTACTCGATGCAGCAAGTCTTTCTACGTCCTGGCTGGAACAGGGAGAGCTCTTTAAGATCATTTGTCATGTAGCCTCCAGAGGTTAGGCAGCTCGGAAAATCAGCCATGTAACAGCTGGTACTGAAACAGCGACTCCGCCTACGCCTACATTAAACAGTAGCTTTGTTTCAAATCCTCCACTTTCTTTCCAAATTACAATCAATATGCAAGGTTTTTTATTTCTCTCCTGAATGTAGGTTTCCAGTTGTATAAGAATGTTGTACAAGAAAATATGCATTAATTGACAAAAGGTGAGATGTCGGATCAATGCAGTGCTGTAAAGGTACTCGGATCGTTTTAAATAATTCTGCTTCAGAGTCAGAATAGCTCCAACAGAGTAAAATGATGGTGAAACAGTAGTGTGGTGCACAATGATGTGACATTCCTTTTCTGTGATATGACAAGAGACAGGCTGGTTTAAGTTTATCAGTGAGGTCATTATTCCTGGAGCTGGTAGGGATTTTGTTTTTCTTAAGGGCTCTTTGAAACCACTCTTCCTTTATAGGATGATGGTTGCTGCCTTTAATATACGTTTGTTTAATGTCAGGGGCATCTTTGTCCCCGAGCCAGATGTATTCTCAGCACTTGATACTTTGATTTAAGATCCCAGAAGAAGAGCTTAACTGGGAAAGAAAGAAAGAAAGAAAGAAAGAAAGAAAGAAAGAAAGAAAGAAAGAAAGAAAGAAAGAAAGAAAGAAAGAAAGAAAGAAAGAAAGAAAGAAAGAAAGAAAGAAAGAAAGAAAGAAAGAAAGAAAGAAAGAAAGAAAGAAAGAAAGAAAGAAAAGTCTTATCTTATCCATTTGTCAGTCCAGTAATCCTGCTGGAACTGTCCTGTCTTTAGTCTCCAAGACACATGGACACTGATCCAGCAGAAAACCTTTTCAAGTCCCACTAAACTCTGGCTTGTTTTCCTTTTTCCTCTTCTCTTCTTTTGATGTTTATCTTCAGTTTTCACTTATAATGTCAGTGCAAGCTGCTCTGTAAATTCATATTTTTTGCATCAGAAACTGTCCTTTGGCAGTAACTCACGACGTTTGATTAAATAAGTCCTGTCTGGAAGCCTGTACTCCATTTCTGCCATCGTCTCCAGGGAGTGATTGTGTATCTGTACTTCTTTTTTCATGGGACTGTAAGTGTGTGTTGGGGGTCAGTCTGTGTGTCTGAGGGAGACTTGAAGCCTATACAAGTAAAACAAGAGAAAGAGCCTGCTTTCCCAGGCCCAGCCACCGCTGTTCACTTCTCAACACCATCATGGGCTTTACCTCTCTGTCTCCCCTGGAGCAGAGCTGTTCTGTTGAAGATATTGCTTTTCCTGAAATCACAATCATCTGGATCATTTTGAATGTTTTCATGCATTAAGTAGATGTTGTTATTAGTTCCTATAATGTCCAATGCATTTAAAACATAACCTTCCTGTGTAACTAGGGAAGACTGCATGCGGGTTTGTTGCATGTGCACGTTCAGGTTTGTGCTTTGACACATTCAGTTGCCTGGATGGTTATTCCCACATGGCAGGAAAACCGCACAGCTTTCTCTAAGACAACAATTTATGTGAGGCTTTTACAGAGAGGAAGGGAAGCAGCTACAGAAAGGAAAAATAAGACATGTGCAGAGTTTAACTCGTTCATAAAATGGTAATGAAAACACACACAAACACAGTCAGCTGTCTGCAGTTACCTAGAAGACAAGCTTCTGGCTCGGGTCTTTGACCTGTTTTTGGACGCGATGGCTTTGGTATTACAATAAAAATCAGTTCCCTCCATACAGGAGCTCCCATGAGCCCACCCTCTTCACCCCAACCTATCAATATCCAGTCATCCTTTAAACATCAATTACTACGTCCTCCTCACAAGCCCCACAACTATTTTTAAACTGCGTTTTGTACACCTGCCCTTAGTAGCCCTCATAAAATGATTTGTGATGCATCATCTTTGCCTGCCTGTAGAGGTTTTCTCTGAGTTCCTCCTACAGCCCTAAAACTGATTGCAAATTAGTGATTCTGAGTAGTTTGACTGGACATTTTTATAGAATAAAAATACTACTACTACTGCTTCTATTACTATTATTACTACAACTACCACTACTACTAATAACAATAATAATAAAAATCACATGAGAAAAATTGATAAATGAAATGGATAGTCTTTGCAACAATATATGTAAAATAACATAATACACCACAACATATGATAGTTTTGCATCTGGCTACATATAAAGGTCAATAATTGCATTTGTTTTTCAAGTCTAGTTTGGGGTTTTCCATGCTGGAAACTTGGTAAACACGGGATCGTATGACATGATGGCATTTACAAGAATAAAATCCATTTTATTGTACGTTAATATCTCAACCTTATCCAGGTACCCTACTTTAGTAGTAGTAGTAATAATTGGGTATTATTGTAACAGCATCTCTACAGGTCCACCTAAAACATCAGTTAGACAACTGCAGCTCATCCAGAACTCTGCTGCTCCAGTCCTCACTGAGACCAGAAAAGTGGACCACATCAGTCCAGTTCTGAGGTCTTTACAATGGCTGCCTGTCCGTCAGAGAACAGACTTTAAAGTTCTGATGCTGGTCTATAAAGCTCTGAATAGTCTAGGACCAAAATACATCAGTGACCTCCTGACCCAGTATGAACCCTCCAGACTCCTCAGGTGATCTGGATCCAGTTTTTTATCAGTTCCCAGAGTCAGAACCAGACATGGAGAAGCTTCCTTCAGCTTCTCTGCTCCACATGTCTGGAACAAACTCCCAAAAAGACTCAGATCAGCTGAAACACTCAGTTTATTTAAATCCAGGTTGAAGACTTGAAGATTTTATTTATTTTCTACTAAGTGATTTTTTAATGTCTCTGTAAAACACGTCAGATCACCTTGTTGTTGAATTGTGCCTTGCCTTGCCTTGCCTTGCCCTGCCTTGCCTTGCCTTGCCTTGCCTTGCCTTGCCTTGCCTTGCCCTGCCTTGCCCTGCCTTGCCTTGCCTTGCCTTGCCCTGCCTTGCCTTGCCTTGCCCTGCCTTGCCTTGCCTTGCCTTGCCTTGCCTTGCCTTGCCTTGCCTTGCCTTGCCTTGCCCTACTCTCAGGTATGCCACTGTGCAGTGCATTTTGCTGGAGGAGCTGTGATGCCTGTGATGTCACAGGCGACAACAACACTTGCAACACTCTGCTTTTCTTGGTGCAGCTCCTGCTAAATGTCCAGTGAAGTATGTTTTGATTTTAATGTACTCTGTGTGTGTGATGTCAGTGCGTTTATAGATGGACAGTGTCACAATTATTAGTCTTTGGAGGCTTCTTTTGCAAATTCACTTAAAAATACTTCGCCACATGACTTGGAAATATACAAGCCTTCAAACTATGGCAACATTGTCTTTTCAAAAATCCATAAAAGGTTATGAATCATTCACATTTTCTTTCTTCAGACTTCATGAAAGTGAAAATGTGTCTTGCTCATTGCACCAGTGACTATAAATAGACTGACACATGAGCTCCTGGTGTTTCTCTACGGCTTGGTTCTTCTTGTGTTTCTCCATGGATGCACCACTTCATGAAAGTCTTTTTATGTGGTGCCACTGGTGGAGGATCTGACTGGCTGTGGAAATCAACCTGACTGGACCAGAACATCGATTGTTCCCGTTCATCACAGCAGACAGTCTGGGTCACGCTCATCAGCGGGCTGCGTCGGCGACGACAGTGTCTGACGTGAAGCAGCAGCAGCAATGGTAAACTGCAGCAGAGTCGAGCACGATTCTTGGTTAGGCAAGATTTCTTCCTGCAAAATTGAGAAGATGAGAATTCTGTGTTGATCAGCGGAAAACAAAGATATTTAAAATGATGCAAAAGGGAGTGAGTGTCAGTTTAGCATTCTGGCCTTGTGACTGCTGTCATCAGCGCGGTGGGGGTTAAAGGTTAAATCTGGCATTTTTTAGAGAGTGTGTATGTTGTTGACTGACACTCTTTGGCCTGTTGAAGTTCAACACAGGGGAAAAATCACGTGTTTAAACAAGCTCCAACTGGGACGTGGCTGCTGTCAAGCTGGATACCCGACTTTTTAGATACCACTGTTTTACTGCATGAGATGGGATGAGATCAGACTGCTGCTCCGTCTCATTTACAGCCCATAACCCTCTTTAAATAGTTTATTGCAAACCAGGGGCTGCCTCTTATCCAAGCAGGCTGACAGATAAACACACAAACCAGCGCTTTTAGTCCGGTAATGCAGGGGCAACATTCACCGGGATTTAGGTTCGATATGTAAATAAGCTCTGACTAATATACCTTGTTCTTTTCTGGGATTTAAATTGTCTGTTTTTTTTTTAATATTACCAAATAAAACATAGCTAATTGTTGACTACATCAGTGATCAGTAATCCCTATGAGACAATTATTCTTGTTGACTGTTTTCTCCCTAAAACAGCGGCCTGTTGTGGTTTATTACTTTAGTATTATGTTTTCTACTGTAATGCATTCCTGCAGCGTGTGGTATTGGAAGTTTGCTGTTGATGTTGTTTCAGAGATTGGTTGTTTTAGCGGGGTGGCTGGCTGCCTACTTGTCTGGAAAACACAGTCTCTGACTTCATGGTGAGAGGAATATCTAGGCCTCATGAATAATTCTGCTTTATCTGGTACTGCTTCTACCGCAGTATCTCTGCATCTGCCCATCTTCCACTCTTTAGGCTGTCTCTTCATCACCTCCTGCTCCACATCTCGTTGTCTCCCCCTTTCTTGCTTTTGGTCTAGCCATGCATCTCCCAGTATCCATTGTTGCTGTGTCACTGCAGAGACACCGGCATCAGGGGAGTAGAGGCAAGGTTGCTGCAGATGTCTGTAACCTTGGCAACTCCAGCCTCACCTGCTCGGGCATGGACTCCCTCTTCTTCATATGCACCCTAAAACAACAAAAGAAGAAACATCTATAACTCAATGCTCCACTTCCTCCTGACATCATCTACTAATATTATCTACTTTCCATTCTTCTTATTTCTGTCCTCACTTATGAGTGTGCTGACCTCATGACTAACTTTGTGATCCATGCAGGTGTAGGCATGCAGGTATTTTTTATATTTTGGCCGTTTTTGAGTTGGTATCCACTCCAGACACCCAAGTATATTTATCAGTAAATGTTTCTTTTAAGCTTAATAACACAATTTATACCAATACTCATCTGATCATAGTGGGTCTTAGTCATTCTTCACACCTTCACAGCCTCGTATCATCAACCCTTGCTTGACGGTGATGGGTTTGAGCTGTTTCTGCTAAAACGCCGTGTTTGGTTTTTGCCCAGCATGGCGCTGGACATTAAGGTCAAGCAACTCCACCGTGGTCTCATCCCTCCATAGGATAGTGCTCCAGGAGTCGTGTAGTTAGTTCAGATGCAGTTTTGTGAACATCAGTTCAGCCTCCAAGATATGGAGTTTTTAGATATCGGAGGCTTTCTCCTGGTATCTTCCAAACAAACCGTGTATGTTCAGTCCTTTCCTAATTGTGCTGCCGTGGACTTTTGAATCAAACATGCTCGGTGCGCCCTGCAGAGTCTGATGTGTATCTTGGGTGTTTTATCTAACTTTGGTGTTATTTTGGTCTAATTTTGCTGAGATACGCACTTCAGGAAACTACTGTGGCTGGGGCACACAGTAAAGAGCAACAGGCTGGGACTCAAACCTGCGCCATCTGCACAAGGGTGGCAGCCTCTGTGTGAGGTGCACCCACTCAACCCACTGAGCTATCCGGGGCTCCACAGATGATGTTATCCAGATCTATACACACACTGAACTGATGATTAACAGCACCAGGATCCAGCTTCCAATGGAAGCACTAAGGTGGGATTGAAGATCACCCACCAAATTTCTTTCTTTGACCTGCCCCTAAACTACAGACCTAGTCGTTTAGACCAGCATTTGACACGTAATGGCACAATGTCACATTTTTAAAAATAAAACAACCTTTTATTGCTTTTTTACTGGAATATTTTTCTTTTTCTTCGTTTTTATGTCCTATTATTATTTTATACTCCATGCTTAGTTTGTATTTGTTTTTAACAGGTGTGAAGCACTTTGGTCAGCCTTGGTTCTTTAAACGTCTTTTAGATTAGGTGATTTACTTACTTCAGTTTTATCACTCTATAGTCAAATAATTGTTATGATTGTACACACACGGACACGCACATTAACACACACTCACACACGGACACACACAAACTCACACACAGACACACACACACGGACACACAAAGGTCATAAAGGTATCTGTTCACACCTGAAACTATGTAGATTCATAGCAAAATCTGTAGGAACCAAGGCAGAAATGAGCATGTACTCTTATCACCAGAATTCATGCACATGTTTGGATCTCGTTTGTGATTACACGTTCATGCATGAGCCTGATTTATAGTTACCATTTATAGCCAAGAAAAATGATCTTACAAAATCACTGTTTGCAACACAGCTGAATTAAAATGTCAATAAAAGTATAGAGCAAATCAGTCTGAGTACACTTTTGAAGCAGAGAAGGGAATTTTGTTATATTTTTTGTTTAAGTTCTAAAACAACAGCAACAAAACTGTTTAATAGAAAAAAGTGAAAGAAAAAAGATATTAGTTCTGTTATTTCTGAGCAAGAGACTGCAAAGGTTGAAAAACAAGTTGAAAAAGATTGCACACTAAAAACATCAGAGCACAACAGGACAGCATCCAGGGAAGCGTTCTGGCAACTGCTGCTCTATCTCCGATGGATGAACATAGGGCCGGAATAGGCTGGCTTGTTGGCTGTTTTCACACTGGACTCAGCGCTCCGAACCCAATATAGTGCATGTACAAGCCGTCATCCTGCACCACAAACCACAAAGGACTTGTTCTGAATGTCACTTTAACAGTACCGGAGCATTAAAAACAGCTGCAGCTATTTATAGCAGCAACAATAAAATTATAGCTCATTTTAGTTTAATCATAATTTATATATAAAGTATATGTACATGTTGTACAGTATACATATATTTTAAAAAAAAATTAACACTATATTAGGAAGTGATTACAGCAAAATATTTTGTTCATTCAGTCTGTTTTCATGTTCCTCTTCATATTAGGCCTGAATTCGTTCAAGATTATGCCCTCATGGTCTGGAAAATGTGAAATGTGCAGGTCCTCATTGTACAGTTTTCCTTTCTAATAGCAGTTTCCCTGTTGGTGAATGTGTATGGATTATTTTCTCATGTATGCAGCGTTTATGGATCAGGATGTAGGCAGAGACGACGGACTGTAACAGCTGTAGACCAGAAACGGTTGTCAGCAGTGGGTGCAGGCTCATCAGCATTTGATTGTTGAGGTCTGGAAATCATGGGCCGATGAATTTTGATTTTAAAAGTTAGTATCAATAGTAAGGTGTCATAATAACAAGGCCACAATTTACCTGTTTGAAATAGCTGCTTGCGGTGTAAAAATGGACCAAATCTCACATGCAAGGCAGGAAATGACTTGAGCTCACAGGGTTTCGGTGACACCTGCTTTCAGCCATGTAAACAAAGAAACATCTGTGGAATGCTGGAAAACCAGGGTTCAAAAGAATCCGTGTGGAGCCTACAAATCTTCAGAACGATGTCATGTAATCCCGCAAACGTGAATCCAGGATCTGGAAGGAATGTTCCCACTGTGATCAACATGGAAAACTGAGCCTGATTGGACAGCAGAGGGAGGACCAGTCCGGTGTTGGTTTGTTTAATAAAGCGGGACTTGAAAGATTTGACAACAAAGTTTCGTGTTTTACAGTGGTGTAGTGGTCCCTGGAATTCAAGCCTGTTTAAAGAAGCCCACACAACAAAGTTTCAAAAACAGTGACATATCAGACTACTCGATTTAGTTTACCAAAAAATGGGCCAGTGGTGTTTGAACATTGTCACATAATTTCTGCTGCTTCAGGGAAGAAGGGTTATGAAATTATGAAATTACTGATGCAAGACTGCCCCACCGACTAGTGAGGGACAACTACATAATTATGCATTTTGAGTAAATTATTCCTTACTCCATCCACACATGAACATTGGTCAACTACTCTCTCCCCTACAAACAGTCCACTTAGGCTGGTAGTTTCTTTTATAAACTGTATCTTTGAACAGCTGGCGTGCCACTATTATAATTACTTGACCAGGAGCAGTTTGCAGATAATACTGATGGAGCCGAGCCCAGACGTGTTATTGACATAATTTACAAGGTCCAGAAATAAGAAAGAGGCCTGCCCGCTGTAAGTGACGATTTCATCTGATGTTTTAAAGCATATTTTGCAGTTGGTGAAGAGGCAGCACCTCTGTGACGGGAGTCAGGGACGGTTTGCACACGGGTGCTGGACTGGTGTCAGCAGAGCTGCTGACTAACAGCGAAGGTGTAGCGTCGCTGATGTTAGAAGATGAGCGAATATTACCTCCGTCCCTCTCACCTACGGTCCTCCTTATAGTTCAAGTTTCAGTTCTCGTCTTTACTGTTTTCCTCCTAAGTTCAATGACTCAGCAGTGACTTTTTTCCACGTTGTATCTTAACTTTTTGCATGAATGATCATTTTACATACTGATAGCTGAATCTACAGCAGAGTAGTTTCAGAGTTTTCCATCTCTCAAAGACCAAAATCAGGAGATCATTCTCCTTTTCAGTTGTGTGTTTTCTCGCATCACACAAATAAAGGACAACCAGGAGCTGACCAAGATTACGTGTAGGCGTTGCTATGGAGATGCACTTGTGGGATGGTCAGAAGATGCCCAAGGCAAGGAAACAGAAAGATGGAGAGAGCGAGATGCTATCATTAGAGGGTAGAAGAGGCTACGTGGTGTTCTGGGGAAGGCAACAGTAAACCTCAATGTAAACTGGGTCTACATGTGGAGCTCCAAGTATAATCCCAAAATACCTGTAGTACCTCCAGGCTGGGGTGGTGTTGTCTCAGTGGGCTTCAAAAGTGCTGAAAGAGCAGAGGTATGTCGCATCCGCCCCTACACACACACACACACACACACACACGCACACACGCACACACGCACGCACGCACGCACGCACGCACGCACGCACGCACGCACGCACACGTATGCACACACACACACACACACACACACGTATGCACACACACACACACGCGCACACACACAGACACACATGCACACACATCCACATGCACACACAGACACACATGCACACACACACACACACACACACACACACACACACACACACACACACACACACACACAGGCAAAAACAGACACACATGCACACACGCACACACACACACGCGCATGCACACACACACACACACACACAAAAATACACACACACACAAAAATACACACACACACAAAAACACACACACACACGCGCATGCACACACACACACGCACACACACACACACACACTCACACACACATGCGCGCACACACACGCACACACACGCACACACACACGCACAAACACATACTCAAACACGTACGCACACACACACACACACACACGCGCACACACACACACACACTCACACACGCACACACACACACACACGCACAAACACATACTCACACACGCACGCACACACACACACACACACACACACACACACACACACACACACACACACACACACACAACTACCAAAAGTTTTCAGAAATTTTAAAACACTTATTCATAAAGGTTTATTTTCTTTCTGTATTCTATCTCTTGATGTGCTGAGTGGCTGTTGGACCTTAAGAAACGGGCCTAATCTAGATAATGAGGTTATGTAATCATGGTATGTGTGCTGCTTTCTCTGTTCCTGTTCCCACCACTCTCAGCCCTCTTCCAGTTTTCACAGAGAGGATTCTCTGTGAATGTTTGTGTGTGCAGTTTTTCCTCTCCGTTCTCTAGTCTATCCCTCCCTCCCTCCCTCCTCCCTCCCTCAGAGCCCAGCTCAGACATTTGTTTCCATGGCAACAGACAATGTGACCTTAGCAACAAAACGTTCTGATTCCCACCTTAGCAACAGGTCAAGATCTGCACTCTCATGCAACTGTAACAAACCTGTTACCAGGGAACGAACAGGAAAAGTTTATTTGCCATTGACAGAGAGACATACACATTCAGTCTGTTCGAACCTGTTAAAAGCTGCTCAGGTTTCACACAGGAAAGTGTCTTAAGCGTTTATATTTGTTTTTTTTAACTGCTCACACCATCTGACGTTTGCATTCAATAGCAAAGCAGCAGTTATTCCCATGTAACGACTGCAGTAATTAAAGGTATTCCTCAGTCAGTACTGGTACCCATCACTCGGATGCTCCTCATGCAGCTCACTTTTCTTTCTAAAGGCACATTCTTGCCAACCTTAACACTTTGTGGAGAAACATCTCCCATGAAGGTTTTAAACCTGGGGGTAACAGCAAAGAGACTGCTGAGTCGTTACGCTTCAGGAGTCCGATATAATAAACTTGTCTAGTCCGTCGCAATTATCAAAAATGTCCAGGATTCAGTGTAAAATCTTCGTTTCATGTTGTCATGGCTTATAGATTTAGTTCCTTGGAGTCAGTACTTTGGAAATGGCACAATACTATATACTGAGACATATATGGCTTTTATTATGTTTATTTTATATTTGTACTTTGCAAACACCTGTCTGTATTGGACTCAGGTTGGACCAGATTTGATGCATGTTTGATATTGTATACAACAATGTATTATAAATTAAACAGTGTTTTTTTTTTTTCTGAGATTATATACAATAATTAATCATATAACCTGAATGGGACCTATTACATTGCCTGGATGGCTTCCTCTCACAGTAATTACCGCAGTCAGGAAAATTTAAAAGACAGGAAAGGGAGGGTGACAGAGAGAGGAAAGAAAAAGAGTAAAGCCATTTTTCCCAAAAGAGGAAGTAGGGCTTTTGATTTGGCTTTTTGATATGAGAAAAACACCCCTCCAGAATGTGGGAGAGCTCTGTAGTGGCAATGCTGCGATCTGCCAGAATCAAAGCTATCAGCGTGTTGGGATTTGAATGACCGAGGACAAGTATACATTTACCAATAAACACATATATTTGGCCATAAAAAAGATTTTTGAGATATGTGTTGTCTTTCCACAATTCGCACTTTTAAACTTAAAGGCTGCCAGCATCTTCATGCAACAACTGCAGACCTTCAAAGTCTTGTGACAATGTGTGTATCATGAAAACACTTCAGGTTGCCGTTTTACATGTTCAGCAAGCTTAATTACAACGTCTGCATTGCCTATGCAGCTATTACACCACGCGTCTTACACCAGCCGCAGGTTCCCCACAAACCTTCACTTCTGCATGCACACTGCGCCTGAACCCACTGTGGCTGATGAACGCACATATGAAACCTCGTTCTAGTTTCCAGAAACATAACAGGACAACATGTTTTCCTGGGGACCCATGATGGGTCAGGGTTGTTTTAGAAAATGTAAAGCATTTCTAAGTTCGTGAAGGATAAGCATGTATTACTACAGCTTAAATCAAAGGCGCGGTGTTTTATCTTTAAGAAAAGATTGTTACAAATTCAAACATTTAACTCCATCATCTAATGTGTTATGTCAGAGATCCACAAACATTAACAGCTTCTGTGATTGTTTATATGGGTAGACAGAATGAAAAGTGGTTGCTGCAATGTTGAGCTTTTATTAGTATGACTTTTGTTTTTGTTTTTTTTAATTATGCCATTTATAAATGTAGTACTGTATATGTTAAACTAACTCCACAGCATTTAACTGACATAACAGAAACAGCTGCACATGAAATATGTATCTTGAGATGAAGCAGACTATATACTGTATGTTTGAGCTTTGCCCGTCCTCTTTCGACTCAAGTTAACCACTGAAACACAATATTTCGCAGTGGACGCGAGTTTAAATAGACTTGCATGCAGACACAGTAGCTCCAGATGTGGGTAATGTGTCTCACACAGTTGTTGATCTCCTGTGGAGTCTGAGAAGTCTGGTAATAACAGGCAAACAGGAAGAGAAGCATCACAAATGTAGAGATCAAACACACACTCACACACACACACACACACACACACACACACACACTTGGCTGTAAATCCAGTCCCATGGCTCTCACTCCAGCAATGAACAGTGAGCTCATTAAAATGTGCAAGGCAACCCCTCTCGTCCTCATGCTCGCTCATGTCTCCTGCAACTGTTCCTCTCGCGTTTCTTTCCTACATCATCTTTGCCTTTCACTCAAAATATCACACAGTCTCGTTCCTCACGAGCTTCACTCTCTTCGTGGAGGTGTCCAGATCCACTCACTGATTTGGGATCAGACTAGATCAAATTCTCAACACACTCACACTCAGACCAAGCTCGAGATGCTGCTAGAATTGTAAAAGCGATTGGCACGCATGGTGAATACTGCTATATCCTAAGTATGTTTGTGTCTATGGTTGGGGGAGGGTGGTGTTGCTTTAATGAATGGTTGCTGGGTAGAGCAGGAGGCGAGAGAGAAGAATTTAATTATGAATGGAGGACTTCTCTGGATGTGAACAACACACAGTTTAAGTGTGTGTGTGTGTGTGTTTTTGGTTGATGTATAGCTATGTGCGAACTTAAGGGATAATTCAGTGGTGAGAATGATGATTATTGTGTTGAAGCCGTGCATTTACAGAGATCACGGCACGAGCTAATGAACAAATCAGGAAAAAAAGACTTTATTATGGAATTGACAAACAAAAGTCCCTCTGTAAACCAAATAAAGAATATGCATCCACACCGGGCACACCTCCACCCTATCACTTTTGTTGGATGAAGGCTTTACCAAGTCGATTTACTAACTCACTCACGTGTTACTTAGTAAAGTGTCAGTCAGCTGGACCTGAGTGAAACGTGGATGGAAAGACAAATGTAGAGTTAAACAGTGTTTTCACTTTAGAAGATGACACTGCTACCTGTACGCACAACTTCAGACGGGTTACAGAATTGAACGGAAAGTTGGCAAGCTTAATACCTGTCAGCATTGTTAGGACATTGTTGGTGAGAGCACAGGTCGAAGCGAACATCTTCATCTCGTCAGATACAAGATGGGAAGCGAAACCAAACCACAACGAACCATTACCACAGTAACAAATCATCTACCATCAGATATACTTTGAATTAAATGTATGAATGAACGTGATTCCTGGTTACAAGTCAGTTTTTACTAGATTCAGATGTGATGATGAAACATCTTCTAGATGCTCAGTGAGGTCATGTTTAACACTCTTTTTATAAAACCATGAGCTCGGCGGCGTCCGTAACCATTTCTCCGAGCAGACGGAGTCAGTGCTGCCGATGTTATGTTTTCCATGTTTTTTATTATGATAATCCTAACTTGTCTTTAAAAGTACATCAGAGGTTCAAGGAAATACCGTGACTTTGGAGGTATGATATTTTCAGATAAAGAGTTGGGAAAACACCAACTATTACAATGAATTGATCTAAGTTGTTCAGTTCTGTTATAATAGTAAAACCATCTATTTGAAAGTTGTCACAATATTTTAAGGGTAAATGTCAAATCTGTTGGCCAATCTCTGTACAAGTAAAGTTGTCGGTTTAGTGAAAGATTGTGTAATTCCTTGCCATTATATCCTAATCGATCAGAAATTGTGGAGTACGTTATTTGTCAAACAAAAGATTTCCAGTTGTGGAAGAAAATATTATTCTAGCAGAGAACATTTTGGAATAAAGCCCCTCTTTCCTTTGCATTCCCCACAATTTACTGTTTAATCCTGTGTAAGCCTTTATGATACACAGTATTTCACGAGGAAATCTCTTTGGCTCCTGTTTAATCAGAACTTCCAGAGTGTTGATTTCAGGGACATAGTTATTATGGTATTCATCAGCTACTGCGTACTTATATAAGCCTTATACCGTTGCTCAAACGTCTGTAAGCACACAGCATTAGGACAGAACTGCAATCACATTTTATGTGCTGGCAGCGTACCTGTGCAGTGGCGGCAGCAGTTCTGAGCACCTTGTTTGGAAGTCAGCAGTGTCTGCCATGGCATAAACAGATTTCAACTCCGGGGTCATTTTTTTCCACATGGCCCTACTGCCCTAAAATAGATTGGTGTTTACAGTTGCAGGTTAGCTGAACATGAAACTGTGTCTCTGAGCAGCTGCCTCTCACGCAAACACACCCTCACGAGACACTACTTTATTTGGACGAAGCCCGGAGTGTGTGTGTAGTGTCTCCAAGAGCTAGATCAGTCTCCTGTGTAAATACTGGCTGAGTGTAAAAAAAAAAAGAAAAAAAAAAAAGAAAAAAGCTCTGTAATTGTTCATCTGTTTCAAGGTTGAAATGTTTTCACCGGACTTCACTTCACACAGCAGACGAACAGCAGTAATGTAAATACCAATCTGCAATTTGTGTGTGTGGAAGAAGAAAAAGAGTCTTTTGTGGTAAATGAGCAGTGACGTACTGTACTTGCTGGTATTACTGGTAACATCTGTTTGTGTGTATGTCTCACAACTCGATCTTGGTTGCGTTTCATTTCTAGGGGCAACCAGAGACATTGGCTCCGCTCTGACCAGGATGTGCATGAGGCATCGCAGCATCGAGGCCAAACTCCGACAGTTCACCAAGTAAGATTTGTTCTGTTTTTGTCTGTCACTTCCATCCCTGAATACTGCTCACACAGTCATTGGCATGTCACACAGACCACTCTGGAAACCTCGCCAGAACTTTATTCCCAGCTGTGGTTTTTTTTTTCCCTTATTCCCTAGACTTCCAAATGACTTTTCCACAGCAAAAGCGTTTTGGCAACGATGGTGATGATGATGATGATGATAATTTGTGACCGTGGTTGTGCAAACATTTGTTTAATAAGAACCCAACAAATCTAGAAGTGTGTATGAATACACACTAATCATATATACCCTTTATGAAAACGTGTGTGTCACATGCAGTTAAAGGAAAAGTTTGTAAACCACTGGAATGAACCACTTGTGGTAGTAACAGCTGTTGCCAAACCTGCTTTGGCAAATATGCCTTTAAACAAATGCTTAGGTTAGCTCTGGATCTGACCTGCACAATGTTCAGGGAGAACATCTGACCGTTCCTCTTTACACAACTGCTGGAGCTCCGACACATTTGTAGGATGTCGGATGTGGGATGACGTAAACACTCTTGAGATCATTCTGCAGGGCTTTTGTGCTCGAAAAGCTGGATTTTCTTTATCTAAAGGCATTCTGTGGTAATTTGCTTTGACTCTGAGGGTCCTTGTCCCACCGTACCAGCTGGCACCTCGATGTAAACGTCCCCAGTAGTGCTGCAGACTGCCAAGGTGCTCTTTGGTAATGCTTGTTTGAAGAGCAGGGACTTCCTTCATGGTGTTCTGCCATAGACAGACTGTCTGTTCACTGACTTACATATGATAGACTCATGAACAGTGAAGTATTTAAGCCTTTAGCTGCTGCTTGTAGGTTCTTCCTGCCTCGTTGAGGATCCTACACTGTTGGAGTCATCTTTGCTGGGCCCTCACTTTAAGTACTGGTCTTCACATTACTAAAACGTCTCCTTTTATAGACCGTTTCTGTAACTGTTTAATAGTCTTGAAGTACTCAAGTCCAGGATTTGGACACGAGTAGGATTTGAACTCTACATTTAGGGACTTGTGACACTTGACTTGGACATAAACACTTCATGACTTGGACTCACACTCGTGCATCAACTGCATTCAGACTTGTAAACCAGAGGGGCGTCTTCAGACTTTTATTTTATATGCCATAATGGTTTGGATTAATTGATGCATAAGGTTCAGTGATTTTGTGCCAGATGGACAGTCCTACATGTGACCAGTCCACGCTGCATGTGCAGAATGTTTAGGGACAAACAAAGACGCTAAAGAGAAAACATGTGGGCCGGACTTTTGCTGTCTTCTTTCAGAAGCTGCCGGCCTGTTGCCTCCACGCAGAGCAGCAGCTGCACGTGGGGCAAGAGAAGCAGTTGGCCTTTCAGTTAAACTGTATTTCAAAGTTCTAAGGTTTGACCCACTTTGACAAAAACCTACTGGTAAATGTTAAAAGAACATATAAAGAACAGATAGAAGTTAAAATGTCTTTTAAAGTTGAACACTGAGAGACTCAACTCCAGCGTTCATGACTCGACCCCAACACTGATGGACGTCCAAACACTGAGGTTACTCCGTATTCCCTTCCAGCCTTTAAGCAGATCACCTATTTAGGATAAATGTCTTCAGAAATTCCCTTTTTGTGAGGCATGGTTCACATTAAATGCGCTTAAACTTCCAGGAGTGCAAACTTCTGACTGCAACGCCCTTTATTCACATGCTTTCTATGTGACAACGAGGAGGGGACTTTGTTTAACGTACTACACTTTGGACATAGCATAAAAGGTGGAGGGCATTCTGGGAATCTGCTGAACCTGTGCTGTGACTCATTTTCAGTGGGGCTTGTAGGATGGACTTCCAGGAGTCATTTCAGCCCAGATGCATCCCTTTGGGGAAACATGCACCTGATTTTGAATACTTTGTTTCTACCACTGTTGTATACATGGTCCCTGACATGTCTTTTAATTGTTTTCTGTCTCCCCTGCAGTGCTTTGATGGAGAGTTTGATTGCTCCTCTCCAGGACAAGATTGAAGACTGGAAGAAGACAGCCAACCAGCTGGATAAGGATCACGCCAAAGGTACGAGTGGATCACAGACTAAGGTGCTAATTCATGAACACGCAGCGTTACTGATTTTGGGCCACGCGTCCTTGCTGCTGAAGTAAGTGAGGAGATAATGTGACGTCTGAATCAGTATTCAAACCCAGAAACACACAGCAAAACAGGTCAAAACTGGACCTGTGCTTCCTGAACACCGGTTTCAAAGCTGTTAGGAAGTCTTTAAAACTGTCAAAAGTCATTATGACATGAACAGTTACGAGGTACACTACAGATGTTCAGAGTTTCTCTTCACAAAGTCACCTCTCAGATATGTGAACCCTAAAGTTTGATGACTCTGCAGGCTGTTGCTTAGTGTTGAGCGACTGCAAGAACTATTAACTGAGTTCAAATTAACAACTATGAATTCACTTAAAAAATAATTTTTAAGAAAGTTAAAAGCCTTGTTCCAAGAAAATTAGAAGACTATTTTAGACTGCTTTGTTGTATTTTTCTTAAGTCATTGGCAAAGATATTTTGCTTAGAATAAGACAATTTTGACTAGGTTTATGGAATAGGCGGTTTATTTCTTCTGGCCAATGTGAAGTCTATCAATCACCTCTCAGTCAAGGCCCTTCTGGAAGCCGTTCTATTTAAGTAAATATGGGAAATGCAAGATAATATGACTTGACCCAGAAGCTGTACATTCCTCATTGAAAGCGTCTCTGTTCATCCTCTTTCAAGAGTACAAGAGGTCACGGCACGAGATCAAGAAGAAGTCATCTGACACCATGAAACTGCAGAAGAAAGCTCGTAAAGGTAACGCTCAACAGTCAAATGGTCATGCTCTTCTCTCAGACACTTAATCAAGCATGCTTGTATCAGAGGGTTTTTTTTAATCTATAGTTTATGTGATCCGTCTATTGATATATTTGAGGATCCTGTTCAATTTTGTCAGTGTTTCTTGAGAGATCTTTCCAGAACTGGAGACAGACAAGAACTGGATCAGATGTTTATCATTTTCCCCTCCAATGCAAACAGACTCAGAACTCAGACTCATGATGACATTCAGCTCTACCAAGACCTGAGTCATGAACTGAAGTCAGGACGCACAGGCGTAACGCAGATCAAATGTGTTGTAGGTTTGTGCTGCCATCGTGTGACCACTCGTGATATTACAGCTCCGTTTTTCATTTGTCCTGAATCATTTCAGTCCTTCAAGCAGCAACCAATAAAAGTAGCTTTCCTGCTGGTACAACTGCCACGTAGTTGCCAGGCAGATAATTTCGTAGTGCCATTCAAGGCCTCCTCTTTATCATCATTACAATTGTTTTTGTTATTATATTTATTTATTTATAGGCTCTTTTAGAACAATACTGAAACCAGTTTCATGTGAAATTCCCTTTTTAATGAATTTACTGAGACTGGGCATCCAGGTGATGTGATGCAGCACTCTGTCAGTCTGATTCCTGCTCAAATATCCCTTGATTGGACTGAAAATGATGCGTTGAGTCTCACTGTCCTGCTAGAAAATTAACTGACTTCTTATACCCTCCCCAAATATTTTACTCTGTAAAACCGTTTCTATCAAAGGTCAAAACGCTATAATCCTACACATATCTGCCTTGAAAAATCCAGGAGCAACAGACCCGGAACTGCATGTTGTTTAGGAACATTTAAACATCAGAAGATAACCTTGTCCAAAGTTGACATCAACAAAAAACAGGGCAACTGCAAAGAATCTGGAATAGGAAATACATATTGTCTGATAACACCAAAATAATTCATTTCCATTAATATTATGGTTACAATGTTTGTTTTGATGTCGACTTTGAGTTCTTGGTACAATAGGAGGAAATATTATGCAGTGAAAAAACAATAAAAGAAAATACATAGGGCCAATTGACTGTTGCTGGCATTTAACCTGCCTGACGTAAGACAGCAAAACGGGGGTTCGTGTCCCTGCAGGTTCAACTGCTTGCACCTGCGCTTCAACCCGCAAATGAGCTTTGCCCTGAACTCAGTTGCAGAGTCCGCAATTAAATATCACAACCACTAGAGGGCTCTTTTCCAGCATGTTCGCTTAACCTGACAGATTGGTTTTAACATCAGTCTACGTCATTTCTATGACACAAGGAGACGTGGATCTCACCCTACACACTCATTTAGTTAATATTTACCCTCATTGAGTCCCATTGATGATGGTGCTGCTGAATTAAAGACCAAAAGAACATTATCTGTTTTTAGTGCAAAGGGCCTGCATAGTCAGGTGGATCACAGTGTAGGAACACATACACCCACACACACACACGCCCGTGCACGCACACGCACACACTTCTGAGTGCTGCTGGGTTTGTGCTCAGGGAACTCACTGTTAAATTCCTCCGCTGGATGAAATATCTTGTACTGCTTATATTTTAATGTAAACAAGTATCATGTGGGCATTGTTTAAATTTGCAGCTCTTGCACATCTTCATTAATAATTCCCGCAGTGTCTTTCCAGGCTCAGTGCGTTCATCAGTCGGTTAAGCCGCTCCTGCTCCTGTCCACCGGCTCTTGCAACTGCAAATTTTAATTATAGCCTCCTAGTTGTGTGTTTCATTTAATAGGTGTGGACATGATGTTGTGTGTCGCTTTTCAGCCTTTGGTGGCATTCATTTATTTCTAATAATTATTTGACGGTGTTTCTGTTTTGGCTCTTGGCTTTTGGTTAAATTTAAATATTATACAGCAGATTTTAGTGGCTGGAGGACGTTATTAGGATGTCCGTTAATGTTGTGACAGTCATTTCAAAGTGTCAGTTCATGTCAGTAATGAAGTTTTCATTTTAATGGTGACAGGATTCAGCAGACGTTTGTTGTTGCTTCATGGAAAACAACTGATTTCATGTAGGCTACTCACTTTTCAGGGCTGATGTTCACGTTAGGACATACTCAGCTGAACTTCTCTAACATTAGTAGTACTGCCAGGACAACATAGCAGCGTCCAATATGATCATTCTTGCATATTTAGCCCTGTCACAGCTGACGCTCGGTGGTATCATTGTTTTATTGCTTAATTTTGGTTGTTGCAGTTTTATTTTGCTCTAACCTGAGGCATTATGGCTGTGTTGTGATGGCTTCGTTGTACTAACCTTAACAATAAGTTCTGCTATTTCTGCTCTCCCCCCCTCTTCCTGTCTGTCTCCCTTCTCTCTCTTCTGATTTTGCTTCCTTTTGCCGTCTCCTGCTCACACCTGCCTCTGTATCCTCCTCCCCCGTGGCATTTGTCTCCCTATGATAGAGATGCAGGGTAAGTATGAGCCTGTCGCCCGCTGCTGCTCTGCCACATCCACTGCTTTCACTCACGCTCCCAATCCTTTGCCTCCAGAAATTGATCACAGAATTTTTAAAGTGTTTTTTCCTATATGGGAAACCGTTTTTCCATAACGGAATAAGACTGAAACAAGACTACGGGGGAAACAGTGAGGCCTTTTTCAGGGTGGATTACTACAACACAGACCTTGGAACTACGCTGTAATTTCACATTACACTGAACTATAACTGAACTGATGAACAACCGTTAATCCAAAAAAGTCAGCACACACTGTCAACTGTAAAGTAAATAAATAAATCACTTAAATGCAAAGATATGCATACCTTTACACATATTTCATTCATCATAGAACATAGAGACCATGTCAAATCTATAAAGTAGGAATTTAACCATTCCATGAAAAAAAAAAAAAAGATAGTCGTACATCTCACAAAGAGTTGGGACATTTGTGATATTTACAACTGTGTTGCTTCTGTTAAAAGTTGAGTTTTGGGAGAGGAATGTCGTTCATGCCACAGTTTTTTGCTTAACTTTTTTGTTTCGTAATTCTGCTTATTTAGTCTCTAAATGAGTTCTGGACTGCAGGCGGGCCAGTTCAACACCTGGCTTGATTTATTTATTCTAAATTTGAAGTTAGGTTTTGATAGAGATGCATAAACGGGATAGTTCTGCTCTGATCCGGGAGTGTGACATCAGAGTATCTGGTAAACTCACAAAACATGATTTTAAACTGGAGATCATATAGTACGTATTAGAAAAAGTGTCTGTCTTTGTGTATAAAAAAAAACAAACAAACATTATTTTTAAACTAGAAAGACACTCAGAGTTCACCTCTGCCAAGGCGTAACATCTTAGCTTGCAGTTTTGACGAAAAGGGCCTCCTTTAGGCACCAAATTCCAACTTCATGACAGTCAGCCTGACAGAGACAAACAAAGCTGCACAGAAAACCAGCAGCACCTTGGTAGAGGAACCAGCTGCCACGACTCTGGATAAACTGCTCTAAAACAGGAGTTCCTGCACAAGCTTCATCAAAGCTTTTGTCCTTTGGTGACAGATTAAAGTTCACCTCTAAAGTAACTTGTATTTAGTTGAGTTTCACTCCTGATGATGCGTGATGTAATTTAACATCCTCCTTGACTCCTGAATGACTTTTGCTGCTTCTGCTGTTGGCTTTGTAGTGTCACCACAGGCTTTCTTCTGTCATGCTACCACTCCTCTCTTGTTTTTTCTTTCATTCTGTCCCCAATCATACCGACGTCTTTGCTGATTTTTCTTGCATGTTGTAACACTACAAAGATTTTTTTCATGTCTTGCTTTCTATTCATTGCGTTTCATGTATTTTTTTTCTCTAGTAGACGGGATTGAGATTTGTATACCATACATGGGCGCCTATATCTTGGCTCTTTTCATCTCTGTGCAATCACACAAAGTCTTTTTCTTTCTCTTTGAGAGACATACATAGTACTTGTGTTTTGGCTCTGTACAGGCATTATGTTGGATCAAAGCTGACACAATTTTCCAATACACTGACTTACCATCATGTACTGAGGCAAACAGAGTGATTTACAGTGTTGATAAAACTACAGAGCTAAAACACTGAACAAGATGTTGCTGCCTACTTCGTCTTACTTCATGTAAGTTTTGTAATCTATGCCAGCGGCTTGCTGGTGCAGTGTATAATGGAAAACAAAAGCTGGTGGACGGGTATCCAACAACATCCTCTCGGCTCATCCTTTCTTCCACTCATGTAACGACTCCTACACATTTGTTCTGCAGCTTCACATTTCTTATTCCTGTGTTCATTTGGTCTTTTATGGTGAAGACTTCTATCTGCTTGTTCTCTCACCACAACCTTTAAATCCCAGGGCGAGGAGACCTGCAGCCCCAGCTGGACAGCGCCATGCAGGACGTGACCGACATGTGCCTGCTGATGGAGGAGACAGAGAAGCAGGCAGTGCGTCGCGCTCTGGTGGAGGAGAGGGGCCGCTTCTGCACCTTCATCGGCTTCCTGCAGCCTGTCGTGGTGAGGAGACGGACTGTGATTGAATGAGTGATAATCAGAGACCAGTTTAAGTGAGATGGGTGTGCTTCCTCAAGCTTGGGCTAGCCAGGTTAATCATATTATTATTATTATCATCATCATTTTTATAATCCTGCTTTATCAAGAGAAAGATGTTTTCTCCTCAATGAGACTTCCTGTTGGGAGAGGTCAGAGGCCATGCCGGTGGCCAGCAGGGCGACATGTGGAGCAGCCAGGCTTTGGTCCAAATCCAAGTTTGTTACAGCATTTCAGAGGGAGGTTGGTTCACAGATAATCTGTGCAAGTAAAATGAACTAATTCAAAGGACAAATCACAGACAGTACGTGCAGCAGGAAGTCAGTCAACACCAGCAGAGCGGGGTTTTAACGAAGGGCAGTAACAGTCCGAACTAAAGTACAAGAGAGAAGCACTGGGAAGAAACGCCCGTCCACCAGCCCTGTCAAGACGAACCAGCACCAGACAATGGACGAGTGCAGCTCACGTGCAAGAATAATCACTCACAGACGTACACCTGAAGTAGATGAGCAATTAGGGAGCCTGCAGCCGGAAGAGGTGGATCTGCTGGGAGAGAACAGAGCAAGGACGGTGGGCATGTAAGGCAGTACGTGCATGAAATTAGAGAACATAAAAAAACACAACATGGGCAATTCATACATGTGTTATGTTCTGTGAGGCAGCAAGAATATAAACGTTGAGGCGACTGTTGGTTTGTCTTGTTTTCCAGCTCCAGGTGGCATCTTCCAGGTGGTTTCCATCTTGTTTTCGATTGTACTGTCTGAAACCATGGTAACCACATCATGAACTGGATCTGTGCCTCTGTGCTGTATAAATAAATGTTTCTCTATGTTTTTTCTCCCCGTCAGGCGTTGATTGTGTCTGAATGCTCTCTTATAAAATCCTTACCTGAATAAAACACACAAACAACAAGTGCTGGTTTTTCCAATCTATCTTTTACATCTTTGAGAAATTCTTCAGAAATTGGTTGAATTTCCACAACGCATCCTAAAGGCCAGGTGTCATCAGTTACTCGATTCAGTTCAACTTTATTTATATAGCGCCAAATTGCAACTAATGTCGTCTCAAGGCACTTCAAGTATACAGTTCACTCACTGAGCGCAGCGCTCAGGCTGACCACAGACAAAGAATTCAGTTTGCGATTTTGATGACATTGATTGTCTTTCTTTCATTTTTTTGCTCTTCAATAAGGGTCATTAATACAATCACATTACATGCACATCTATATCACACAAACTGATCATAATGACTATATAA
Source organism: Xenentodon cancila (assembly GCA_014839995.1). Lineage (NCBI taxonomy): Eukaryota > Metazoa > Chordata > Actinopteri > Beloniformes > Belonidae > Xenentodon > Xenentodon cancila. The sequence goes on from CM026197.1 coordinate 27,652,070, forward strand.
AACTAGAATCCTAAGCCGATTATTGCAAGAATGCAAACATGTAGACTTCTACAAATGTAGTCCCCCTCATTCGTTTAAGATAACATATCACAAGTATTACTACGCTATTATTTCAATAATTCAAAAGCAACACCTTCTGTCAGCTAAATCATTTTGCCTTGTCCTCTGAACCCTGTATAATTGTCACCTAAAAGCCCATAACTTGGCTACAGCGGATGTTAATAATATCTGGTCGGGTCAGTTAGTGTGAACAGACTGGGTATTTTTAAGTTGCTCAGCCGCCTCTATTGTCACCATAAGGATGTCTTAGGTGTAACCTCTTTTTGCCACAGGTTGATACTGTTTTAAAGTTTTCTGATGTTCCAAATGGTTCTTTTGGGGGTTTTCTTTTCCAGCTATTAAGTGACAAAGCTATATGAATTGGTTTTGAGGCGTTAAATGAAATTAAATGTGGTCTGTCCAGCATCTTTGATTCTTCAACCTCACATAAGGCAGTTGGCAGTTCTGTCATTTGCATTTGTAGGTTTGGCAGATCTCGGCAGCCACATGTGGAATGGTCATTATTGCCACTGTGGTCGGTGGTTGTGACACGTGCATGCACAAGACCACGTCTGATGGCAGACAAGAGAGCAACATTGGTGCAAATGCAACTTTGTTTTGGGAAGCTATCTCTGCCAATTTGTCAGTACAGCGGGGAACATGGTCCACGCGTGTTAGCTGTGAGATAATGGACAGCTGAGGCGGAATGACGGAGGGAGCCTGCTCCCTTTCCTGGCTCACGCTGTTAGGTGTGGTAATTGTTTGTGTCACGTAGGGAATGACTCAAAAAGAGCATTTGAAAAGCTGTTTCAGCGATTAGACCTTTCTGACTGAGATGTAATCTTTGCAAATCCTATAACACCAACACTCTGACCTCCTTGCCTCGAACCAACAACAGCTGCAGTTCATGGACTGACCACAGGGGGCTGGCTCCAAACCCGAGACGAGCTCCTTTGATGCCTGCGTTAAAATATCAAATACAATAACAAACAGCATGTTTTGGTCCCCATAGCTAGATTCATATCCACGGCAACTGTACAGGGGGCTGCATTTTTTGTACCACATCAGGAAAAATAATCAAAAGCAAAAGATGTATGTGTAATTAAAGTTGTGGACTTGTGAGTGGCAGCCAGCAAGGCACAGCTCTGGCGGCGCTCTTTTCAGATGTTGTTTCAGTAGCTTGACATGCTGAAGTTTGGACAGAACTGATAAGAATGAATGTAAAGAAATATTTATTATTATTATAAGTATGTTTATGGTTGTTGTACAAGTCTTTAAATTGCATTGAATGTTTTCTTTTGTTTGTGGCTTTGATATCAAAGACATTTATGGGGAGTTCAGTAAAACTTCAGACTAAACTGTTTTTGTCTCGTTTTTCAGAATGGAGAGATCGCAATGCTCGGCGAAATCACCCACCTCCAGGCCATCATTGATGACCTCACTGTGCTGACGACTGACCCTCACAAACTGCCCCCTGCTAGTGAGCAGGTGAAAACCCCACACACGCCCAGAGCATTTGAAAGACAAAAAAGAAAAGGAAATGATGAATAAAACTCCTTCTACCCCCATATTTGTCCCTCTCCCAGGTGATTATAGATCTGAAGGGCTCAGATTACAGCTGGTCCTATCAGACTCCTCCATCATCCCCCAGCAGCTCTGGCTCACGCAAGAGCAGCATGTGCAGGTAGCACACACACACACACACACACACACACACACACACACACACACACACACACACACACACACACACACACACACACACGCGTAACCAACAGTTTATTCTGCTCTGCAGTGATGCATTCACTGGGCATCGGAAAGAGGAGCCTGTCTTGGTGGTGTCACTGTGATTGTCAGTCGTTCTGTCTGTTCTGTCAGTCCATCTGTTTTGTTTTCAAGTCATCTTCAGTGTAGTAAAATCTCTGGAATATTAAAACACAGACTTCAGGCAGAAAGACAACATTAGATCAAAGACGTTTGCCATGAATATTGTATACGATCTGGTTTAGCTTACACACTCTGCTTCATTTAGCTGTAAATAGATGCATCCTTGAAAAGATAAGAATGCTGACGACTAAAAATGACTTCTGTGGTTCTTTGATTTTTCAAAAGAAAATTACTGAGAAGTCACTAATGCGGTAAAAAATGCACAGCCTGCTTAGTGTTTACATGTCTATATGTGCACGCCGGTCCTTCCTGAGCTCACACTCGTCTCTGTTTACTCCTCCCCCTCCCCTCCCCGCCTCCTCCCCCACCAACCTCCACCCACCTGTTTCCCCTCATAATAATCTCACATGTCTGTTCTCTCTCTTCGCTCTCTCTTTTTACTTGTCGGTCTTCCCTTCTTTGTGTCTCGTTTGTGTGGCCTCCTGTGATTTGCCCTCTTTCTCTCCTGCCGGGTGTTGCTTACCTGGTTTCTTTTCATTTTCCGGGTCTCAACTTTTAACTGTGACTGTGATTTATCTGTATCACTGCATTGCCGTTTCTCGCTAACCTGGTGAAACAACAATTTCCCGTGAACCACTCCCGGACTCCAACTCACCACATACGACCAATCCCCAACTCTTCCCATGTGTCCTGTAATCATCACGTTATCATCCATGACCGACTGATGGCTGATGTCTTACGAATTTTGTTTGAACCTCCTACTGCTGAATCATACCATCACTTTGGTTCATCTCTGCAATCTTGACCTCTGTCTTCACCTGACATCCTAAATCCATGCCCCTCTCACCTCCATAACTCTGCCCTCCCACTGCTCCTCTTCACTCCCCTCCCCCCCCTGCAGCAGCGTCAACAGTGCCCACAGTAGTTCCTCCCGCTCATCGGGGGGAGGCGTAGGTATTGGTGGTGGTGTTGTTGGTGGAGGTTCCCAGCCACACTCACCCACCTCCTCCTCCTCCTCCTCCTTACGCTACCGCAGCAGCCTCCCACCGCAGCAGCCCCCACCTCCAGGGGGAATCGCCGCCCACCGACTCAGCAGCGTTTCCTCCCACGATTCAGGCTTCGTGTCCCAGGATGCGAACATCTACTCTAAGCCTCCTTCGCCTATGCCCTCAGACATCACTAGTCAGGTACGAAAGCCCCTGTGCAGACTCTGAAATACTCTACCTATTTGAATGTACACACATTTAAAAATTCAGGTGATGTGGCTTTAAACATCTGTGATGTGCCTCTGAGGCTGCACAAAGACTCCATGTCCCACATAGAAGCCAATCCTTGTATTTTTTGTTGTTGTTGTTTTTCATCATGCATAAAGGAAACATTTTCTTTTGTTTAAATCAAATGTAAATCTTGCATGTGCATGATACAGACACAGTATATGAAATATAATAACAAAAGAGAAATATTTTCCACTATTTGTGTGCTGCAGAAGTCATCCAGCTCAGCATCATCAGAGGCGTCAGAGACATGCCAGTCAGTCAGTGAATGCAGCTCCCCCACCACTGTAAGTATTCTCATTTAAAGCGTTTCTTGTACAGAATGACACATAAAACCATATGAAAAGGCAAAAAACAGAGTTAAAAATAAAAGGACAGGAGTGTGTTATCACTGTGATTGTTGGGTTTAGTTCACGAGAAGTGTGTGCACTGCCAAAACAGCAACAAAGTTGTGATATAATGAAGTTTTAAAGTTTGTAGTCACTTCAAAAACATACGAGTACACTATATTGCTAAAAGTACTTGCTCACCCATCCAAATAATCAGAATCAGGTGTTCCAATCACTTCCATGGACACAGGTGTGTAATATCAAGCACTTCGGCATTCAGACTGTTTTACAACTATTATTGAAAGGATGGGTCGCTCTCAGGAGCTCAGTGAATTCCAGCGTGGAACTGTGATTGGAAGCCACCTGTGCAACAAATCCGGTCGTGAAATTTCCTCGCTCCTAAATATTCCACAGTCAGCTGTCAGCTGTATTATAAGAACATGGAAGTGTTTGGGAATGTGGTAGTGGTAGGACACGTTAACTGATGGAGCGGGGTCAGCGGATGCTGAGCTGCATAGTACCAAGAGGTCCCTAACTTTCTGCAGAGTCAATCACTACAGACCTCCAAGCTTCATGTGGCCTTCAGATTAGCTCAAGAACAGTGCACAGAGAGCTTCATGAATGGGTTTCCATGACCAAGCAACTGCATCCAAGCCATACATCTACAAGTGCAATGGAAAGCGTCAGATGCAGTGGTGTAAAACACACCGCCACAGGACTCTAAAGCAGTGGAGACACGTTCTCTGGAGCGACGAATCATGCTTCTCTATATGGCAGTCTGAGTCTGGGTTTGGTGGTTGCCAGGACAACGGTACTTGTCTGACTACATTGAGCCAAGTGTAAAGTTTGGTGGAGGGGGAATATAGTGTGGGGTTATTTTCCAGGAGCTGGACTTGGCCCCTTAGTTCCAATGAAAGGAACTCTGAATGCTTCAGCATACCAAGACATTTTGGACAATTCCATGCTCCCAACTTTGTGGGAACAGTTGGAAGCTGTCCCCTTCCTCTCCCAACATTTGTAGACAGCCTTCCCAGAATAGTTGAAGCTGTTACAGCTGCAAAGGGTGGACCGACGTCACATTGAACCCTGTGGATTAGGAATGGGAGGTCACTTAAGTTCATATGTGAGTCAAGGCATGTTCAGTCTTTAATGTTCATATCTACCAGATGAATCTGAAACAGCTGTGATAATTGCAATGGTAGGGTCGCTGTCAGATAAGTGCAACATATGCTTTTAAATCATTGTGGTTGTAGGATTTTTGTTGAGCTTCACAGATTTATGAAATCAGCAGGAGAATGACTTTTTAACATCAATGCTAATCTGAGATTGATAGTTCTTGGGGGGCTTAATGGGGTCTCCAGCAGAGAGCATGTTTTTCCCTTTTTGGTGGCATGAGCCAACATTGAATCAAACACCAATGACTCCCTCACAGATAACTGGTGGGGAAAATGAGCCTCAGACATGATAGTGTTGTTTGACTTGCTGGATATTGGTGGTTCTGTTTTTCAAAGGCGCATGAAACCACATTGTTCCTTCCTGATCGTACAACACCTACTCAGTTTGACACCCACACAGAAACTCTACTCCGTATCAGTTTCCTTTTCCCTTGCCTTGTTTGATCCATCTCCAATATGTGTGAAACTATAAAAGCAGATTTCGAACTGCTTTTACAGTATTTATAAAATAATACATTTGAGCTGTTGGCATCCTCAGGACACAGAAGACACACGAGTGAAAAAGATAAATAAAAATCTCATCGCAGTTAAAACTTCTTGCACCTGTGAAAGCCTTCAGACCAGAAACAGTACTGTGTCACTAGAACAGCTACAATTGCTTGCAAAAATGTGGAGCTACCATTAACAACAAGATGCTTGTAGTTACAAAAATACCCAAACGTTGCCACCATATCGCTTTCCTTGATGTAAAGAACATTTTAACCTGTGAATGGCATCATTCACAGAGACAGGTTAAGGATTCTAATAATGACCTGATCACCTGATGCATAGAAGATCATCCTATTAGTGATCCTGCTTTGCACACTGATAAACTCACTTTGATATGAAACATGAATGTAAAATGCATTGCTTAGTAGGGGGGGAAATAGGTGATTTTGATAAGATGAGATCTAAGTGCTTGTTTTGGTGCGATTCCCAGACTCTATTACAGTGTCGTTTCTCCGTAAGCTTTGACTTTCTGCCACAAAGTGGATAAGATGTTTGGAAACAGGGTTGCAGCACTCAAAGTCAAAAAGTCAAAGTCAAAGTCACGTTTATTTTCAATTCCACCACATGTGAGGTACATACAGAGAATCGAAATGACATTAGTCTCCAACCCTCTGTGCTACACAATAAATAAATTAGTGCAAATCTAACATCTAAAAGAAACAAATAATAAAATGACACTGGATTTATAAACCAAAGACAATAAAATTATGTTAAAAACAATAAAATATAGACATTATTGTTAATGGTGACTGTATTGTACTCCTAAAAACTGTTGTGTCATGTCAAATATTGTGTTGCATTCAGTGTTCTAACATTATGGCACTTGACATGAAAGGTATCAAATCACAAAAGTCTCAACTGGAGAAATGCTTGAGGCTGATTCAACCATTACCTTTCTAACAAAATCAGTCTCAGTACAGTAGCTGTTACTTGTGGTCTCTTTAGATAACCTGACCTCGTTCTAGCGTTCTTTACTCAGGATTTAGTCAGACTAAAACAAACTACAGGTCGTTTTCCCATTTTGTTTTGTCTGGTGGGGACGCAGTAGTTGCACTCAGATGGGGTCCAAAACAAAAGCACGGAGAAGATGTTTTCAGTCCAAATCAAACGGTGAACTCTGGTGTAGTCCTTCTGCTGAGCAGGATGAAAGTAGATTTAATGTCTTGCTGGAACTATTACAAGGTTTGTTTAAGGAGAGAGAGAGAAAACTAGTTTACCCAGATTGCCTAAGGAGTGTTTGTGTTACAGTGTGACTTTAAGACCGCTCCATCATTGATCTTAATGTGTAATCTGTTCCTGGTATTGATGTTGTTATTTGTTATTGCTCATACAAGTTGTATTGTTGTTTCCAGCTGCAAGCAGTTCCGGTGTAGGTGGCGAGTGTATGCAACCACGAGTGAGCTGTTGTGTTGGACTGATAGGATTGAATTCAGTTCATTATATATACAGCATCTCTTGCAATACAAATTGTCTCTAGGCACCTTCCAGAGACCCAGTATCAAAGTGTCCACACTTGGGCTATGGTGATTGCAAATGCTTATCATGCACTTATCGGCGCGACCTCCAGGCTAAGGTTCTATTCAAGTACCAAAATGAGGTGGTGATAACTTTTCTATTATTAATAGATAACAATAACACAATCTTGGGCAATCCAGAGATTATTTAGACTGAATTAGTTTCGGGTAATTATAACAACGTGCTGTTTAAGATGGCATAATGTTAGCAGACAGGTGAACTGTAACTCGTTCTGAATCTGGGTTTCGGAAAGTCACTTTCTCTTTTCTCTCAAAAGAATGGCGTTTTGCAGATATGGACTGTTCTGGCATACGTTCACCCCTACTGCTTAGACGTGTACAAACAGCCTTCTGTGCGGTTTTGTTATTGTGCCTTTACTGTCCCCAGTACTTTAAAACCTTCCTGTGCAGCTGCAGACGAAACTCATTGTCAATCGGACGTATTAGCCAAGAGGGATGAATATGAACAATAAACAGAAGAGAATCACCTTGGCGACGACCAATCTAAGTTCACCATCCCATAAACCAATCAGTACACTGTATCACAGCACTGTATCTCTTTCCTGTACTTGCTTATTTTTATGTATTTTGTTGATCAATGTACGGTGAGGAAAATATATTTAGGTACGCTTTCTGTCTGAGTGACAGAAACGAAACGAGGGGGAAAACAGACAGACAGATGTGAACCCGCCCTGAGATTATAAATAGGCTGACCATGATACCTGTGGTTTCAGGACTACCCTTTATCTTTCCCTGCTTCTCAGTTTGCTTTCAAATGGATGTGTGAGTGTTTTGTAGGCCTTTGTGGCGTCGCGTATGTTGGGCCCAGTGGTCCCTCAGGTGGCTGCCTGTCTTTGTCTGTAGCTCGTTGGTTCTCTGATGACATGACTATGTCTCTTGTCCCGCAGTTTGGCTCGTCCTTCGCTACCTTCCGCCCCGCTCTCTTTCACTCTGGCTCCACCAGGCCTCTCTCTGTCATTCTTCCTGTTCCTGCGCCCCCACCCTATAACTGCCCCTCTGGATCCAGCTCCTCCTCTCCCACATCAAAGGTTCCCATTTGGAAGGTTTGTTCTCCATTTGCTGCCATTCCTTCAGTTGCACCTTTTTTTCTGTTGCTGATCGATAAGTTCTACTTCAAGCATAGGTTTGTTTTCTCCTAAAGTGCTTCACCAGATTAACTCATACATAACCACATTGCTTTGCTTCCTTAACACATTCATCATTTACCGTGTGTGCATGTGTGCTTTTTGTTTTCCCCCGTCTTGCTGGTTTTTCAATCTACCAAATGGTGATTGGTCAAAACTAAGCTATGACTCATCAAAATATGAACATTCAAATGTTCAAAAACACCCTTCTTCACAAACACTGGCTCACACACGAGGCTCAACCCACCCAAAAGGACCCCCTTTCTCTGCACTCAGATGAAGGGCTTCAAACTGCTGGATAGCGGACAAGTCCCCCATGCTAATCCTACCAACTATTTGAGTTTATTAATTACACTCACCTCTTCAGGATTGGTCCAAAGCAGGACAGTATGAACAGCCCGTGGCTGCAGCTCCCGTTCAAAGGAGAAAGGAACCGCTGGACAGGCTGAGAGAAAACGAAGGATCGCCAGGCTCCCAGGGATATGGCGGTGCATCACACCCTGACGACGGCCAGAGGCACAGGATGACACCAGCTACAATTGCTGCCAAGGTAACGTTAGATGATGACAATCAGTTTAAATGATTTTGCCACAGACCTGGGACATGTTTGTAAAGTACACCTTGTAATGAGACATGCTTGTCAGAGTGGTCACCTGAGGACTTCTTTCATCTAATCTGCTTGTTAATTTACTGTATGAGGTCACACAATGCAAACGTCATGTTATCTACCGTTATTGGCCCTCGGAGAAGAAAATATATCATATCAGTGTTATGCCCCCTCCTCTAGTAGTCATGGGACACCACATAAATGACACCACCTCTCATCTCGCGATCCCCAACCTGCAGGAAAGGTAGTGTGGTGCTCAAGTAGTGAACTGATTTATTTACAGGTTGAAATGTTATGTTATTTACAAATGTCAATCAAGTGGAAGTGGTGCAAAATAAACTTAAGTGGGAACTAATGCCGGGCAGCTCCCCGTGCTTGCGTGGGTTCATGCATACTAGGTTAATTGATCGTTCTAAATTGTCCATAGGTGTGAATGTGAGCGTGCTTGGTTGTCTGTCTCTGTATGTGACCCTGCGATGGACCCCTGCCTTTCGCGTGCTATGTAATATTTGACTCTAACTCCAGCTCAATCGTTCCCTGGGTCTTGTTAGCATGGGGAGGAGGTGTCTCCAGCAGCCAGTGACCTGGCCATGGTGCTGACCAGAGGACTGAGCATGGAGCAGCAGAAGAGCAGCAGAGACTCCCTGCAGTACTCCAGCGGATACAGCACAGAGACAACAACGCCGTCCTGCTCCGAGGACACAATTCCTTCTCAAGGTGAAACTGTAATCTGCTGAACTCTACGGTGGCTTTTAATTCAGTGTAGGACAGCCACATTTATTACATCTCACCCAGCTACATACATCATCTTATTTCTGGGCGCATCTCAGGCAAAGCAATCTGTTAAGGGTATAATGAATACCTTTAACGGGTTTTTATTTTGTGGTATAAGTTTTTATTTTGTAGTATAACTTTCACTTGAATCCCTTTTGTCAGTGATACAAGCATCAGATAAGGTGAATTATCCATTTAATCATCCAGGCAGAAGCCACCTTCTCTGACAGATGTATTCTGGCAGTTTTTTTGACAGCAGTTGGAAAACAACAACAGAAAGACAAAATTGGAAAATATTAAATATGCTTCTGCATTAATGTATTTCTCTCTGCTATGGCTGTTGCTGTGTTGATCCAATATTGCCACCTCAGTATATTTTCCATGTGGAGTCATATATTTGTATTAGTTTTCCTAACTTCCCAACGTGTCCTCTGTTTCTGTCCCGCATGAACCCACATTAGGTTCGGATTATGACTGCTACTCTGTGAACGGTGATACTGAAGGTCCAGATGGACAGCCAGAATTTGACAAGTCCTCCACAATTCCTCGCCACTCCAACATAGCCCAGAACTACAGGCGCATGATTCAGACCAAGAGGCCAGCCAGCACAGCCGGCTTGCCCAGCGGCGTTCTTGGCCCAGGGACTCATGGAATATCGGGACAAACAGGTGGAGCTGGTGGAGGAGGAGCAGGGACTCCTGGCACCGCCACCATCCGCCGAACCCCATCCACCAAACCAGGAGTCAGGCGCACACTGTCCAACGCAGGACCCATTCCCATCCGACCGCCCATCGTGCCTGTGAAAACACCCACTGTTCCCGGAGACTCACATTCACCTGGTGCAGGTTTGTATGCAGCTGGGGGCCATGGAGCTGGCGGGCCTGTCCGTGTGGGCAGTGAGGAGTGCGTGTTCTTCACTGCAACTGAGGACGCGCAAGGAGGCCTCGACTACGTCAAGGCGTCGCCAAAGCGCCTCAGCCTGCCCAACACTGCCTGGGGATCCGGGGCAGCATTAGAGGTGTATGCCCAGCAGCATGGAGGCCTCGCCATGGCAACAGGCTCAGATGAGGATCAGATGATTGCAGCAAATCGCCACAGCTTAGTGGAGAAGATAGGCGAGTTGGTCGCCAGTGCACACGCCCTCGGTGAGGGGCAGTTTCCTTTCCCCACCCTCCCAGATGACCCAGCCCCTCCACCAACAGGCCCCAGTGAAAGTCAGGCAGGGACGGAAGGGGCAGAAGGGTCAGGTGACATGCTGACCACCATCAGGAGAGGAGTTCGCCTTCGTAAAACGGTCTCCAACGACCGCTCAGCCCCACGTATATTGTGATTAGAGGGAAGGCATAATCAGGGGGATACTTGTCAGCTGGTAGGCAGGTCAGGGGTGGTGTGGTGTAACCAACCACCTAGTACATACACAAAAAAACTTAACAACGTAGGGAGAGCTAGAATATAACAGGATGAAAACAAGAAACATATACAAAATGTGTTCAGACACCTTTAGAGTCAATGATATATAATGATAACATTAATAACGTTAACTCATGCTGACAATTAAAAAGGTAAATACTTAATATTGACAGGCTTCTAGCAGGCCACTATAACTAGTGTGTGTTGGACGCATGTTTGTCTTCTATACACCCTCACCCAGGGGCAGAAAGACTCACAGGAAACCCAGACAAGATCAAAACACAAAAGAAGAAGAGGCAAAGAGAGAGAGACACTGAGTTCTGTTCTGTGTGCCAACATACCCCCACCACCCTACCCCTCCCTTCCTATCTTCTTTTCCAACTAACGCAACTGTGATCCCAGATGAAAGACTGATGACGGAGGGAGGGGCTGATGGGGGTGGAGAGAAAGAGAGAGAGAGAGATGGGGGTGGGGTGTCAGAGTACCATGTGACTGACTGGATTTGAACCCAGACTGTCCAAACTGCAGTGTACTGTACGTAAAAGCCCAATGAACTGAAGCATCTGTACTGGCATGGGGAGCTAACAAACCAGAGCTGATTCTAATGTAAAAGACTCTTAAAAATAACAAAAATACCGTTGGCATTGAACCATGCTAGTATAGCCCCCCCCCCCTCTCTCTGAACAAGTGTATGCATTCATGTGAATGAATGTGGCCAAATGTAAAAAGTGAGTGTGTGGAACCGTGATTGATTATTGTATATGTGTGAGGGGGGCGGGTAGAGCTCTGCTGCAGGACAGCTGGTTACCCAATGAGGGCAGGGCTTTTCTCTTGTGTGTGTTGTGTGTGCACTTTCTTGTTTATATTGTGACGTTACTTACCTTGTTGCCACTGTATGAGAAGTTACGAGACGTAATCCAGGCGTATATATATATATATATATATATATATATATATATATATATATATATATATATATATATATATATATATATATATAAACATAAATATATTCATATATATATTTTCTAAAACCAGAGAGAAAATGTTAAATCAGAAATGGAGCAATAAATGTGTTTTATTTTCTTGTTTCAAAGAAGAGGATCAGTGGAGGATTGACGGTTCTCCTTTATCCCATTTAGGCAATCATCAGGAATGCTAAATTACACATCGACTGTGAATTCATGCATAGAAGGTTTTTCTGTGTGTCTGTCTGTCTTTCTGTCCCTTTCACTTTCCTATGTGTGGAATGGATTACAAAAAATGGAAGAAAGGAAAACTTTAAGCACTTTTTTTTTTATGAAGGTAGAGTATCTACAGTAGCCAGTAGGTGTTGCTGTAGACATACTTTTGATAGGTTTGATAGTGTGAGCCCAATGCTTGTGTCCAGAAGTGGAAGACGAAGAAACAGAGGGATGAAGAGGAAGTGATTGAGACTGGTAACAATGGAGTGACAGGTCAAATGAGAGACAGGATCAGAAAGTAGCACAAAATATGACGCTCAAAACGAGCTCAGGTGTCGGGCGGTGCCAGCCATCACCTGTTATTGACTGAAAATAGAAGAGGAAGGGTTTTATGACGTTATTGCACTCGGATCCGAACACATGATGAAACAAAGTACGCTTACTTTCAGCCTAACGGCACCAGGGGTAAAGCTTCCTTTGAACAACTTTTCAAAATGGATGTAATCATATCTGAACTGCTTGGCTCTTTCTGTTCGTTGTTTGGTAATAAGAGTCTGTTTCAGCAAAAAAAAAAATCAGTGACTTTTTAGTTCTCAGAATGCCATTTCCCCAAAACTGTGAGGCACACACGATGAAAGTCTATTTAATGTGAAAATCATGACAAATAAAACCTAAACTATAAACGTTACTGATCAAATGTTTATTTGTAATTGTATCTCAACATACTTAACCAGTATGAATCCTGCATCGCTCAGTGTGTAAAAAAGACAAACACGTTACAGTAATGTTCAGGCATTTTTCCTATGTTGGTGTGCAAACAGCAGTACACAAAGATTTATATCTGCAAGTAATATATTATTGTATTATGGAAAACAAATGTAAGTCTTGGCCATAGCTGAACAGTCTTGTGTTTTTATTCAAAAGGAAAAACAGCAAAGACATCCCACAAATGCTGCACAAAACAGGTTCAACAGCGTTGCGGATTTCATTTTATTAGGAGATAACAGTTTCAAATACAGCAATGGGGTTCAAGTTTCTAATCTGCAATTTGCAACGTGTCTGCAGTCATAGCAAGAGTTTGATTCAGCAGGAAGCGGTGGTTGTGGGGGGGTTGTGCTGGCTTTGTGGGAGCTCTGCTCTTTTGATCTGCCAGGAAACTCCTGGCTGCTTTGTTTTTGCTCAGGCCTTCAGCTGAGGACCGGACTCGTTCAGAGGGTGTTGAGTGCGGATGTGAAGTTGTCGGAAGGTTAACTCTTGTCGAGTTAAAGGAATAATTTATTAGAAATTTCATAAACCCGCCCAACAGTGCTTATAACGGAGCTGCCACCTGAACGAAGACAGCATTTATTTGGTTCCTAGTGCTCAGATTTATTACAGTGTAAACAAAATATTAGTGTTTGTTGGAACAAAAAAGGAAATGATAAAAAATCACCAATCCACCCCTGCACAGTTCGGCTCGGTTCAGTCCAAATAACCTAGCTCAGCTCAGCATTCAGCTCCGAGAGATGGATTATTTATGATCATTAAGATTGGAGAATAAGTGAAGCCTACTTGATGTGCTCACTGGTGACAAAAGAGAAGGAGGATTTGGATCAGACTTCTGAAGTTGGCAGGGAGAGGAAAAGATGTGAGGAATGAGCATTTCACTGCCTGTTCATATGATGTGTACTCTGTGTGCTGCGTTACAAAAGAGGAGCAGGCGCACAGATCTGGTACAAAGGTTTGATAGAAAATACCATGGAATATTCATTTTTAACTATTTCCTTCTGTAGTACTGTTTGAAAACTAAGTCTTACTTTTAATTAATGAAAAAAAAAAAAAAAATCAAAAACTCCAGTCGTAATTATTAAGCTGTGTAACATGGATGTAGGATGACTGAGTCAGGAGCAAGTGTGTCCTCGTTTGGGTGTGGATCTGTAGGTTAGTAATCTCTTCATCACTGTTACCTGCTTTGACAGTGGTCTCAACATAGCAACCGACATCAGCTTCAGGATTTATTTTATACCTTGACATGTTTGTAGCTGTTTAAAGAAAACATTAGGATGTTTCATTTTAAAGAGGTGGAGGGAAAAACATTTGCAAGCAGCTTTTTTTGTGCTTTAGAAAACCTTTCTTTCCTTTCTTTCCTCTTTATTTTTACTTACTTGTATGTGTGCTGTCACAAATGGAGGGCGTGACGGAATCAGAGGGTGGGCGGAGACAGCAGCAGTCTAAACCCTAGGTCTGCCGTTTATCCACAGAAAGTTTACCATACCTTGGAAAACTGATATTGTTGCTTAATTCCATTTTAGCGATAACAACTCAGGACCAATTAAATTTGAAAGACAGACGTCTTTCCTCCTCTGTTGAGATAACTCATCTGTCACTTGCAGTACACATATATATTAACATTAATTTCATAGTTTGGTTCAAGTCAAAGGTCTGAAATTTGACTTTCCAGTGACATAAAGACATACCACACCCTTTATTTCACAAATTGACCCGAACTCTTGGGGTCTTTGAGCCATGGTAGTGCATCTCTGTGTCATTTAGGGTAGAGCATGAACAGACATTTCTGTTTTCCATCCTGACACCTCTGTCCGTGGGAGCAGGTTTTGGGGGTGAATTCAGGCACAAACCATCGTATTAACGAATTGACGCTCATGCAGACCTAAGTTCCGTTGCAGTTCCTCGACTGGCCGATAGAGGCCGGTTCTAAAGCGACTCCATCTCCATTGACTCCCATGTTAAAATGTCCAACTGTAGAGCAGAAATAAACATATTTACAGCCTGGTTGAGACGTTTTGGTCTTTTCACACCCATGACAACTCTGAGGGGGGTGAATTTTTTGTACCACTCCAGGAGAGTTTAAATCAAGTAATACATTTATTTCTAATATGCTTGACTGGTAGTTGGCTCGGCCAGTCGTTACCCGTAATCCCGTCTCCATCAGTAATTTACACGCGAAACAACCACTTGTTTCTAAGAACCCACATTGGCAAAACGCAGCGGTTTTTGATTTTGCCGTTGACTCAACACGTTAAACGGCAGCTCTGCAGACGGCGGGGTTCGGCTGCAGGAGCTGGCAGCAAATCTAACCGTGACTGACATACTTGCTGAGCAACGTGGCTGCGCTCCGTTCAAACCCGGTCTTTAGGAACCAATGGGTCATGTGACCGTTGTTATATCCAGTCCATAGGTGATTCCAGCCTCTCAACTAGACTCCACCTACCTCATCTGAGGGGCGTGGCTTACTTGAATTTGTTGCTGCAGGTTCCTGGGTACAACAAATGTGAAGCTGCTTGGATAAAAAGATGGAGAAGCTCACTCTTACTTGAGTCTGTGATGTCACAGAACCTTTTAAATCCAATCAAAGACAAACTTTTTTTCTTTCTATCACCACTTTATTTTTCCATTAGCGGTTTTTTTGCTGAGCACGACAGGTGTGTAAGGTAGAAAGCATTTTCTATAGCACACATGTACCTTGATGCAATTTATAAATAGTAGTTATGTAAGGCATGCAAACTTAAAAGTTTGAATAATGGGTACTCTTCATGGCCCAGTGCTGGAAGTCCTTTAATGATTAATATAAGGTTACTTAGATTACAGAATTTTAAAGTACTGTAATGGCTTGATAAATTGGGCATCCACTTGATTCATTACTTGATTCACTTCTGACCAACACTAAGACTGGCAGATTGCTGTGGCTCTGATTATTTAATTTTCAATATGAATGTACCATAAAATAATAAAACTGACAGGTAATAATCGTTCACCTATAAACTCTCTATAAATTCACCCTTCATTTTCTAGCTTTGTCCCTCCACCATAATCCTCTTCCACTGATCTTTACACTTGGGGATGCTGTGAGTTAATAATCAGAAAACAAAGTTGGCCAGTGTGGGTGGCTGTCGCCTGTCTCAAGGCTAGAATCATACATACCAATCTCTGTTTATTATCTCTTCATCTCTCTCCTTCATTTTTCCGCACCTCTGCGTCTGTAAACCTCCTGTCAGTACGTAAGTGAGGAGCAGTAGGTATCGTAATGACCGGCGTGTCCTGGGTGTGTTGCACGTGTGTTGTTTAGTGCGAAAAGGAGCAGCAGCTGTTTTCAAGGCAAACAGATGGATGTTTAACCCTCCACTTCAATGTTAGATTACATTTTAATTAATTTTGATCAGGCTTTACAGGACATGTTTTTGGCAGTCTGTCAAAGTCAGCTTATGTGACTTTGATGGCTTCTCGGTGAGCGTCTGTCTGAGAAACCTACAAGTGGGAGCAACGATTTGTTCACCGTGAGCCTGTTACTATCAGCATGTGTGCATTGAATTAGAATTTTACATATGCTTTGGCTTTTTTATCCAAACACAAGTTTTGATCATTGTGTGTGAGGTTATGTTCTTTGTTTGGCACCATAGTGTGGAAGTTATTTTACAAAGTCATGGCAGGTATGCTCAAAGATCGCACTGCTGGTTACCTTTCAAACAGGGCATATTATGTGTTTGCATGCAAGTTATAATTTTTTAGTATACCAGGTCAAGGTAATCCTAAAAAATAACAAGAAAAAAACTGCATTGAAGTCAACTAGATGTCTGTTCTTGGTTCTTCAGTAACAAAGAACTGTTAGGATGCAAATGCGGAGTTACTGTCCCACCATAACAAGGAAACAAGCGTTCAAAATCCACTTCAGAAGTCATTGTTACATAATTCCACAGCTGCACAACAAAAAATCCAGACGCGGTCACCAACAAAGTGTTGCTGCAGATTTTCATTGTGATAAGCATCGCTGATCACTGGTTCTCCCACCACACACTGACTGGCAGACAGCTGGAAGCAGATCAAGCACGCACGCTCTACATTTTAGGCATATTAACATTTTGGATAACAGCAAATATTTGTAGTCCCGTCTGAGGTTTTGATTATGTCCAATTTCTTTTCTTTTCCTTTCCTTTCTTTTCTTTTAAGTTCTAGTGGCCTTTTAAACGTTGGAAACACATGAATTATGGGAAGACCAAAGGGGAACCTATGCAGTGAAGGACCGCCAGTCAATCTAAGGGTGTCTGGTTTGAGTTTTGTGTTTTTGTGTCGCCCCCCCCCCCCCCTCCCTTTTTCTTTTTTCTAAAAAAATAGTACTTTGTGCAAAGTTTATTTTTTGTTTTGTTTTTGTAGACAAAAAATGGATAAACAAGAAATTACATTGTGCATTTAGAATATACTTAAATAATTCAAAAATATTGATGTTAAATTGGGTAAATCATTTGCTTGCCCAGGCGCCCTGTACTGGGTCTGTGTGCGCTTTATTATAAAAATGCAACCTATTCATGTTTCAACTTTTTTTTTTCAGAATTGCTTTTACTGACAGAACTTGAGTATGTTTTTTTTTTTTTTTTTTAATTTCTTTTTCACATGACAGTTATTAACAAGAGCCTGGGGGCGTACTAGGGTAATCACTCAAAAGCAATTTAAGCCAAAATAAAAGAAGTGGTCTCTTTGAGATAACCCTTCTGAGGGTTTTGAGACTGTCATTTTGGTTTTTTTTCCCAGGTGTGTCATAATTTAATTAAAACTAGAGAAGCTCAGATGGCCTGTTGGATTGAAACATGGCCAACTTCTCCTCTCCAGTATACTTGTTGAAGAGCCTCGTATCAGTTTCCCTGGTAACTGAGGTTTATGGGGAGTTGGAAGACTTCCACTGTGAGCATTTGTTCACAGCATGAACTCACCGCTAGAAATTTATGTGCAATTTTTGTGGACAGCAGCTGTGTGTGGTCTGGACTTCTCATATTCATAAATCTGAATTCCTGGAAAAGAAAGAATATATCATATGTAAAAAAAAAAAAAAAAAAAACCTAAACTAAACCTAAAAATGACTCTTTTTTTTTTTAACTCTTCAAAAGGAACAGTGTTACTCATCTTATAAAGACAAGATAACAGTAGTGGCCATTAACTGGTTGTTTTGGTTTTGTGAAAAGAAAAAAAAAGTACCATGAATTTGTTGAACACCTGCCACTCTTTATGTACATGAAAGTTGTGCTTCTGTGTGTGTGTGAGAGAGGGAATGTGTGTGCTGCACAAGGACATGTGGTTGAGACCCCTACTGTTCCTCCCTTCCACCTCCCACACACAATCTGT
This sequence comes from Xenentodon cancila, assembly GCA_014839995.1. Classification (NCBI taxonomy): domain Eukaryota; kingdom Metazoa; phylum Chordata; class Actinopteri; order Beloniformes; family Belonidae; genus Xenentodon; species Xenentodon cancila. The sequence continues at coordinate 27,670,068 of CM026197.1, forward strand.
CAACCCTTCCTGGTGTTTAATACTGAAGAAATCCACCGCACACTCACGCGCACCTCCTCACACTCATCTGAAGTGAACATGACAAAGGTAGCTTCTCCGTGGCCACATGAGGGTTCACAGAGGTCCTCTAGGGTGCCTGTGATGTAACGCTTTGCAACCTCCTGTCAGTCATCCATGACAGAGTGGTCCAAACAGTCTCCAGGTGCCGCCGTCACTGTATTCAAACTGAATGTCTTACTGTCTGTACTCCAGTCCTCAGTGGTGTCTCTTGCTCTCTCTCACTCTCTTTCTCTTCTTTCGTCTTTGACAGCCAACATCTGAACTCCACAAATAAATCTCAACAAAACTCACCACTGAGGGTTTGTTTTGTTTTATTTTATTTCATTTTATTTCCGTAACTGGGCTGCTTTGTTCGGAGCAGCAGCATTGTGACGGCCCCGCTTCATCGGTCTAAACAAACCCATCGTTTGCTCCTCACTTCCCCCCCAGGTCGCCCTGCAGTCACTGTGGTCTTGCTGATTTCTCTTCATTCTCTCTGCCTTTTAAGCTCTTTTTCTTTAAGTTATTGTGAAATGATTTATGAGGTTGTCTTACCTTTGTTGCTGAAGATGAAGTTTTCCTTTCTGTCTTCCTTTTTTGTAAAACTGACCCTTTTTTGTTAACTTTAGTCACTGCTAATGTAACAAAACGCACTGTGATGATTCCAGTATTAATAAAGTTGTACTTAAACTGTGTGCTGTTGTGTACAGCTGGTCGTCTTATTGAAGCGCTACAGTCAAGGGCCTAAAGTAACCATTGTGTGTACTTGGAGATCTGATTAAAGTTTTTTGAATGGCCTCTTTCAGTTACTGAGCCAAAGGAGTGATAACAGGAAAACATAGAAACTTAGCAGATTCTGTGAGGAAACTGGTGAGAAAGAGATCAGCGCTTCTAGTAAAACAGCAGAAAAATGAATTATGCTTTAACTATGGCTTTCAGTGAGCTTGAGTTTCATAAACAGTGTCTCAAACAGCAACAGCAGGAGCTGAGCCATCCTGGAGATCTGCTGCTTTTTTGTCTTCTTTTACCTTCTTTTAGACGATATGATCCTGGTTATGGAAAGACCCGTCCTGTCCGTTGATATCCACAAGTACTGAGGAGCTGGAGAAAGTTGAGGCCGAGGCCAAGGAACCAAGGCAAAGGATGATTCATTAAAGCCATCACATCCTCATTCAGTGGGATTCTTATGGTTCTAACCACAGCTAAGAATGAATAAGCTGAGGCTGGTTTCAAAAAAACAACAGGGAGACACAGTTACTAAACACCTTACTTCCAAACAAAACAGAAATATCGAAAATAACTTGTGGATTGCCATAAATATCAAATGCATTCTTTAAAAAAAAAAAAAAAAGGAAACCAAACTGCACAAATATAATATAATTTTCCACTGGAAAATAACAATGTTTTACCTTAAGAAGCATAATTTTCTCATGATGATAATTTATCATTTTATCTTCGATCAGCTTGAGCGTATTCACCTCTTTAAGCACACAGGAGAAAGATTAAACAGTCCGGTCGTCCGGTTTTCACAGTAACTTTTATTGCACTTAAAGTTCAGAACAAAGAAAAGTTTTTTTCTCGTTCATTTTATTTGATGGGTTTTTGTTAACACCTCTTCAATGCAAATATCCTTGGCAAAATAATGATGAGGATGATGAATTAGTTTTTGCACCCTTCTATAATCAGATGATTCAAAAGCTGAACTGGAACAACGACAAAGCTCAGATGAGCGCCTGATGATTAATTACTGAATACTGTAAAGTTGTGCTAATTCAACACTGGCATCGGTGGGCCCCAAAATGTATTACTTTTTAATCTTTAAAGTAATTCTTCCAATCTTGTCTTGCAGTCACATAATGCCTAAGATTTATGACCACTTTCAAACACGGTCACATGCACTTTTTACACTATTGAGAGCTGAAAAGGTATGTCTGAATTATTTCACAAAGGGCAAAGAAGATAAATTGAAGGAAGTAAAAGTTTTCCCCAATATTATAATTAGTGTGAAGATTTTTCAGCTGATGCAGCTCTGATCCTTGGCAAACATTTAACTAAACTTTATCTTGAAAATGCTGGTACAGATTTATTTGGACACAAATAGCTGTGAAATCAGAAGAAGTAATGTCCTTTTCGCACTTTGGAGAACCCTAATACCTTAACCTTGTGCCCACTCTGTGTGTTATCTCAAGTTCATTTTAAAAATGTAGTTTTTCCAGGTCATCGCCTCTGACAACGATCATTTATGATGTTGGAGCAGGAAGAAATTAGGTGCGTTCTGCTGTGTGCTGGTAGGGGGCACACAAGACTTTTTCATTAACACCAATGCCAAGAGAGTCTGAGGCAGAGGAAGCAATAATGATATAAGCTCATATTCATTCAGATGTCAGACACATGAGATTTTCTGAAATTATTTAGACATGCGGTCTGACTCCACTTCCTCAGAAAGCACAAGAACATCCTCAAGTGGCTAAAAATGTCTTAGAAACTCAAGCAAGTTCCTCTGAAATGAATAAAGTAATTGTTTTTTATGTGAATGCAATAAATGTTGCAAAACCCATCCATCTATCTTTCTGTACCCAGATCACCCTGTTCAAGGGTCCTGAGGACACTGGAGTTGTCCCAGCTGTCATCAAGCAACAGGCATGGCAGACATTTACATCAAAAGTTGTTACAGCGACATTCCAATAAGAAGTTACCAGCAGGTAACCTGGCGGCAACAGCAGCAGAATCCTCTGTTCAAATTGAGTATGTTAATGACTTCTTTCTTTTCAAGCATGGCAGTTGACAAAAGACTTTTCATCATCCTTTATTAGTGTTTTTGGATATACATAACAACAAGAAGAAGAACAACAACAATAAAAACAAAAGCTGCTGCTACAGGCCATCACCTGCTAAGAATCACTGAATCCTCTCTAGGCTGACTGAACCAAATCTCATCAGCTGTTCTTGATTAAATATAACGACAGTGCAAGGACACTCTTCTCTTCCTTAACACCTAGTCCCACCTTAGCCACACAAAGCTGCAAAAAGAGATTTAATTAATATAACTGGGCTGCATTTAAACTGACGGACGCACGCTTCATAGAAACCCAAAGTGGCATGGGACTATGAGCTGAAAGAAATGCTTTTTGTGACAATAAATTGTATGTCTTTGTCTAATCAATGAGCTGAATTTGAGATAAAGTGGGAGAGACTGCTATTCTTTTCTCCTAATATATGAAGACAAATGTTTAAAATATGTGTTTTAGCATTAACATAAAAAAAAAATCTAATAATTTTCCATGAAATGGCAACATTATACACATTCAAAAATAAGACCATACCAGACTCAAGATGCAACTCAACTCCTGGTACAGACCATGGTTATAACCCGCCTCGATTACTGCAATGCCTTACTAGCTGACCTTCCAGCTTTTGTAATCAAACCACTACAAATGATCCAGAATGGCGTGTCTGGTCTTTAGTCAACCCAGATGGGGACATGTCACACCTCTGTTCATGAAGCTTCACTGGCTACTTGTGACTGTCTCTATCACTTGCCTACAAAGTGATTTCAGGGTCCGCACCGCATTCTGTTTTTATTTACACAAGTGTCCCAACTTATCATTCTGGAAATCTTCTGGAATGTCACAACATTTACTTTCCCCAGAGTTGCACTTTTCCCAAGATCTAGTACTAATGATGGGAGAGTCGGACCACTGTGCAAAGTCTTCTCCACCACATCCTAAAGACTCTCAATTGGGTTCAGGTCTGGACTCTGTTGTCCACGTGTAAACATGTCCCATAATACTCCCTGAATCGCTTTTACAATTTGAGCCCGATGACTCCTGGCATTGTCATCTTGGAATGTGCCATTAGGGAAGAAAAAAATCCAGTAAATTGAGTGAATAACCTGGTCAGACAGTATATCTTGGTGGTCAGCTGACCTCATCAAGGATGCAGAACCTGGACCTGACCAACTTCAGTTACCCCAGATCACTGCCCTCACAGACTTGCACGGTAGTAGGCACTTGGCATGATGGGCGCATTACTTAATCCACCTCTCTTCTTACCCTGATGTTCCCATCACTCTGGAACTCTTCCACTGCTCCAGCGTCCAACTTATAAGTGGTTATATATGGCTATACAGTGGTTTAGTCCCAATCCCTTGAGTTCCGTTTGCACTGTGTATGTGGGAACTCTTGCTTTCACTATTAAACAAAGTCATGAGTTCTACCGTTGATTTTTTATACAATTTGATTTCACCAAACATTAAGTGATTGCCGATCACGAATATTCTGCCCTCCCAAAACGCTGATGTCGGTGTTCTGTTTGGCCAGTAGAGCAACAGTTATCTGGATGAAGACAAGAATTCCTCTGGAGCTGGAACGTTTATTGTTTCCTAAACAAAAGCACTGTAAAACCACAAAATGACACAAAAGTACTTTAAAATTATATATTTGCAACTCAAGACTGTAACATGAATGTATGGACATTAGTAAAATGTATTCCGGCTGAATATTACAACTTTACTGATTCAAACAAGTTGACTACACAAGTAAATTAGGTTGATACTAACACTATTATCCTTCACTCCATGATACAATTAAAACGTGACGATATCTCATTACAGCAAACAATAAACCTATTCTGCTTAATGATCAACTCTGAACATTGATGTACTCACAGGAATATGGATCCTATGCTGCTAAATCATTTATTAACACGGCAGCTACCTGCCGCCTCCCCAAGCAGAACTAAGTTTTGTTGTTCCGCATGGGGCAGCGGCAGGTAGACGATGGGAGGATCGGACCGCTGTGAGGTCAACTGACCACCTAGATCTATCAGTCAGTTCCTCAACTGGCTGGTAGAATATGGCTCCAAAAGTGAGTCAATCTCTATTGACTCCCATGTTAAAATGTCCAACTTTACAACAGAAAAAAACATATCTACAGCTTCGTTCAAAACACCATTTTGGTCTCAATCGTTTGATTTCACACCCGAAACTCTGAGGGGATTTGCACCATGCCAGGAGAGTTTATATCAAGCATTACATTTATATCTAAAATGATTGATTGGCAATCAGCTCAGCCAATTGTCAGCCGTTATCACTTCTTTAATTCATCATGATACCGTCCTTCACAAAGCAGCCATCACTTTGTACATACCCATCATTGGCTAACCACAACGGTCATTTTTGATTTCGCCGTTGAGTTGACATATGAAACGGTTTATTCTGCTGTAAAGGTCTGACGGCAGCTTTGCACATATTTCGTCGAAGTTCGGTTAAAGGAGCTGGGAACAAAGCTAACTTGGGAAAACGGGCTCCAAAACCAGTCTTCAGACCCCAACGGGTCCGAATGCTCCGTCCATTTTTATATACGGTCTTTGCGCTGCCCTCGTTTTACAGCAACCTATGAAATCAAATGGACTGCAGACTCCACGTAGTGAGGATGAGGAAGTGATGCCCGATTATTCAAGATTTTTCTACAACCACATTTCTTCCTCCAAAATGATGGTTCCCGAACATCCTTCCAGTTTTCAATAATGCGTTGGACAGTTCTTAACCCAATTTTAGCCATTTCAGCAATCTTCTTAGATGTTTTCTGTGCTTGATGCCAATAATTTGTCCCTTCTGAAACAGATTATCTTTTCCAAGGATTACACGATGTCTCGTCTGACATGGTTGTTTAAGAAATGAGAAGCTACTCATTACATCAGTTAGTTACATAACTTGTTGCCAGCAGAAACACAATTCTGTAATTATCTAATGGGAGGCTCGTACCTGTTTGCTCAGTTAAATCCAATTTTTTATTTTGGATGGGCAGTGTACATATATCATTTTCCTAATATTTGTGTAGCCCTCAATCACTCACTGTATGCGATTCAATTGGGATTCAACTTGGTTAGTCACAAAATCCCTTCTCGTCTTTATCCTGTTATTCTCTGGGGAATGTAAATGAAGACGAAGCACTTGCATAAGGAGGCCTGTGAAGTTAACTCACAAGCTGTCAGATGTCCAGCTAGATTGCACTTACATGTAGTTAGATGCCAACGCACTCAACAATTCAACCCATTTTACTTTTAAGGGCAGAGTCTTTCATAAGTAATGCTTCACTGTGTGATTCAGCCCCGTGACCCTGAATAGGAATAAGCAGGTGTAAGATAATTGACGGATGTGTCATTCAGATATGATTATAAACTCTTAAATGGTCCAGCTCCACAATTAGTCTCAAGATAGTTTTAAATCTTTTCACATTTGTAGCAATTATAGTCTAATGCATGAAATGTGTTTTGAAGTAAATTAACTCGGTTAAGATGGGCTGTGAGAAATAATGGTACGCTGCAAGCCACTCTTGCTGAATCCTCAAGATGTGATGAGAATTTGAACACATCATAGGGGAGTCTATTAAAAGGAACAGGGAGTCTATGTCTGATGTTGTTAGTCCTCATCTGTATCTACTATTTACAAAGGTTATTTTAATGAGCCAAGAAAAACCCAGGCTAAGGAGTGAAGTGGAAGTCCGTGTTACTCTTGAGTTCAGTTCACGTTTGGTCAACGCACAAGTAAAAATCATCTCATCATGCTGAGATTTCATCCAATTTTTATGAACGTTGTTTTAAAAGAAATACCCAACAAAAGATTTCAAATTTTAAGTTGTTAGATTGTTGATTTGTTTTTATTGTTTGTTTTCATAACCTTTATTTGTGATGTGTTTCTCCACAAACAATTACGCTGATTTCCATGACGGCATTGTTTCTGTTGTTAATGTAGTAATGTAGTGCTCACTACAGGCGTAAAGATCACGCTGTACATGCAGAAGGTGTTTTCTGGTCTTGTCATCTGAGTACAAAGATTCACTCTGTTTCCGTGAATCTTTTTATAAATATACGACAAATTTCTCAAACTTTACACAGGTTGATCACATGGACTGATTTACAACAATCATAAATAAATATTCAGTGTTAAAACAAATCTGGGTCCATAATAAGATCATAAGGAGCATAAACTTTCTTCAGAGACAAATATGAAATGAATCAAAAAACCTCTGAGTGAGAACAGACTCATCCAGCAAAATGGGAATTAATGTTTGCAATTAGTGCATTTGACCTGCTTCAAAATAAAGTGACAAATTCCTTTGGACGGATGAGACAAAACTGGACGTTTTGGTAAGTCATATGAGCTCTATGTTCACACTCAGGTAAGTTTTGGGGCTGCTTTGCTGCGTCTGGTACAGGGTGTCTTGAATTCGTGCAGAGTAAATTGAACTCTCAGGACTACCAAGACATTCTTGAGTGAAATGTGTTGCCTGATGTCGAAAAGCTTGGTATCAGTTGCAGGTCAGGGGTGCGATTACCTCAAAGAGTTATTAAGTTGAGCAGACCATCATTATTGCTTTGGTCAGTTTCCAGTTATTTCATGGCCATTGTGGATATTTTCTTCTTTAATGAAAGCGTACCAGCAAATTTGTCCACATGTGTGTCTTATTTGTGTGTTAAATGACAAGAAACAGCTGGTTAATATGTTTTAATTTGTGTTTAAATGATTTGTGGCAGTTTTCCTCTGCAGACTTAATATCTGCAGAGGAAAACTGCAGACTCAATCGTAAGCAATAATATACTGTTAGACACCGTGATGGACAGGGTCTGCTTTGCCTGCCTTCTTACTTTTTATTGAACTTTTGATTTGGTTTTATTGATTATCCCTAAGGATCGCTGTTCTCTCTTACGCCACAATATACCCCCATGAATACAGCCCTTTCCATTCATTTGTTTCAAACAGATGTATTTTTTTAAAATAAGCAGTATCCAATGAAAGACTGGGACTTTGAGGCATAAACATGTAAATAAGACTTACATAATGTGAAAAAATAATGCATTAAAAAAAAAATTCAACAATCACCACTGTTGTTGACAGACAACAGTGGTGATAGCGTCGCATGCAGCATTGGCCGGTAACACAGGTGAACTATCAGTAGATATCATGGATATAAATGGCATTGTAACATCTGGGGTGGAAAGGTACTCCTTCACAGTCACATGTCCAGGATTACACGATGATGCTATTTGCCCCACTCCTGCCCCACTTCTGTAGATCTGTCCAAAGTCTTTATTCCACCTGCATCATCAGAACTACAAGTAGAGACATCTCTAGGCTCAGGTTCAACGTATATTGTGGTCAAATCAGTATTCCAGATCTTTTTTGAAAGAAGTGAATGGTGTGTGTTCTGTACTAAAGACATAAAGAACCATTCTCATTATCATCAGCAACAATCCCACACACCAGGGTCTCTGATGTCACGGGGTTGTATCAGTGCCCATGGAAAAGGTCATTTATACTTCTGTGACGGTCGTATTAATACATAAAAAAAGTACAATGAGATCTTAGCGCAACATATATTGATTGCTTATGCATTTTCTACAAGGCCAAAAAAACACATTCTGCACAGATTACGAAGGCATAGCTGAGGAAAAAGAGGGACTGGCTGCCAAATGCCAGTCTGCAGCCCCGATCTGTCACAGATGAAGAATGTGTCGACATCTTTGACAGAAAATAAGACAATGGCGTACTCTTGCGCACCTTAAAACATATTTGCAGTGAGAATGAAAATAAATAGTAGCTGAAACATTAAATCAGTTGGTACCCTTAATGCCAGAATGTATTTTAATTGTTATGATAAGGATTAATGTACAAACATGACCATGGTAAAAGCTTTACTCTTCCAAACTTTCTTGGAATTATACTGAAGAAAATTCAAAATTACAAAAATGTTTATAAACAATGTTACTCTATTATTATTGTTTTCACTTTAAATTGAGAAAGATTGTAGGATACGTTTATCACAGTGCAACTGGGAAGCTGAATAAGGGCTGACAAGGGTGTATGTTTCAAATATATGCATATTTAAAGGCTGCTGCTTTTGTCCATAAGATCATGACAACTTCTTTCTTTTCCTTCTTGTTCGTTCCTTCCTTCATTCATTTCTTTCATTAGGCTGCTTTTTAATATGTGACATTAGTATGTGTAAGTGATAACAACTGTTGCTGCTAGAATGTTGAAAAATTACAAAAAAACTTATGTAAAATATTGACAGAAGATAGGAACAAAATTACTGTATATCAAATTGGGAAAGGGGGGCTATGGCAGTGCAAAGAAGAGAAGACAGAGCACTAGTTTTGATATAAGTAAACAAAATTCCAATCATGGAGCAACGAGGCCACAGAGTGACATGTTTTTATTATCATATTGATAGGTGGCCTCCTGTAAAGCCTCACTACAAATCAGTCAGCTCTCATGTTTAAATGTATGTATTTCTGAAAATAAAGCGAAAGCTTGGAGTGAAGGAGGGAGAGAAAATGAAGAGCAAGGACAGTGTTGATGAAGGAGATATGTGCAGTTTGAATTTTTGAGACATTGACAGAAAAATGTTTGTGTTCTCCTCTTTTTATGGGTTTCATCATTTCCTCACATAGCTGTCAGACTTCAGGGAGAATGACGGCTCTTTCGTCTAAAAGCCCAATAAGAAATCATAGAATACTTCAGCTAACAGCAAAAATCATTGAGAATGCTTTCTGTATACACAGTAGCCTCGAAAAGGAGCGGGGATGGGAGAATGTGAATACAGAGAGAAGATTTGACAGAATAAAGACAGCCTGTCTCAATAAATGACAATCTGTATGCTCTAACAGCATGTCCACAACAGAGTGAATGGTAAAGACTAAATCATAACAAAAAATAATCCTGCTGAGAGATGACAAAGCAGATGCATGCACGTGCGTGCACACATACACACAAGATGAAGTATATATATATATATGTGTGTGTGTGTAATAATATCTGGCAAATTCTTTTCATCATAGCTACATCTTGGGTGGTCCTGTGTGGACATTCATGGTCCGCCCCAGACCGGACCAGCTCTCATTTCATTAGTCCAACTCCACTCAGCTAGACTTTACTCAACACCCACGTGAAACATAACTTTAGACATATAAGGTCGCTTAAGAGAAAAACCAGTGTTTGCCTTTGAGACTGTTCAGGCAGTTAACTCAAGCAACATAGTCTGTTCACAGACACCCCTTGACATGGTTTGTTACAACTACACCATTCAAGTTCAATGGTCTGTTTAAGGGAACAAAAAAAGTACTCATCTCTACCTTGCCAAATGATGCATAACTGCCAAGTTTGCAGCTGCACAAAAACAATCCCACCACCCCCCCCAGACTTCACCTGTAGGTTCAAATCCAAGCTGTGGATGTGAACCTAGTTTACACTATCTGAAGGCTCTACATCAGTGGCCACCAACCCTTTTAAGCCCAAGACCACTGACCTCGGCCCAGAACCAAGGCAAGATCTAGCAACTGATGCACTAAAAGAAAAAAAAAAGCCAAAATCTTTCCAACTCAATTCCTTTTATTTAGGCAATGAAAGAAGAGTTAAGTGAGAATCTTGTGAACATGCTCCCTCTAGGGTACTACTTTTAGTTTTGCTCAAAACTTTTATTCATAGTGGAGCAAACACATTTAGTAATTAACAGGGCATATGTAGTGTCATTAATAAAATATGACTGTGAAGCTTTCAAACCTGACTCATGTTCATACATTTTTTCACAGAAGGGGACAAAATGAACACATTTTATGATGAACAGATCACATGTGCTGCTATTAATATAATGTGACTGTGAAGCATATGAACTTGCCTAATTTAAGTTGTTTTTAAAATATGAAACAGCAGCATTTCCAGCAACAACTCCCGTAATCAAGTAAAAGAGGTGTAGTTCTGCCCCATCCTATCCAGTATCGCTTCTGTACAGTGCCAACATGAGAAGCTTCTCCAGTAAAGCTCACTCAAGTCAATGTGATGGCTGTGACTGAATACTGTCCGCATGTTTTTTTATAGTTTGGCTCATAGATGTAGACAGCCAGTCAGAGGCAGTCTGTGAGGTGTTTGTCAATGAGGCAGTTCCTATACTTTGATTTGATTATTTTCATCTGCGAAAAAGCCATTTCACAAAGGTAATTGGATCCAAAGTAGGCACTCAACTTTAGTGCACATGAAATGATGAGGGGGAACTTCTCTCTGCCTACAAGTCCTCAAAAGTCCCTGTCCCTTGATCTGGCTCTCAGGACTATGTCATTCTGGAAATCAATTATCTCCACGTCAACACCAGTTTGTAAAGCAAATACATGATGGAACTTGGCTGCTATCTGCTCTCCATCGATGGACTGAAAACGGTTTGAGACAAATGTAGCAATGTCCTTGATGACATTTAATCCTCGCCAATCCTCGCCAACTGAACTCTACTGTTGGCTTGTTTTTTTCCAAGTTAGGAAAGTGTTGTAGCATCCTGGTGTCCAGATGTGTGGTCCAAACACAAAACCTGGCCCGAAAGCATTCGCTGCACTTATCATGCGGGACAGGTGCCTGTTTTTCCCCTCAATGTCAGTGTTGAGAGCATGCAGTTTTGTGGTTAAATCAGTCAAATACCCCAGATCAAGTGGTAATGCATCATTGGACAGTTCTTTGTTCTCCTTATTTCTAATTGACAAAAAAGTCTTTATTGCTGGCAGCAAACTGACAAATCTCTGCAGCACTTTGCCACAACTCAACCAGTGAACATCACTCTGGACCAATAGGTCTCTACGAGCGGCATCAAGATCATCCATTAACCTCCATCCATTGCCTCGCGAGCAAAACAATTGACATGAGTGACAGTGATGGAAACAGTCAGTGACTAATGAACTCCTCACTGGGCAGTTTCACTCCATAGTACTACACTTTTTCTGGGTGAGGTCCCAAAGATCGTCTCGTCGATCTTGATCGATCACGATCCACGGGTTGGCAAACCACTGCTCTACATCATAGTCTAACATGGACCGTTGGAGAAATGAGCTACCATTAAGTTTATTCCAAACTGTGGTTTGTCCACTCAGCAGCATTGCGTTTCCTTCTTCATATTTTTGGCTACTTCTTCTCTGTCATTTTTCACTGGATAGATAGATTATTATAAATTTAGTAAAAGCAGCTACTGTTCAACAGTCATGCCGTCTCAACAAAGATCTGCTTCATTTTGTTTGTCTTCTCTGAAATGATGTGACACTTGATGTCTTGATTACTAGTGGTAAACAAACGTTGTTACATCTGTGGCTGTGTTGTGGGTATTTTAATGCAAATGTGAAGTTTTATATGTACGACAGGTCTAAGGTCTCATGCTGTGAAGAAAAAGAAAACAAAAATTAAATTAAACTAAATTCAATTAATTTCATTCAATTTTATTTATATAGCGTCTGTTACAACAGAAGTTGTCTCTAGTATCTTTCCAGAGACCCAGAACATGACCCCCCATCAATTATTACATAAACAACGGTAATTAAAACTCCCCTAGTGGGAGAAAAACTTTAAGCCAAACAGGGGCAGGAAAAATTCCCCTTTAAGAGGGAAGAAACCTTGATCAGGACCTGGATCATAAGGGGGGACCCTCCTGCTGAAGGTCAGTAGGGTAGAAACTGGAAAAGGGGAATCAGAAAGAGAGAATGAAGAACCAAGAGAAGAGAGGCGCAGACACACCATCAATAGTACAAAAGACAAGATACATTATTATAATTATCCATCAGCAGCAGAACTGAGACTTCCATGTATAAAAGACTGATACCTGGTTAGTTGGTGAACTACAGAGACGACTATATAAACAGGAGTAGACAGCAGACACTGAGGTGGTCAGAGGGAGGGACTGCAGGTCAGGATGTCTGCAGGTATCCAACAGAGAATCAATGAATGAATGGATGAATGAATGAATGAATGAATGAATGAATTAACAAAGAAATAAAGAAAGAAAACACTATCAATTTTCTCCCAAACTCCTCCCCAACGTGGTGGGGAGTGATAAGGTCAAAGTAAAATCATATGAATTTTTGATTGAATGAATAAAGGAAACAATGAATACATAAATATATTCAACAGAAACATGTGAATGATCAGTGCAAGATCACAATAATGTCTGAGCTGCACATGTATTGTCTATCATTTTACCTTTACTAAATATAAAGGTTTTCCTAAATGTTTCAGCTATGACACTGAACAATTACCTCATGTTATATTTAAAGTTCCATTCAATTTATTTAAAGTAAACTGTCTATACTATATTTGTTTAAAGAGACAAGTAGTGTAACGAAAAAAAAAGGAGAAATCCATTTACAATATTTATATAAGGCCTGTATCTCAATATTTACTGGCAGTCCAGCACAGTCCTGGTATTTTCTCTAAGGCTAAAGAATAGTTCACACTACAAGATTTTAACCCCTATGTTCACATCACAAGCCAATTTTTTGAAGTTCTAAACTGAGTGCTGAGGCAAATCAATATTTGATCAACTACCACTCAACTTTATATATGTGAATACTCGTTTCAGAACTGTGGAAATCTCTGGCCGTGTCCCTCTACTCACAGCTATCACAGGCCAGTGTCTGACTGCTGAAGTTCTTTCACTGATTTCATTCATCTGCTTTCATATCAGAACTGGTGTCAAACTTGCTGCAGGAGTAGAGAGTCATCCGCTGTTAGTACCAGGCCTGTGGTGTGTTGGAGAGAAGGATGGCGTTGGACGTCAGGGCTGCTGGCGGACTCTTCTCACCTCACAGCAGCCCCTCATCCAGTGTTGTGGTCCAGCCCGTAACTGGTCAGACGCCGAACATGCCACATCTTTTTTTCTGACAGAGCCCAGTCAGCTCTGAGACTAATTTTATTTCTCACAATACTAAATGTTGCTGACCCCTTAATTTAATATCTTGATGTAGAGTATTTAAATCGTTAGAGTACAAAAAGGTGTGATATAGGATACTTTGTCCCAGTCTGATCCCATCGGGTTGTAGGATTCCAGGCCAGTCAGCTAGGTGGGCTTAACGTTGTTTACTTAACGTTTAACGTTGTCCCACGCAGAAAAAGGTTATTGTGTAAATTAATACCGTTGCATTGAAATAGATCTAACTATTCCAGGTATACACTTGTTTATCTATTTTTTCCAGCTCAAGTTTAAACTACAAATTTAATGGGATGAATCGATATAAATGAAAAAAATGAATGAATTTCCTTCTGTTCATCCGTCCTCCTTCGTTTCCCAATATTCCTCTTTCCTCCTCACCTTACATGTTTACCCTTCTGATCGCCTTTGGTTTTCCATCCACATGTTGACATGGAAGCGCTTTTCCTCTCTCCCCTTCTCTTTGTGTGCAAACAGCATGTGTTTTGTTGGATGATAGCGGTCTGATGTTGGGAGCTGCAGCTAACCAGAGCTCTGCAACAGCACACTTGGTAATTAAAGACAGCTAATGAATGATGGCATTAGCATATCAATAAGGGCTGCAGCTCTTTTTGTCCAAGGCCTGGCTGCTCAGTTGTTTATGATGCTGTGGCCAATCACGCAAAGCTGCGATGCTTACAAAGCAAGGGACAGCACAAAGCAATGGCGAAGGTACAGGTTCGATCACAATTCTGATTGAAAAATAATGATATTAAATCATTTATATTATATTAAACAGTCTGTCCCATAGAATCTGCATATCCCACATGCGGATATCTCCAACCAGAACTAGTTGCCCTAGTTGGGGTTGGAAAGTGTTTTCTTCATGGGGAACATTAAATGTTCCATTTCAGACCGACACTGCGTATTTCCTTTGTTTAAAAATGTAATAAAATAGGTAAGAGAAAAAAAGACTCCTTGAATAGCTTAGTAATACATTTAAGTACATTTTATACAAGTAAAATCGTGAGTAAGATTTATAAGTGATATAACGGGCCTTCCAAAGCTCTCATACTATAATGACCTTGGGTAACATTTAAATATAGTAAGTACATTTTATGTGTGATTAGTATCATTATTTGTTTCATGGAGATGGAAAGAGCTCTTGCGTTAATGCAGGTGATTTTCTCTCTGTTGGAGTGAGCCATATGAAACTTTTAGGTTTATGGAAATCTGGGAAACATGCAGAATTTTCCTTTTGTCTTCTTGACATATCTTCTTAAGATGTAACATATCTGAAGATATGAGCTGGATGACAGAGTTTGAACTTTTGCATTCACACATATGGATGAGCTTTTTTCATATCATCATTCTTGTCCTGTTTCATTAATCCAGCCATTCTCTATACCCATTTTATCTTTCTTGATCAGGGTGCAGGGGAGCTGGAGCCCATCCAATTTATTACCTATTAATCTTACATGCACGTCTTTGGACTACTGGAGGAAAGTGGAGCACCCAGAGAAGATCCAGGCCCAGTCTCCCATGAATAATGTAGCCATATTACATTTATGGAAACCTCAATTACCTATCATCTGTACATTCCTCAGTCAAACGAGACTATTGACTCCAGCACGATGTGACACAGGGAGGGTTTGTGAGGAATGTGTGGGTCATGTAAATTCTGTATTTAATGGTAAAACTTTTCTTTTTTTCCCATACCAGATTATTCAATTTGCTTAAATTAACAAATACTGAAATTTTTCTAAAACTGTAGAAGGCATTTACATTTCCTAACCTAACCAAGGGGCTTTGGTGAGCATATGTAAATATATAAACCTTTGTCCAAGAGGTGGCTTTCCATTGATCGGTAAAACTGATTATCAAAAACCCCATTGTGCATGTTTTTAAAAAACAACCAAGCAAACATATAAATGCTACGCAAAAAATATGAAGTATAGAGTTTTCTGAGTTGCTGTGTTTGAAAATCATCCCGATCACTGAAAACCAGCAAGCTCTACAAAGAAGAGCCAAAGTTTCTGTTTGAACCATGAATCTCCTCCATTATGACCTTAAGAATATATCAAGGATAAAAGATCTGATGTCTCAGCGGGACCTGGAAAAACTAGTCCGTGCATTCATCTTTAGTAGGTTTAATCATTGTAACAGCATCTTTACAGGTCCACCTAAAACATCAGTTAGACAACTCAGACTAAGACTCAGACTTTTTTATTGTCATTTGACCCAATTACACGATGAACGAAAAGCAGATTCTCAGGTCTTGGTGTAGCTTATAAAAGATTCAAATAGAATAAAAATAATAATAACAACAAAAAAAGGAAATAACATGATAAAGTAGTAAAATAGTAATACAACCTTCAGCATAATAAGTAATAAACAAACAGGCGCCACTAGAATGTTTAATGTCTATTCATCTCTCTCTCTCTCTCTCTCTCTCTCTCTCCCTTTTTATATATATATATATATATATATATATATATATATATATATATATATATATATATATATATATATATATATATATATATATATATATATATATATATATATATATATATATATGTATAGGGCACAGCGCCAGCAGCCACAATATTTTAAAGTGTATAGTGACATTAAAAGTGACATTTGCAGATTTCAGTTCAAAGTGCAGTGATGGATGTGGAGCTGTTCAACAGCCTGACAGCATCTGGGTAGAAGCTGTTTTTTACTCAACTGCAGCTCGTTCAGAACTCTGCTGATCCAGTCCTCACTAAGACTAAAAAAGTGGACCACATCAGTCCAGCTCTGAGGTCTTTACACTGGCTGCCTGTCTGTCAGAGAACAGACTTTAAAGTTCTGATGCTGGTCTATAAAGCTTTGAATGTTTTAGGACCAAAATACATCAGTGACCTCCTGACCCGGTATGAACCTTCCAGACCCCTCAGGTCATCCGGATCTGTTTTTTTTTTATCAGTTCCCAGAGTCAGAACCAGACTTGGAGAAGCTTCCTTCAACTTTGATGCTCCACATGTTTGGAACAAACTCCCAGAAAACCTCAAATCAGCTGAAACACTCAGTTTATTTAAATCCAGGTTGAAGACTCACCTGTTCTCAGCTGCATTTGAATAAAGGCACAAACTTACAGTTTTACTTTTAAGCTTAAGTTTCAAAACTTAGTCTTATTTTAACTGCTGATTTTATCTGATTTTATCTATTGTTCTTTTTTTCTTTCTCATTTTTGTTGCCTCCATTTCAAGAACTGTGAAAAATACATAAGCTGAGTTATTTTAGGGGTGTGCTTTGGTGAGATTAACCATAGTGGTGATATTTATGATCATGTCATCGTATGACCTCTCAAAGAGATGCTGCTACGTTTTTTTTCTTGCAGTCTTCTTGAGCAGAAATTGAGGCAGCAGGTACCAGCTAAAAATAAAGATCCTACTGAATGTTGCAGATCATTTTGTAGAGAATAGTTTGAGATCCAATTTGCGTTTTTGTTGTCATCAATATTGTAAGCCCAAGGAAATCTTGGCAACTCATCAACTTTCTGACTTGTAAATCAGATATCAGAAAGTAGAAAGTTTCTGTTTGAACAATGTAAATACGAGATTATTCTGGTGTTTTTGTCTCTTTAGTCAAATAAAAAAAATGTAGAGATTCGGACATTAAGATAAATATGCAGTAGTGTAGCAGTCTAGGAATTTCAACCATTACTAACAAACTTCTGTGTACCCTAGTCAGTGTCAGCCTCCCAATGACCCTCAATAGGACTGAAATTAGCACAGAAAATTAATAAATTATATATTTAAAGATTTCTTTAAAAAATCAAACAAATATTCATCCATTTTCGATGCCTACTATATCTAGTTCGGAGTTGCAGATGGCTGGAATCTGTCTATCCTCCCACATGCCTGACAGGTATAACACAGACAGAAAACCATACTTACTCGCTTACCTATCCAGGATCATCAATCACCCGTTCGGATCTTAGAAGGAAACTGAAACAACTGAAGATCCGGCTCAAGAGCTCAAACACAAAAGCCGGATCAGAATCTGAAGCAATTAATTTTCCGTCCAACCACTGCACCATCCTCTCTTTCATTAAACAGCAATACAAAATAATTACAGTAAAAGGACCAAGAAGTGGTTTATTGAAATGAATAAAGGAAAGCTTCATTATTTCAGTGCTTCCTTGCATTGTCTTTGTACTAGTACTTGAAATAGAATAATGCAAGAGCTTGCACCGCAGAGTGAGTTTACAGCTCCTCTGACGCAAGTTTTTCACAAGGCTTTTTCAAAAAGCCATGAAGACTTACTAGTAATGTGATTCACTTCTCTTCAAAACCTCATGTCAAGAGAATAACTGGCACTCAGGGGACAGACACTTTGAACCTGCATTTGTACTGTGCTGCTTGAGCCACAGCAAGCCAATACTCAAATCATGTATCTGATCTGATGCAAGCCTGTTCACACGTCTGTGGTAAGAAATGGTGATTTTCTTTCCCAGTCCATAGCAATGTAAGATTATTATCTTTCTATTTTTCCACCATATTTTTCATAATTAGGGTGAAATATTGTAGAATATTGCAGAATAAAGATAATAAGTTAAATTATTCCTTATGAGGCCCCTCCTGTTTTATGTTGTGAGCCCTCTGCGTGCACCTGCAACCATAAGCATCTGTCGATAATTCAGCGAAAGGTTTAACTTTGGGTTAGAATTTAAAGACAAACGTGAGCATACAGTGTTTAAACATAGCAGTAATTATCGGAGATAAAGACGGCAAAGGAAAGAAGAGAAAACACACCAGTTTACAACAAAAATGAAACTTTTTCAAGCAACAAAGGATTTGTTGGGTAAAGTCATGTAGGCCTGGTGGACCAGGCTATGAGGACTGGTGGGTCTGGTCAGGGCAGGTTTTTGGTTTTCTCTTACAGCGTTCGCCTTCAAGCCCGTAGAGGGTAATGACTGCCAAGACAGTGAACTACAAAGGCTGACCCACTGTCCTGAGGAGAGGACGAACGGTTTATAAATCTTTTAGTTGCATCATACTGGCATAAGGCAAAATTACCATGGTAATTTAACACTGAATTAATTAGCTACTTTTATTGTATGTTCTCCAACTCCTATTCTCTGCGGGCATAATTAAGACGTGTTTATTTGGACACAGTTTCCTCTTCAAGGAGGTTACACTGCTAATCGTTATTATACTCAAGTCATGCACGCAATGCAATTATATCAACTAACTGCTGGTGCAGAAGCCAATGTGTAGAGCTGGCTTGTTCAATTACTGATTTAAGAGGTAAAAATTAGGACAGACTGTATTTAATAGAATTGTCAGTGCAACAGTATTTAAAAGAGGGAGGATTATAAGGAACGTAAGTTAAACCTAAATCTACAGGGAGGAACAAAACTGGCTTCTCAACTGATCATTTTATGTTCCAGTCATTTACAATTTTTTTATTTTTTCAGGGAAAAAGCTTTAAGAAATATTTAAATTTCTACTCAAAACTGGTTCAATAAAAGAGGCTAAATAATAATAATAATAATAATAAAAAAGAAAATGCATATGTTCAGTAGGTACTCAAAGCTAAAGAAAAGATATGTTTTCTGGAAAGTTTTGTAACAACAAGGAGAGGTTGTTAATTGGTGAAAAGATTGATTTTAAGTTACAGTAAATGTGGTCTAAACTGGAATACTACTACATATCAACATATCAACTCTTCATGTCACCAATAAAAAGGAAAAAAGAAGAGATGACTTGATAGTTTGTTGCAGTTGTCTTGATTCCTAAGAACTTACAAATGCAGTTAGTTGCAAAGTTAAAAAAGAAAGAAAAACAGATGGTTTCAACTATATATTTTTCTTTTAATATAACTATTGGTGGTGAAATGTAGTTTCTGAAAACCAGAAACTGTGGCACCTGAAAGTGAGATATAACTTATTATATATATTATTTCCAGCATTTTCCCAAATGTTTTATTGTGTTCCAAAAATTGTCATGACTCTTAGCACTAATGCAGACTAGAGAGCTTGTGCTCAATTTCTTATATTGGTGAGTTATGGGAGAGATATAATTTGCTGGATAGCCTGGATGTCTCATGTTGTTCACACACAGGAGGAAATTCAGTCCTTTGTTACTATCCGGTAATCAAAGAAGATAATACACCAATTTAATGTGAGAATTGAAAGGATCCTATTTGAGTGTACCCCGTCTTGTGCACAAATATTATAGGCTTCCTCGTGCAGAAGGGAGTTCTGTTTGCTTGATCTTTGCTTTTAAAAGTCTGAGCCTGATTTGGGGGGTGGAGGGGTATTAGGGGGGCAAATGAAGGCTGTAAAATATTCTAAATGAAAACGAAGACTTATAAGATATAATTTTGGAATTCTTAGAGAACTTCCTTTTCGACTGATTACAAGTTCATAAATATATGTACTGTAATTGGCTCACAGATGTCAGCTGAACCAAAAGCATACTTGGGAAGTTGTGTTATAAACATGGCTGGAAGACTGCAGCATCATAGGAAAGCAATGATTCATTCAATTTAAAAATGTATCTGGTATCCCCCATGAGACTATGTTAATAATTAATATGGACTTAATATCACATTTTTTTATTTATTTTTTTCACTTTAACAGTTTCCAGAAAGTCCATAGTCCGGATTAAGAAACTTGCGTCGACCTACTTGGAAAATCTAAATCAACTGATGGGGAACTTCTGAATTTTTGCTTTTTGCACCCCTTTTCAACATCAGACCTTCTCTCTTGTTTCTCAGTTTCCATTTCCTACACTGTCCTGCATCTTTTTTAAAATTCGCTGTGCTCCAACACACCTGATTCAAATGATTGGCTCACCTGCAGCTCGTCATCAACATGTGCCAACAGCCCACGACCAGGATTCAAGTCCACTCATCTCCTTGACCAATGGATCCTGCAGTGCATTTTAAATTTGTCACTTTTAAAACACATTTTCCTTTTTTTCTAAGTGTGTATAATTGCTTATTTCTTTGACAACTTTTCAAAATAATTTAATATTGGTCTTGACTGGGATTGCAGGCTAACTACTATACAGAGGCTGGAATATGGTTGGAGATTGTTTGAAGTTAACAACAATAAATCAGCATTGATGGGTTTTACTTTACTAACTCTGACTCTTATCAAATTAGTTTTCCAGGACTGTATGAATTACACCATTCAAACAATGCTCTTATTCCAATTTGGAGAAAACAGTTGCTTTCTTATTAATCTTTTCCGCTTGTCAAATCAAGCCCATTCCTAGATTGTGTCCCATTTCAATCGCTTTTCCAACACTACCTCTGTGTCTTTTGTCCTCTGATGCCATCTCTCCTCCAGTGTGGTAATATCCTGTCCTCTTTAGCCTCTTCTTGTTTTACCATCTATATTCTTTGTAATACACTTTTCTCGCCTCATTCTTTCACTTGCTGTTTTCGTGTCCTTCCCTCTCATGTCCCCATCACAGTCGAACCTTGCAGTGCCACATATACGCCCCTACTTTTTGCAGATTTTTTAATCTTCTTAGTCCATTTGCATATTCATGTTGTAATTTCCCTCCCAGGTTGCATTTAAATAATACAAATCCAGTCTATATTTGTCTGCTGCGAGACGATCCTATATTTATGAATATAATTGAACACATTCCAGCCGTCAGAAGATGATGCCAAGGGGGGCGTAAGAACAAGGAGTCACATCTGGAGGCCCAGTTTTCTCAACCTTGTTCACGCTTGTCTGAAATCAGAGCATCACAGCTAGAGTTTAACGCCTCACTGCTCAAGCCCTATCCGTGGCTTGTCTTTTATTTTCTTGTTGACTTTTGGCTCTGTGAGCAGGTTTACATTTTCATCACAGACAATACGTCCTCCATGGTTTGGATATTTTGACATGAGCCACTGTCTTCAGCTGAGCAAGCTTCAGTATCATTTGGGTATAATGATACTTCACCCTATATCAGTCTTTTTCAGCTCCTTCCTTTCTTTGCTTTTCTCGTCAATGGGTCAGATACAGAAACAAAATCAAATTTTTATTATTTGCATGTACTTTTGCGTATTTAATTCAATTTTATTCAGCTTCTTTTATATAGTGCCAAATCATGTCAAATATAATCTCAAAAGACTTCAGGAATGCAATTCAACTCATTGCAGAATAGTCCAATTAATGCAAAGCTAATAAAATAACAATTATAATAACTGCATAGCTAAGGAAACCAACACTGATTTTGACACAATCCCCCGTCTTGAGCCAGCACCAGATGACTTTGGAAAGGAACAACTCCCCTTTAAGGCCCTGTCACACCTTGATCATTTGTGAGCCAGCATTTGCCAAAGTGAAAACATTTCTAAAAAATACTGGTATACACTAACCTATCTAGGTTTCTTTTTTTCAGTTTTAGCATATTCATAACAAGTAGGACATATTGGTAACATATCATTTTGAGAACATATTGATGACTTATACCGACTACGTGGCCTCCACCTCCTGTCAGCCAACGGAGTTCCACCATAAGCTGGTCTCACATGCCAACCTGCTGTTGCTCCTGTTGGTCCATGGTCTCACTCACTTTCCTTTGCTCCATTCACCTCTTCTTCTCCTGGCTTTATTGGCATGCAGCTGGCACAGCATCAAATTGATTGATGATGAGGTCATGCTGATGTTGGAGGACAACTAGTACATATTCTCATCTCAGCCTTGCTGGATCCTCCATCTCTCAGATGGACATCTGCTCACTATATGATGGGTTCCTCCTGTGAACTGTACGTGTACATACCAAGACCCCTAAACACTGCCAATACACAATTATACAGGAGTTGTAAGTTGGAAACATATTCAGTAAAGTTAGTGAAAGTCCAAAACATGTTAAATGTATCTGTGTATGCCAATTTGCATTGGGGATAAGTTAGAAGTTACACATAGGTCCAAAGCATGTTACTTTAAAATATGCTGTGGGTACACCAGACATTATCTCGATGTATTTCAACTTATGAGTAGTTTAGAGGTAATGTGTGTGAACTTGTCAACAACTGCATAACTTATGGCCTGTGTATAGGGACATATGAGCCATACGCTGGCATACCTCAACTATTTTGCTTGCACATCATTTTGACCCCACCGTACTACAACGTATACCAGCCTGAGTAATTGTGCTCCTAAACTAATGCAAAACCTACCCATAATCTATTTAGATTAGGGCCACCATATTTATTAGTTGGCACTGTTTCCCTTACAGCAAAAAGGTTCCTGCTTCAATTCCCCAGCCTGGCAGGAGTCTTTCTGTGTGGAGGTTACATGTTCTCCCCTTGCTTGCGTGGGTTCCCTCCGGGTACTCCGTCTTCCTCCCACAGTCCAAAAACATGCATGCTAGGATGATTAGTTAATCTAATATGCTCGTAGGTGTGAGTAGTTGTTTGTCTCTGTATGTGGCCCTGTGATAGACTGGCGACCTGCCCAGGGTGTACCCTGCTTTTCGCCTATAATGGGCTCCGGCAGACCCCTGTGACCCTGCAAAGAATTACAACGGGTATCAAAAATGGATAGATGGATGGATTTAACAAATTTTTTATATGTCAGCATACACTGGCTGAATCGTGAAACCACAGGAAGAAACGTCTGGCAGAACAGGCTCAGGAAAGGCAGCCATCCATGATAAGTAGCGTGTTTATTTGCTAGTATGTTAATCACTCAAGAAGGATGTACGTGATATTTGCTCGGGGGTCATGTTCTGGGTCTCTGGAAAGCGCCTAGAGACAACTTGTATTGTAATAGATGCTATATAAATAATATAAAATTGAATTGAATTAGGATTCTTCTGATTACATCAAAACTCAAATCAACATTGATATCTTTGTACGTTCTCTCTGACTATTAATGTCTTTTGAACTCTTAAACCTTGCAAGGCGCTTCGGGACAGGCAAGCCCTCTAAGAAACTGAAGGCCTTTGCTCTGGCTTGGGTCATTTTGTCCCGAGCCTTCGTTATTGCACGGATTAAACAAAATGGAGAAAGATAAAACCTCAGATTATGTGCTGATATGAGTCTTTTGAAAATATGTTCGTGTAGTAATTGTTGATAATTTTACCATAGCCATGTCTTTTCACAGGTTAAACATCATTTCTGAGACCTGTATGGGATTCAAGACGTGTTAAACTTTCACAGGCTTTAAAGTTGACTTGACAATTAAGAATGTATATAAACAATTTGATTAGATATCTTTCAAAGACAGATGTTCAGAGTTATTTATAAGCTCCAAATATATTTTTAATGTTACAATAAAAATGAAATGCTTATTGTGTTTGACATACTCCACCAGAGAAAAGTTTGGGAACACTTCTACATTCATTCCGAGCTAAGAGTTACTGCTAAGTGAATGTCTCATCAAGCAGAACCCCAATTATGACGAAGAGAGAAAGGAAGAACCATCATAGAAAGAGAAGCCCCTGTACAGGATGTACCGCAGGCAGAAGTGATTGATATTAGTTTCCATTACCCCTAGATTTGTGCGAAACCCAAATATCAAAAAGGAAAACCTGTAAAGGAAATGGCTCTAATTTGAAAATACTCCCTAATATCGCAGAGACGTATTTACACTTTCACAAGGTGGTTTTACAGACAATTTGATGATCCAGTTTATAGTAAAAGTGTAATGGAAATGCTTTTGGCGCATTTCCACATCTCTGGCAGTGCTGGATGTGACGTAGCCGGTCAAACCAAAGTCATCAAAATCTAGTTTCCAGCTGTTTTTTGGCTGCATTAATAAAATGTAGTTGTGCGATAACACTACTTAATTAATATGCATTCCAGAAGGGCTTTGCTTCTGAATAATCATTGGAACGATCATTCACTGCCTTCATCCTCTGACTATTTTCTCAACAATGGCAATAATTTGTCGAAGACTAAAGATGTCTATTTTCTTTAAAGTTGAGATTTTCTTTTTTACGGTTTTGAAGAGAAGTATCGCAGGTCAGAAGGTTACGAGAATTACGCTTATTTGAAAGACACAGTTGAAGGGAAACACGATTCCCTGGAGCGCTACCTTTAATGCAATTTTAGAGTTTCGAATTTCTTATGTGAAAAAGTGTAAAAGTGGCAATTGAGTGACAATTGAGAAGTCCTATCATCAGTGAGAC
Source organism: Xenentodon cancila (assembly GCA_014839995.1). Lineage (NCBI taxonomy): Eukaryota > Metazoa > Chordata > Actinopteri > Beloniformes > Belonidae > Xenentodon > Xenentodon cancila. The sequence continues at coordinate 27,694,951 of CM026197.1, forward strand.
AAAGCTGGTCTGAAAAACAGTACTGAGACACTAATCATAGCACAACAACAAGCCCTGTCCACAAGGGTAATAGAGGCCAAGACGCAGGCTGAGAAAAGATGCCTCGGAGACAATACAATGTTTACCATGTTTTGATGACGGAGGTAGATGTGGCATACATGGAATAATCATAGACTGTATAAAACAGTAGACTATGTCTATGTGACCCATTTGTTTCTGGTTTTGAAACTGGTTTTCTCCATCCGTGTCCAAATAAGCCTCAGTGCAGAAGTAAGGCGGTTGGTGCTCAAGAATAACCCAGCTATGAAAGCAGCTGGGATAGTGTAGAGGAACATCTGCGCCAAGTATGAGGGTCAGTCATATCTGAGACTTACTTGCCACATTGAGTTCAAAACTAAACAATGTCTCTGTGACTGTGGCTGTGCTGTCTATTCAGATGCCAGTATTAAAAGTAAAGCAAAATCCTCTCTCAGTATACTCAATGAAAACATTGCTTGGTAGATATTGTTATAAACTTTTGGGCATCAAAGCCTCACATAACTGGTAATAAGTTTGATAACTGTTGACAGAAGGTAGAGTTCACTTTAAATAGATGTAAGAAAGGTGAACACATGGAGACTGACACTTGGGAAGTAATTTAGAATGACTTAGAAGCAGTCGATAACGAGGCAAACCGCTGCCTAAGATGGCATAATATCAGCTGATAATGTGTTCATCTTGAAAGTAATGTGAATGGTTTCAAATGTGTGTTTTAGTGTACTTTTTTTTTTTTTTACTTCTTTTACCACAGCTACCTTCCATCAAACAAACCTTTACTTGAACATAGTACTGAGCTGTTCTACCCTGTTTTTACCTCTGAATAGGAGTGCAATTAGTTGACTAAATTATTTTAATTTAACCCAAATAATGATTTTACTTAGATTACTGTTCTGTTTATTCACTTTGTATTTTGTAAAATGATGAAAAAAACAACTCCGTTTTATATTTTTGAAAGCGTTCTAAAACATTCAAATATTTTTCTTTCCTGCCTTCTGGTCTCCTGAATATAGATTCTCTAGTCCTGCATCACTCCCAGAAGCAGTGGGCGAAAAGCTAAGCATACCCTTGCTGGTTATTTATCCTCTAAAATCTTTTTTTATACACAAGACTTATTTTTCACCTTAGATTGCATTAACTTGATTTTAGTAAGAGGATTTTTTAAAGCCCCTTGTTAGATTCTGTCTCTAACGACTTTTGGTAACTCCTAAACTCCTAACTAACTTAATTAAAAGTCAAACAATAACCTGCATAATTTTGCAAGGATTTATCCAGGCAGTCTTTAGTCTTATTCCCAAAAGTTGCAATGGGCCAAAGACCAAGAACAGCTGTGTTCATGCCGGCCCCTATTTGCCTCACAAGGTAACCTTACATGACTGCACGTGTCTAAACCTGCTCCATCAACAATGGCAAGAAAGGCTGTCAGACCTGAAAAAAGGCATCTGTCAACCTGAACTGGAAAACTGACGCCTCCTGGCAATAATGTCTCACTGGGTAAGCTCCCCCTGAAGTTACAGTCTGAAACACAGCTGTGTTAAGTAGTACGCTGCTAAAGATGTAACTCCGTGGCTGTGTGCCAGTAGGTAAACAAATTAACCATTTCATACACAGTGGACAGCTGTACAAAAGCAATTTTCTGTTAAATACACAGGTTTAGAGGTAGTATATGTGTAAGTTTGTTTATAAGCTATTTCTGCTGAACTTCTGTGTTTGGTTTGACACGATGCTGGACATCAAGGTCCTTTCTGTCTGGACGTTATTGTTCCTGAATTCTCATGGTTTGTCCTGTTGCATTGTTTCTAACTTCAGTCATGCTTCTATGTAAATTTGAACAGAAAGGCCTCTCTACTGGCAACCTTTCCAAACAAACATCTATCCAGCCATCCATTATTTATACCCGCTTATCCTCCTTAGGGTCACTGGGGTCTGCTGGAGCCTATCCCAGCCACCTTCGAGTGAAAGGCAGGGGTACAACATGCACAGGTTTCCAGTCCATCACAGTCCAAACAAACTATACTAGTTCATTCAAGTTTTCCTCTAAGCATTGCACAGTCTGACTGGGGTAAATTTGCTGGGATGTCCACTCCTGGGAAGAATGACTGCTTTTGTTACCGGATAACATTGAACTCCAGAATTTTTGGAAATGGTTTAAAAACCTTTTTAGACTTGATGTACAGTCAAATTTGCTTCTCTAAGACCATTGCCCACTTTTGTGCCTTTATACAACTGCTTTTATAGAGGTCTGCACACCTGCTGATGATCAGTCTACCAAGGGCTAATGATTCATCATGAAGCACCTGGCTACAGTGTGGCCTCTTAAATCTTATGGAAGCCAAAATATTGCTAAAACAAGACGACTATGGGTGCTTAAGACTTTTGCATAGTAGTGTGTATATAAGTTCCCCAGTGAAAAAATCTTAAACTAAAGTTTTTGGTTTATTTGGTTCCATAGGAAGAAAGGCACATCTCCATTAAGATGAACCAAACAATTTTACTGATACATTCATCTGAAACATGAGCAAAATATGCCAATGCCAAAATGATCAATTCTGTGACAGTAAGAAATCAATATTGTAGCCTTTCTGACTTACAGCTGACAACAGTCTCTAATGATAGTTCCTAAGTTGACACATTAGGGGCATTGGCACATGGGCACATTCTTCCATGGCAAATCATTCCACCCATCCACCCATCCATCCATCCATCCATGCCCTTTTATTCCCACTCAGGGTCATGGGATCTACTGGAGCCTCTCCCAGTGATCTTTGAGCAAAAGGTAGAGTACACACAGAAAGGTCACCTGTCAAAGGGCTGGTATATTTTTCCAGTTTATCCAATTGTGTTTATCCAAACTTTGTTTATCTAAACTTTGGATATTAACCGATTCCTTCATAGATTCTTATTAGGAGTGAGACTTGGGATCTAAGAGCATCACTCCGGTTCTTGAGACTGGTGTCCTTTGACTTGTTAGAATACCCGGTGGCAACTGCCACCAAGATTAAATAGAGAAACATGAGTCTATCTGGCATTCTTTGCTAAAAAAAAGCACTATCTATATTCCCAAACAGCTCAAGTTTGGTCCAACTTTATTGGACCAAAGGGAAAACTCTGAAAACTCATCTTTGTGTTTCAGATGTTTTTAGGCAAACTTAACGCTGGTTTTCATGTGCTGCTGTGTCAGCAAAGAAGTTCTTCTTGGATAATGACCTCAAAGGCCACTGCGATGAAGAGTCATCACAGCTGTCTTCTGTGAAACATCAAGTCCAACGGACACCAGTTCAGCAGACATCTAGGCATTCTTCTTTATTCTCATTATTTTCATCTCTAAAGTTTTGAAATCTTGAGCTTTCAAACATGTATGGGTTTAACCCTTGCAAGGCGCTAAGGGTTAGGTAAGCCCTCTGAGGACCTTCATTCCAGCTTGGGTCACCATGACCTGAGCCTTAGTGCCTTGCAAGAGTTAAACAGAATTAATCTCCTTGTACTTTGCAGTTAAGCAGTGTACAGCTGTTCTAGACACAGTGGAAGGCTTGATAATGGCAGCAAAGACTTTTTTCTCTTCAGCAGAACACCCACTCTTTTTGTAGAGTTTCCAGGCTGTTTTTTGTACGTTTTAGCAAGGCGATATTACATCTTAATAAAAATTCAAGACAAGTCTCTCTTTATCAAATGTTGAAGTGACACAAGCCTTGCTCATTAAGTCCTTTAGTAGAATTCAAATGCTGATTAATTGTTTCAGTGTGATTTGAAATGTAAATAATAATAATAATTTATACAGCGATTCATAGTAAATACTTATTTCACATTAGTGAGGGATGTCTTGTTATATAAGGCTTTATAAGTTATGCAATCATTGGTCAGTAGTTTGAAAACTGTTCCTTGGGGGTGGTTTATAATTGTTACCTTAAACTATATGTAAAAACATCACAGTAAAATGCATGAAAAAAGCTGACGGTCTGTTCAGGAGCCAAGTCAATATCACCATAAATAAAATGACTGCATTGTGCCACATGTTTTAACACAAGACCTTTGTCACAGTGACAGACTCAAGCACACAGACATAAATACGACTACACACACCTACAAAGCACATTGATTCAGTAAACAGGGCAGAATAGCTCCTTGACACTGATCTATAGTCAGCGATTTATTGGTCCCTCTAATGAGGGAGGTGAGATGGCTGCTCTTGCAGCAACTCCCCACCAGACAACAACAGCCCTGCAAAAAATGTGAATGCATCCTAAAAACTGTTCCTATCTATATTTATCATGAACAATTAACTGAGTCAGTCAAGAGAGTGAAAATCATTTCCTCTTTACATGTGTCTGGCTGCCAAACATATATACAACAAATCATTAATCTTTTTTGTTTTTTTATGTTTGACTTTGGTTTCTTTCAAAAGACATCCACATACACTGTGCTTTTACAAAATGTATGTCATAGTGCAGCATTCAGTGCTGATCAATATTGAGAATGCAGTTACGGGTCGATTAAGCAGTCAATTGTTTTCAGAGAGGGTGATGAACCGCAGTGTTTTATCTTCCTGAAATCGCTCACTGGGGAAATTAGCTGATGAATACACAGAATGGGAAGAAATAGTACATGTTCATTTTCTGAGTGTTCAAGGGTTAAATAGTCATGTACTTGCTGTCTTTCAGCGTACAAGGTTAGGACACAGCACAGTCACTCTGGTCTCTTTTTAGGGTGAGAAAAGCGCAGATGTAAGCTACTAAGTGAAGATGAAAGCTCAAAGTACACTCACTCAAAATAAGAAAAATTCACTTCCAACATGTTTTTATCACAATTATGTCGACTTGTTAAGATTCGAAAAGTTTAAAACTTTAAATTTCAGGCCGTCGTGCATCTGTTCAAGAGTTTCTTCCATGTTGGATGTCACACACTAATCACTACCACGTAGACTGATACTACATAACAGCAACGTCACACACGAACACATTAATCTGGGTACGATATGATTGGAAAGGAAACAAAAGAAATACATGCGGAAGTAGAATGGGATGTCATGGAAACAGTGACATTCATTATCACCTGGATTAAAAAAAAAAAAAGTTTTTGCTTCCAAAATGATTAAAGTCTCAATTAAAGAAAACAGCTTTTTTTTTTTTAAATGGAAAAAAAACACATTGACCACTTATCGGTGAAAGAAAAAACTTTATGCATTTACTACCCATCCCATAAAATAGCTTTATAAATCTCAAGACATTAATAATGTGTAATTCTTGATTGTAGTACAATACGTTTTATCCGATACCTAACTCTGTGGTGTTAAAGTGTGTGACAGAAGAAAGCGTATATTTCAGAGCACAGGGCAAATATATAGTTAGCCTATCCTCAAATCCTCATATTTACCGAACAGTTTGAACTCAGATCACAAGAATAAAGAAGAATCTAAAGTGGATTTTGCATGAAAGTCTTTGTTAGCTGGGGAAGGGATTTTTTTTTTTAAACAAGTTTTATGGTAACAGAGGAAAAGAAGTGTGTCTTTTATTGTATCAGTGATGTTCTAATACAAACTAAGACACAGTTTACACTTACTATATTATATCATAAATTTAAATGTATTTACATTTTTTTCCATAACAATCCTTCCCTGCGTTTTGTTTTTTCCCTGGCAGGCAAAACAATTAGCTGCAGGAGTAAATATATTTTGTTTTTCCTGAGTATGCACTAATAAATATCTTTATGTCATGATCCCGGAAAAAATAATCAGTTATAGTTTCCTAAGCAGGGAGCTAAGTTTGACTATTTGTTTATTCATAAGCTCTCATTAATTACACACATTTGCCAAAATATAGAAAGTTTTCTAAAAATTGATCAGAAAACTTATGTCTTTAATTTGCTAAAGTGTGAAAACTTTTTTTTTACACCCACATAGGAAATGACTTTCTGCCTCTTGACTAATGCCATTACACGCATAGAACGTTTTTTAAATATGCTCTTTTTCATTTTTTTTAAATTGATGCCAGTAGCACACAAAAAAAGATGGGATAAGAATGTTTATTTTTATTTTACATTACTTTCAAGTGTCCAAATCTTGCAGAATATAAGAATTAATCTGCTAAACACCCAGTAGATTTCCTTGATTGATTTTCCTCTTAAGAAGAATCGTGTATTTTAACAGGTAACAGAGCTGGAGTGCAAGCAGACCAGTCAAGCACATGTACTAAAGCCTCACCATAATAAGTCATGAACAAGGTTGGGCACTGTCCTCCTAAAATAACCACAGACTGAACCAGAAAAGACATCTCAATGATTGTAGAAGTTCTCTCTCTTTCTTCAAAATTCCACTATGCGCATTTGCATCAAAGATACTAATAAAATTATGTGAGATGCTGTATTCAGTTTAGTTGAAATCCAGAGAGGAGACACTATGTACAATCCATAAAGCTTTGGAAAAGCAAAGATCCAAAAGCAGAAGTTTCATGAGTTCACAGGGAGGGCTCAGTTCAACAGGGAGGGCTCAAACAACAGAGCAGAACATTTGTACAAGCAGCAGTGTAGCTGAGACAAGAAACAAAGATATATATTTTTTCCAAGTAGGGCAGACCAGGGCAGCTGTGGCTCAGGAGGCAGAGCAACTGTCTATCAACCAGAGGCTCAGAAGTTCGATCCATTTACTGTTTGCACACAACCAGGAACTTTGAAAGTGAGAGCAGTACAATATCTGTGCTAAAAACACAGTAATCTGGCTCACATTAAAAAAAAAAAAATCCTCTTGATAAAAAAATAATATTTTCCACATGCTACTTGTTGTTGCTGTATTTTCTTACACTCAATTCTGTTACATTTTGCAAAAAAGCATAATCCTCTTCAAGACTCAACTCAACACTACAAATACCAGAAATGAAAAAGCGTCCAGCCTTGCATTTTCTATACCTGCTTTGGCCTGTTGAAGGTCGCAGCCAGGGTACGACCTTCACGGGTTGCAAGCCCATTGCAGAGCACAGGAAACAGCAAAGCTGTTCATTTCAAAATGATCAAAATGAATTGGCTTTCACAATGTGTATCAGGCAAGTACTAAACATCTTACAAAGTCAAAGAGCAACAAAAGTAACAGCCTTGCTTTCCCTTGATGCGGAGAAGGCCTTCGACCGAGTCAAATGGCCTTATCTGTTTGAAGTGCTTACCCGTTTTGGCTTTGGAGTTAGTTATTGCAGCTGGGTCAGAGTGCTTTGTACAGGTCTTACTGCAGAAGTTTCAACCAATACTGTGGTCAATAAACCCTTTATTATCTCCAGAGGTTGCCTGCAAGGGAGGCCTCTATCCCCGTTACTGTTTATTCTGGTAATAGAACCACTTGCCATAGTGGTTAGGATACGAATGGATAGCTGTAGAATTCTGGAAGGTAAGGTGGAACATAAGATAGCGCTTTTTGCAGACGACACACTTTTATTTCTAAGGAATAAAAGTGTGTTGTCTGCAAAAAGCGCTATCTTATGTACTAATATATAGATATAATATATGTAATTGAGACCTTTGGAAAAATATCTAGATATAAAATTAATTACTCAAAATCTTCTATAATGCTACTCAATGAATACGATGGGATCATTGGCAACGTTCAAGTTTCTCTTTTTACAGATCTACAGATAACTTTACTTACTTGGGTATAAAAATTCTTCCTGAAGTTAACAAAATATCTCAAATAAAGTATGACTCACTGCTGGAAACCACAACCTCGCCTCTAGAACGCTGGACATCATTACCAATATCAATGATTGGCAGGATAAATACACTAAAAATGAATGTTCTTCCAAAATTACAAAAATTACAAAATTACTCTATTTATTTCAAAATATCCGCCTACCTTGTCCCTCATCTTTGTTTTCTCAAACTTGAAAATTGTTTACCAAATTTATTTGGCAAATAAATGTCCAAGATTTGTTTGTCTTTATGGTAGATATATATCTACCATATGATCATGGCGTCCTACGATGCCCAAACCTCCAGTGGTACTACTGGGCAGCTCAACCGCAGTCTATCCGGTGTTTACTTCTCTTCTGAAAACTGTAACCCTAACCCTAAACTCTTAGATCCCTTAGATATATATGTACATACAGGCATGTACATATATCATACCATACCCAGTCTTATTGTTTATCAGTATTATTTGTATTTCTATGTATTTATTTAAATTATTTTACGTTTACTATTATTATTATCATCATTATTACTGTTGTTGTTATTATATTTGTTCTGATCTCAGTTTTTGTGTTAACTTGTCTTTGCTGGTGGGGTGAAGAGGGGACGAGAGGGAGAAGAGGGAGGAAAAGTTTGCTTTGTTGCATGTAAAAAATCTTGCTGTTTGAAGTGCTGTAACTTGCAAACAAAAAAAATCTAATAAACACATGTATAAAAACTGAATTGTCTTTAGCTTCAGCTGCATGCGCTGAAGCTGTCAGTTTGTTGTGTCAGGGTTTATTGGTGCACCCAAACACAACATGGCTATCATTATTGGTGACACATGTGCCTTGAGTACTGTGACACATCTAATTATCTACTTTTGAAAATGCAGAAAGGTCACACAAAAATAAACAACCTAATGTAAAAAGAGCTGTAAACCCACAGCTTCACTGACATGAAGACATTTGCAGGAGAGGCAATATTACTACTCGACCTTTATGACTATGTTATGATAAAATATCATTTAACGTTTGAGAGTAACCTTTATAAAACTTGTCTATGTTCAACGTAAAAAAAGAAATGCTGAGTTTAAAGTATCAGTCCATGTTTCAAAGAGATTGAAACCATAACTTGCTGACTTTTTTAAAACCTCTGGTTTCAGTCTTAACCCCTGCTGAACAGTATTCTCTGACTTCTTGAGCCGCTTCCTCCCCGCGGCCACTTTGAGGCCATGAAGTCTTTCGCCTTCCTCCGTGGGCTTCACGATGTGGGCCAGGTGCTGGAGTCTTTCTGCTCCATAGGTTGCTGGTGTGCATGCACAGGCCTGACTTTTACTCTGCATTATAACAATTGCTCTACATTGTTTGCAGCATTGTTTGAATGGGTTTGAGTGCACTAAGTACAGATGTCTGCGATGGAGATAAATCATTTGTTGTGTGGCACAATTGATTTATGAATGTTTTCATTTCCTGCAACACAAGCAGGAATTCAAACAAAAGCTGGTCCTATTCAAGTGACTGGGGACAGGGTGAATACAAACAAATAAAGATCACCCCCCAAAAGGCCTGGGAGGGAATAGTGAGAATGGGGGTGAAGCATTCAATCAGTTCAGTGAAGAAAATGTATGTTTTTTTTCTGTATTTTTTCTTCATTTTTGTTACATTTACTTGTACTGGATTAAGCGTTTATCAGCACAAGGTTATTATGAAATGGTGATACTGTCTCTTTTTTATCCCTTCTGAGCCACTTCAGATCAATTTCCTCTGTTGCTGCATATCACAAGCATGGAAATCTTCCAGTAAAGAATGATTTCTGTCTACTGCAATTCTTGGATCAGATATTTAGGGGTACTTAGCCTTGAAAGGGAATGTGACATATATGCCCCACAAAAGTGACTCATGCCCAAATCTGAAATCTTACTGGAAAATAATAATCCATGTATCATTTGCTCTTTAGGTTTTCTGTTAAAGTATGAAATTGGAAAATCAGAAACGTCAGATTTTTTTTTCTGTTTTTTAAAAAGAAAATGAGAAAAGAGAAATAGAAACTTAGGTCATTTGTTCTACTTGTGTGATAAAATGTTTAGAAAATGGGAAGGCACCCAGGCACATATTTCATATGGATTTTTGTTGTAGGAAATACAACCATTTTCAATGCTGTGTCTGAAATATGCTTCCATCTACAAAGGTTGTGCTTCACAGTCATAATGGATCACCAAGGCGCTGCAGGAGAGAGCTGCTCTCCAGCGTATTTTCCCTCCCTTGAAAACTTCACCAATACATTCAGCACAAGACCTAAGTGCTGCCCTGACATCATTAGGGTTTAGAGTGTCATCAAACAGACATCTCAAGTTTTATGTTTTTTTCAGTTTCGTTCTAGTGCTCATATCACTACCATTATTATTATTATTAACCTTAATGAAACCCTAACTGTTTGGAATTAAACAGTTCAGTTAAATTTGCTTCATTTACAACCAACCAACGAGGTAAAAATGAATCAAAGTCAAAAAGGTCAAGTTACCCCACAGCTATAAACATACAAATCACACCAGTGTCTGAACCAAATGTCCACAAGATCTGCTCAAGATCAGAGGACTCAAATGCCCAAAGCAACAAGTTGTAGGAGTCAAATTTGGTGTTTTATTACAGAAATAAATCAGTTTGGAGGAAATAATTCCAAACAATGTAAGCAAATATAAGAGATTCTACATACTGTGAAGTGCAAAAAAGCACTTGATGGATGGATGGATGGATGGATGCCACCAGGATATGTTAGAGTGATCAGTGACAGATGGGGGAAATCAGTGCAGCTGAAGCAGACAATTAATCAGGGAACCTACATGAGGAGGAGATGGATCTGCTGGAGGAGTGAGGATTATGAGTTAATAAGACAGAAATGGATGAAGTTGAAACAATAAAAGGAAAACAACTCAGGTAGTGGGCCAGGACGCCACACACGAGGAGAGTTGACAATATCATTAAACTAATAATGATAACATAAAAATATTGGGAACCCTCTAATCAAACAAGAAGCTTTTTCTAAATTCTCTCCTGAAACAACCTTTATGGCATGACAGTAATGAAGTCAACATTGCCTTCACACCAAATACCAGGGACAACGACCTTTCCTACAAGCCTTTCTAAAAATCTATACCACATATGGCAGAGATACAATGATTATAAAATAATATTAATGTTGTGATTGCATACAATCAGCAAACTTAACACAGGCCTTCACCAATTAGTCTTATTCCTAACAAAAGATAAGTTTGAAGTGGCAGTGTGTTGTTATGTGGTTTTGATTACTGGTCCCCTTTGTCATCAAGCACTTACTCTTCCCCTCTTTTCTTTAGTTAGAATTCATTATCCTCATCATCAGTGTCACTTAACTGAATGTTGGGTTTTCTGTGAATGCAGTCATCTACATCTCAGCTGAACCTAGAGGTTTCTTTTTGGAAAATAAAATAAAATAAAATGCACATCCTTCAATGAAAAACAAAAAAAAAAAAATAGTTACTCGTTTTAATTGATTGTTTTTAGTGTTCTGTGGTTTCTGCCGGAGTCTGTCACTAGTGAAACCCAGGACATCACTGGGGCACATAGACAACCACAGCAGTCCCAGAATCAATTTAGTATCGCGACATGTACAAGGTGCAGAAAGCTAAATTACACAGACATGGGAGGAACATGTAAACGCCTCACAGAAAGCTTGCAGGCCAGATTTGAACCAGGACATTCAAGCTGTGAACAGCTAGTGCCAACCACCAGGCCACATACAGCCCTTATTACGAAGATAAATATTTTATGGACTGTGTTCTTTTGCCTTTATGTTTTAAAATATTCAAGATTCTATGCATAAAATCAGGAGTGACCACAATTTTGATCACCGCATGACTGTATTGGTGGTGGGGGGGAAAGCTTTAATGGATGAAGTATGCAGGATACCCACGTATTGTGCTGAAATATTAGTTCATGTTCATTACGATTTTCGCATTATGGTCATATAATGTTTCCTTGCAACATTTTTGAGCGAATACCTTCATGTCTTTGTGCACAAGTCACTAACAGCATCTTCATCTTTTTTATGTGTTATAAAAAAGAGAAAAACATCATTCGTCACGATTATCTTTTTCATAGCTGTCATTGTGACAGAATAGAAAGTACAGTGGTGCTACTAGTGACATGTTCACAGACAACTCAGCTCTATCTAGGTACAAATCCAACACAGCTGCTTTTCTACTATTTCATGTCAAAATGTCTTATGTGAGAAAGATCTGTGGCATATCTGTATAATTCTTGTGTTCCTGTATGTGCTCTTGAACGTACCTAACACAACCACAGTTTTTGCCTCCCTTTGAAGAAAAAAAACTCTTCTGTTCACTGATATCACATAAGCAGTTTTCTGTCCAAAGATGCCCTTCACATTTGCCCTTCAGTGGGACAAGACTACATTCAATAACATTCATTTTATTCTTTGATGTGTCAAAGGTGCTTTTATGAGTTTGGTTGTCTAAACAATTTGTTCTTCCTCAGTTATAATAATATGATGCTGATTTAAAGGAAGGAGACGTCTATTATTTTAAAAGAAAGCTTGTTTTCAGCTGCGTCCTCATGAGGCAGATGTACCTGTTTATAAAAGTGTGAAATGGAGTTTCGATGGGAATTTTAATGTACTCCGAAGCGCTAATAAAAAGGAAAACATCTATTGTATTTTCTGCTTAACTTGTATGTCAAATAAAGGTCTTCAGGATAATAAGATAACATGATTTTTCCCCTGCTTTTTTGTTTTTTTTTTCTGTAACATGACAGAAATTGTTTAGAACTGAAAACAATATGTTTTACAAGTACTTGTCTGGGAGTGAAAAAAACAAACAAAACAAAACTAAGACACTTTTAATCCTGTATGAGTGAAGTCTGCCGGGAATCAGAATGTGTTGGAACTACGTGACCCTGCTTTTTTCCTCTCTGAATTTGTAATAATGTCAAAATGTGTTTTCTTGCAAGCATGGCGTGCATTTGTTTTCTCACTGCAACGAGTAAGAACCTTATTTGCATATTTATAACTCTGTTTGATATCATTAATTTTATCTTTGATATATGCATTGCTGTGTGTGTGTGTGTGTGTGTGTGTGTGTGTGTGTGTGTGTGTGTTTCTGATTGATGTGCATTATGCTTCATCTCAGCATAAACTGTGAGTGAAGATTAAAGGAAAATGGGGATTCAGCAGAACGCTCTTCGAGTTAGTTCGCACGAAAGCAAGATAAGTGAAAATAGAAATGCACACTTGTCCACGGGCGTACACATGTACTCTCACACACACAAACACAGACACAGACACATATACACACACAGTGACTGAATCTTTTTCACATTTGTTTCATCTGGCTGATCTGTTGATCTGTGTTTATTTAAAATTCAGAGACACTACAGATGCCAGATAACCCTTGGCTTCTCTCCCTCTCTGTTTTTCTAATTTAAATGAGCTTCTTAATCATGATATATTTTCATGATATATTTTAGCATCTGTTTGCCAAAAAAACACGGTGACAGCGTTGAGGAATAATAAATCACAGAGAAAAACGGCATCATAAAAAAAAGGCAATTAATTATTCAGTAAGCATTTTTAATATTTGTCTCTCCTGTCTACAATTAACAGGAGTTTTTTTGTTTTTTTATGCTCTGTTCTGTCTACCCCTTTTCCAGCTCCTCTTTGTCAGTCATATTTTACTGAAATGTATCATGCAGCTGTATCCATCATATTTGATCGTGCAGGCACAAACACAGAAAGCATTTTAAATCAAATTCCAAATGTATTATCTTTGTTAATGGGGCATCATGGAGCACAGCACTTCTAGCCCGCAGCCAGCAACTGTGACCCAGCAGCCGTCATCGCTCCGTCTTGTCAATGTCTGACTCATATTTTTTCGTCCAAAGAGCTGGAAAGTTGATGGAAGCCACAGTCGCAGCAGTAACTGTATTTGGTGTTGCGTGTACAGCAGCTGATGAAAGTGCCAGTGAGCCAAAGCTGAATTTGAGGACTCACATCATATCGTATGTTACTATGGGAGATGCACATAATAAAATCGAAGAACAGCTTTCTTTTTGCTGTATAGCGCCGACCGGATTCAACATCCTAAACTATTGGACCATCAGAACCACCAGCCAGCGGGAACACACCAAGAAACCAGTTTTCATGACACACACAATTCAGTGATAACAAAGGAAAGTGTGTGAACTCTTCACTCTGCTTTCCAGCTAAAACGAGTAAAATGAGCTTCATATAGAGTCTTGGATGACAATGAATGATTAGTAATGAGAAGAAAGAAGAAGCCACAGTTGTAGGATCTTGGGAGTCTTGTGGGGAAAGTCAGTACAAGACTATTCAAGTCCAACAGCTAAAGCTTGGTCAAAATTGTGTCATAGAACAGCACAATTGTCAAAATCACACCTGCAAATCTAAACCAGAACAGTTAACAGAAAAACAGAGGAATAAAGATTTTGATATGAAAGTCCAGACCTCAAACCAAAAGCAATGCTGGAGGGACCTGAACAGAGCTGTGCATAAGCAAATGCACAAACATTCTAATTCAAAATCAATTAAAAATACTTTGTCAATACTTTGGCCCCAGGGAAAGTTCATTTTTATTATTCTTTTTTATTAATATCAATAAACTGAAATGCATTGTACAAGAATGAAATTCCTCCACAGTAATGCAAGAAACAATTAAAGTCACGAGTACTTTTGAAAGATTAGAGTTTAATATAACGAATCTGAATCTGAATCTGAATCTGAGAGACAGTAAGTAGGCGATATATTTAGATATATTTAGATATATTTCCAGTGACGACATTCCTTTAAATTACTTTCGATTACTGTTAGTCTTCACACAGTCAGGACTTCATCATTTCTTTTTGTTCTTATTCTTAAAAAGAAAATGTGCTTGTCAATATATACATTTTATATAGACTATAATTTTTTAAAAAGAGTTGTATTTTGTTGCATTCACAAGATAAGGCAGTTGCCGTTGTTTTTTTTTTCCTTTAAGTTTGTGAAAAAGTGTGACAATCACAGCAGAGTAAAAATACTGTTTTCGCTGCGTTCACCGCTGTGATATAGTCCAGAAACATATGAATGAAAGGTTTTCTTCCATAACTTCACTTTCACAGCACCTTTGTTTGATTAAAATTTCACTAAGTGCACTTTCTTTTAGCATTCTCATGCTTTTTTTTCCTTCTCTTATCTAGATGAAATTAATATGTATTTGACTTTTTAAAAAAAAAAGGATTAAATATGGATTAACAAATTTGTATTTGTATTGCATTAGTCCTCACATCAAACTCCGGCTTTACTTTTTCTTTAATCTCCAACTTTTTTTTTAACAGCACATTTTAGATTTCTAAGTCCAGCTTTTCTTTTGTTTTGATCTTGCACATGTGTTAAATTATTCTCATGTAAACACACTGAGACTGCACATACATCATAAATCTTTGAGGTATACCTCTAACACACACACACACACACACACACACACACACACACACACACACACACACACACACACACACACACACACACACTGTTTCTACTCACCTTGTAGTGAATTGAAGTTCTTATTCATGAAATACTATAAACATTTCTCCTTGTATCTTGTTTTCTATTAATATAAGAGTACTTGTGAGAGCTGTTTCATGGCGTCAGAGTGAAAACACACTGTACTATAAGCTGCTCTCTCTGTCTCGCTGAAACTAAATAAAATCTCCCTGCGCCACAACCAAAGGTGTCAGCAACTAAAGACGGTCCCATGTTACAATCTACTTTCTTTTCCTCTTTAAACCACTGCTGCACAACATATAAGGCTTAACAAGGTTTGTGGTGTTGCCACAGTATCCCGCACTCTTCCCTCATATATTATATACAGCACTGACAGACAACCTACAGTAAGTAGTCCCATACAAATATGCTTTCAGCCAGCCAACGCCGATGCCAACACTGGTCTCAGAGACTCAGACATTTGCAGAGCTATCGTTTACATCAACTAATTCACATTCCCAAGCCATCAAATGCTGTTACTTGCTTCTAGCTGTGATTATTGTGGACTGGCGACACCCTGAAATACAAAAAGAAAAAACCCACGGCAGCAGTCATGCTTCGGCCCCTACCATAACTTCAACGTGCCTTTGTACTAAAACACATGCACTACAGCCATTAAAAAGATTTGCAGTGACAGCATACTTAAGTGAGGCACTTGGCTAGTCAATAACCAGTTTGAATTACTTTGGTATATTTGTGGAGTTACTGTAAGTGTGGACCATTTCTGCTGAAAAACCTCTACAGAGATAAAGTTGATAAAGTTGCAGCACTCCTTATTGACTGAGAGTATTATTGGCTGGCGACAGACAACCACAGATGTTATCATTTGCTGGTGAATTTCCTGTTGTCCCATGAACAAAGCACGTCTGGAGGCTTTGTTTGATTTGAAATGATGCCTTTAGAGTTTGCATGGGTCAGTGAGATTCTGAAATTAAAGTTAACCTGAATAATCTGAAAAGAAAGAATCATGATTTCACAGTTTTTATATGTTTTGGTTAAAAAAATAAGTTTTAAGTTTTAAGTAAGTTTTAACAATTACTTGGCTCATATGTAAACATATAATAACATTATATAACAATGATGACACCTGTCTCTAAACCAAGAGGGTCTTGGGTTGAATACTGGGCTCTTTCTGTGTGGAGTTTGCATGTTCTCCCTGTACTTGTGACTTCTCTCTGGGGACTCCAGCATCTTCCCAAAGTGTAAAAAACCTGTGTTAAGTTGTTTTGTAATGCCAAATGGCCTATAGATGTAAAGTTGCATGGCTGTTTGTCTTTTTGTTGTGATGCCTGGTAACCTGTTCAGGGTCAAATCTACCTCTCGTTCAATGAACTGTGGTAGATCACCATGTTCCAAACATCTAATTTACTTTCCTTATTTTTACATAACTGTTGCAAACATGGCTAAGAAAAAAGAGGCCCTCATGGTCTTCAGTGCACAACATACAGTTAGCAAAGGTTTGAAGTACAGAAGTGATCAAGGGTGTAGGTTTGGTTTCAGCATTTGTAGGGTCTCATACCCCTCAACAACCCCCGTGACCCGGAGACGGAGTAAGCGGGAATAGATAATGGATGGATTGATGGAACCCAGCTAGGTCTATCTATATCCAATATAGCAAACTAACTGGTCATTTACAGTCCACGGTTTTGTACTTTCTGTAGTAGCTGTGTGTGCAGCTACTTTCGTAGATCACACGCGGTTATGTTATGACCCTACACGTAAACCCTGTTTACAGTATCTACGTCTTTGGTACGACTTTCTAAACGTGGCCAATCTAAAGGATAAGAAGTTCCTTTTCCTTAAAGGAAAACAAATAAAAGGATTACTTAACCAGAGCTTATTTTATAAACATATTCAGTGGTGAAACTTTATTTATGTATATATATCAAATCATTTAACTCAAAACGGAGCTACAAATAACTTTACTTTAAACCATTTATCTCAAAGATTGCACCACTCACAGCCATCTAATCTGCAGCTTCTGACTTTGTCGTGCATTCTTGCAATCGTCTCCTTGTGTTTGCCTTAATGAAACAGCTGTAGCATCACTCAGCAGCATGTTGTCTCCACAACAAGCAGAGTGCACCTTCATTTATTATTTACACCAGACATACAATTGTAATTTGATGCTCCCTTATTAGCCTCAATGTTTTTTTTTTTTTCTGTAGTCAACAGCACAGCTGTGCTTTGTAAATACATAGTTTCTATACAGAAATTACTGTGAACAAAGCAGTTACGTTTAATGAATCCAGCAGATTCGATTTCCGTAAATACAATGTCCTCTGGAGAATCCCAATTTTATTTTTCTGGTTTATCAAAGGGATCATTACAGAGATTCTTTTTCCATGTTTGCTACTTAAACAGAATGAGTAGTATTGGTAGTATTCTGGCAGAGCACAATTAACTAAGTGTTAAAGTAAATCAAACATTAACAAACAGAATAATAATGATGAACACAGTTTACTATACCTTCCCTATAACTGTCATAGTTATCTAAGTTGAGTTATTGCACATATTTGTTTGTATTTATGTTTTAGAGTCCAACCACCAATTTCATGCATTTCATTTCATGTTTTCAAACAGAGCAACATTTGGTTGAGTAGACGGTTTATGTGCAAATGTTGAACTCCATCATCATAGCAGGTTAGATGTCATCCGTGTTTATCTGCTTGATTTTCTCTTCTGCATTTATTTATTAAATAAAAGTGAAAAGAGCCCTTTACCGCTACAATATTCACTGGTCACATGTCTAGAGTGTACCCAACCCATCTTGCCCTAACTCTTTACCCACCCAGCCACGCTCATCCATGGTGCACAAAAAGGTTGAAGTGGCGACAAAATTCCTTTCAGTTTATGTAAATGGGAAATAAAAGAACAAAGATAAAACATTCTTAGTCCTAGCCCCCTCTTTCTCTTGGCTTGTTTGGCTCATGGTTCCTTCAAAGCTGCAGATGCTCTTTGGAGCACTTATCGGTCTGAGAAATGGCTCTTGGGCTAATCCCTCTTCAAATATCGTTTATATTGAAACTCCTGTCTGGCTTTATAGGAGATGGTCTCATTATTTCAAGTGGTTCTCATTTTGCTTTCTCTTGTAATTCAAGTTCGTTGTTCATTCATTTTGTAATAGCGTAATGGAAGAGTTTAAATAATGAGATTTTTTAAACTATCTTTTTTTGCCTGCTTTCATGTTCTTTCACAATATCATCATATAGCTGTAGGACTGCAGGTAAAATTTTAAAATAAAAAGATTACAGTCCAAGCAGCCTAACCTCCAGCTCTCCTCACTACTTTGAATATTTTTATTATTTATGGAACAAATAATTTCCATTTAATAAAATATCCAGTCTTCTTTTTTGTCTTCTGCTAATGCTGTACTTAATCAACGTTAAACAGGTTTTCATTGAATGTCCTTTCCGTCATGGAAAAATCTAAATGATTTTCTGAATATTAAAATTGAAGCATTGTAAACTGTGCTGACCAGTGACCACTGGACGAGTGGGTTTATATGCCGTTTAAATATTGTTCTAATTCCACCAGTATGGCCAGCGTGCAGCAGTGGCTTTTCTGATCCTGATACTGACTCATAAATCTGTAGCAATGCCGCTTTAAAACTGGTCACATTATGGTGTAGTTTGTGCAATCCAGGGATCTACGTACTATCAAGCTGCATCTTTAACATTAAAACGTAATTCCAACTTGTAATTCCAACAACAAACTCTTACATTTTGCATCCAGAGGCAATACAAGTAAAGGATCAACAACAAGTGCTCCAAAACTGGAGGCCAAGATTCATTCATCTGTGGAAGTGTGTAAACTGACTGCATCTGTATGGATGAATTTGTGCGGGTCCGTGCGTGTGTAAAATAAAGAGGCTGATTTTGTAGTTTTTGCACAGTTAGTACTGAACACAGGTAATAAGTGTGAAGAACATCAACTCAGTGGCCGTGCCTTTGATATACTTGAGTTCTCTAACCTCTGCCCTTGATGCTTTGAAACCTGCTGCCTCTTTTCCAATGAGCATTGATTGGGCTAAATTATTAATCTCTTGCTCTTTGCTTCTCTTTTTCTCTCTCTCTCCCTCACACACAAACACTCAAACTCAAAAATGTGTTCTATAAAAGTGTAGCACTTCTGGTGAACACAGATGAGGCTCTCTCATAGGGTTCGCGGATAAAATAAAATAAGCAGATAAAACCGCAATACGTCAAAACTTTTAAAGATATATGAAGTAGGCATGTTGTTGTATGAATCCTACATCAAAAACGCTATGATAACACATCTTCAAAGCTTTTACAGTATGTTCTAGCCTATACTTTTACTACAGAAGAAAAAAAAGCATCAGGGGAAGAACAGCTTCTATAGTAATTATGTATTACCATAATATTAAGAATATCTATCTTTTCATTCATCTTTATCTTGCTTTGTAGCTGTATTGGCTTCTTCCACAGCTGACAAAATGTTTCCATTGGCTTTATGTGCAATTTATTACTTGAATGGATTGAAATGAATTATACTTTATCAGTCCCAAAATAAATGGGTTTTTAGAAATATGTATTACTTACTAATAGAAACGATTAAAATAAAATTAAAATGCAAATAAATAGTAATTGTAGAGAGTCACAGTGCAGGTTATTGCAATGGTTGTCTTCAGCACCAGTCCTTCTCCAAGTAAAGAAGTCTGTTACTTAAGACACTGGATTGTTTAATTACTGTGTTGAGAAGAGGATGTGCAACGTTGTCCATTTTGTTTTACAACTTATCCAGAATAATACTTCCTACAGTCAGCGCCATGAAGTCCAGAACTGTCCCCGGCACAAAGCCAGCCACTGTCAGTAGTTTGCTCACTGCCTTACTTTAGAATATTTCTGCAATCGCCAGGACTTTTGAATTGTACCAAAGGGCTGTGGTGTCCAACATCCTGTAGCGTTTCTCTGTTGATGACCCCCTATACGACAGCTGGTGTCCATTATATGTGACAAATCACTCGCATTGCATGGATCCTATTATTTTTCCATGGAAACTGGGGTGTGTGTGGTCATGCCTACGGAACGCAAATTGGGAGCAACATCTGGGCAGCAGAAATTTGAGAATGACTCAATCGTAAATACCAAACTATGCTTTGTATTTTTAAACCATGGACGAGAAGCTTATTGTGGCTGTGGCAGGTTTTCCTCCCCTTAATCCGTCGCTGCCAGCCCACCGGGACAGTAAGCGGAGGAATGAAGTTTGGAGGAAGGTGGTAGAGGTTGTTGTTGTCCCGGGTGGGCTCTGGAAGTTAATACAGTGTATATAAAGCATCGTTTGAGTAATATGCCTCTGTTGTTTTTATTAACCAGACTAGCATAGTGCTGCTGGTAAAAAGCAAAAAAAAATAAAAAATAAAAAAGCATGAATACTAAAAGATCATGTGTTTTAGTCTGCATTTAAGGTGGTGCTGATGAATAATAATAAATAACAGGACATGCAGATTTGAGTGCACCTTCAACTGGAAATACATAAATTATCCCCTACATGAACCAATAAAAATTTGTTAAACTTGAAAATGAATCTTTATTGTTTGTAATTTATCATAAATTATATTATCAGTTTGTGGAAGGATTTTCTGTACAAGATTAATTGAAATGTACAAAGGTAGTCCAATAAATATCTCAACTTTCATTAATCTATTTTAAATGCAGTTTAGTGAAATTCATTTTAAGGATGATATGTGTGTAAAAATATTTTTCTCCACAAGATGAATTAAAATGAACAAAGATAGACCTATAAATAAAACAGTGTCATTAATCTGTTGTTGATACATTTCTTTAGCAGAAGATGTTTGCAGGACTCGGTGGAAGAGCCTCAGGGACACCTATATAGGCACAGAAAGGAGGAGAAGGAAATAAGTGGGGCAGGTTTTTTTCCCACAGGCCGTGGAAGTTCATGGCTGTGATTGGATTCCTTGCCCCATTTGTGGACAGAAGGGCAACAAGCTCCAGCTTGTTGTGACTAGTCGCTTCATCAGGTAGTGTCCCACTGCACGCCCTTGTTTCTGTTCAGACTGTCCCATCTCCTGCCCAGAGTGGCCCAGTTCCTACCCAGAGTGCCCCAGTTCCTGCCCAGAGTGCCCCAGTTCCTACCTAAAGTGCCCCCGGTCCTCTCCCACTCCCTGTCCCAACAGTATAAGAAGACAGTATAGATGACAGTGATGCAGAGTATCCCAGTCCCCACATCCAATGGCCCATCAACATGTGCATCGAATAAATACAGTACCTTCCCTACAACTTCAGTCATCTGGGAACAGGGAGAGGCTGTGTCTGGGACTGAAACCTTCAGCACTTCATCAGGCAGGCCCTTGGGGTCAAAAAAAGAGGACATGCTCAATGACCATGTTTGAGCATCAGCTGATCAGCCCTCTGGAGGATTCAAAGTCACTACCTCCTCCATCACCAACAACAGTATCCTCATCTGGTGGGGAGGCTTTTGGGTGTGTGTGTTTTTTAAATCTTATACTTATTAATATTAAATCGAACCTCTGCTCTTTTTCTTAGAGGATTTGTATTTCACATAAGTTATTTTTAAAGTCTAGCAAAAATAGATAGATAGATAGATAGATAGATAGATAGATAGATAGATAGATAGATAGATAGATAGATAGATAGATAGATAGATAGATAGATAGATAGATAGATAGATAGATAGATAGATAGATAGATAGATAGATAGATAGATAGATAGATAGATAGATAGATAGATACATAAATACATAAATAGGAAAATGGTTTACAATTTTACTTGTGTAAAGTTTATAGCTTTGAATGTTCAAAATATCTGTTATATTTTATTCTGTATGTGTACGTATTACGTTTGCACTTATACAGTGTTTTCTATATGTATAATTTTATACAGGATTACCATTTTTTGGATTTGTGTATCTCTTGTCATTTTCCTAAACTGGAAAAACGTATATAGACAGACAAAAGGGAGAGTAGATTACATGTACATCACATCGCATCACACTAACCCTAACTCACATTATCACACAAAATGTCATATATTATTTAAATTATGATCAGCAACTTTGAAACTTTCCCATTTTGGAGCAATGTAGGAGGCTCTTAAAAAGCCTTTGGGTTAATCACATACTGGTCTGGTTGCTCCTCACTCTCCCAAGAAACCACACCCTGCTGTTTTAAGAGGAAAAAGCTTCTCTTACTCAGCTGGCTTCCCTTGTGGCATTGTTAGCTGCCATCCTGGCGACTCCCCAGAGACCATCACCACTATCCTCTGGTCCATGAGAACATCTGGATGCCTTACACTCTTTCCTAAGGGTCATGAATCGCAGGTAGGTGGGTAGAGCTGGGTTGATTCCACAGGCTTATTCAACCTCTAACCTGGCACAGCTCAGGCTGGGTACACTTCTGCCAGGCAGAGGCCACATCAGGTTCCTGAGTAGAGGAAAGGTCTCATCGTTCACAAAAATGTATGACTTTGGCCCCCTGTGCACACACCCTTGGATGGCATAATCTTCTGGCAAAGTGCCATCTCTGAAGCCCTCACCAAACACTGAGTTGCAGAGGGAGCTACCACAGCCTGTTCTGCTTTAGCCTCACGGCTGGACTGGTAATTTAGTATACCCATCAATTTTCTGGTGGGCCCGACACACTCGGGTGCAGATGGGGCCCGCGTGATTAGATTTTTTTTAACACCCTCCACACAACATCAGCGGGGTGCTGAACATCAGTTTATTTAGTTTTGATGACTACAAACTGATCGATTATTTATCCATATAAATGGCACACAGAACAAGTCGGCTGATGAGTTCAAAAAAGAAGACAAAACAAAGTAATGAACCTGGGAGGAGCGGACGAAAAAAACCCCAAAAAATAAAGTCCCTATGCTGAGACCACTATGGATGTAAAACATTTGCATGTTTTCCCACCAGCCCCGGAGAGCCAAAGAGGCAGGCAGAAGGCATGCAGGTAATGTTAGACTCTGCATTGAAATGATCCTAAGTAATATTTAATCCAATAAAAAGGATGGCTATTCATAATAAGGCTAGTTATAATACAGTAAAACTACCATCAGCTGTTTCTGCTGCTGCTCATCCACATTAACAGATTCATGTTAGGTAGTGTAGCATAAAACTATTTAACATCATATCATATCATATCATATCATATCATATCGTATCATATTGTCTAAAGTGGACTGACTTTGAAAGTGATACAATAAGTCTAAAATGTATTATGTTTTATCATTTATTAGCAAAAACAAGCAACTGAAAACATGAAAACAGATTTGGAGATTTCTAATTTTATGCCACATTATCAGGAAAAGTTGCGAGAAACGGTTTAATGACCATTCTGGTTCATAGTCCTTTTGAATGTGGTTTTAAATATTTGGGACACTAAGGAGGTTAATTGTCATAATTATGCAAAAGGACTCTGTGCCTGAAAGTAAACACTACTTTGTTGACAATTATAATTCATTTATATTGGTCAACTAATTATAAAGCATATGTTTCAGCACAGCATAGCCGTAGATGTAACCTGGTTTACAGTCTTTTGTGCATATTTATCAAAGTTTTATCATATTAGTTTTGTGATGTGATAGTGTGTTCCTCTGTGTTCAAATTCTTAGTTGCTGTGCTGTGCTGTGCCTAGCTCTTTAATCCTATGAACATGGAAGAATGCAAGGCAATCATATTTTTTAGATATCATTGCCAAAAACAACAATAATGCACTGTGATAGACTGGCGACCTGTCCAGGGTGGACCCTTGCCTCTCGCCAGTAATGAGTCGGGATAGGCTCCGGCAGACTCCCGTGACCCAGCAAAGGTATAAGCAATAAGGAACATATTACTGCATAGTTAGTTTATCTGGTGACAGAAGTACCTTTTTATCAGTTTCTGCTCCATCCTATTGAATATCGATATTTACTCTATATCAACATGATTGGGGGTGAGTCAATTTACATTGCTAATACACTGATACTTTCTGATCAACACTGTGCCTAACCGTGTTTCGTTCTAAATCTGTAAAGTGGGTGTGACCTTGAAGACCTTAAGGGTCTGGTCGGTTCATAATGGCCAGGAGATCAGAGATCTTTTTAGGCCATAGACCATTCAGAGATTTTTAAACAAACAGCAGAATTTTAAAATCTATTCTGTGACAGACAGGAAGCCGGTGTAAATATCTAAGAACTGGAGTTATATGGTCCAGTCTTTTGGTCTTAGTGAGAACTCAGCAGCAGCAAACTAATTTTAGGTGTTTGATGGATTTTATAGGGGGACTCCTGAGAACAGTGTTACAGTAGTCCAGTCTACTAAAGATAAAAGTATGGAAGTTTTTCTTAGTCCTGCTGAGACATCATTCCTTTAATCTTCAATATGTTCTTTAGGTGATGATATTGTTACTTCACTACTGTCTTAATGTGACAGTTAAAATTCAGGTTTGAGTCCAGATATTTCATCTTTCTTCCTTGGCTCCAAACATTATTATTTCTGTTTTGTCTTCATTTAACACATCCAATCTTTAATTTGATCAATGCATTTGTTTAATGTTTGTATTGAATTATAGTCTCCTGGCGGGATGGTTATATAGATGTGTGTGTCTGTATAGTTATGGTTACACAGTTTGTTCTCTTTTATAATTTGAGCAAGTTGGACCATATAGATGTTAAACAACAGAGGCCCCAGAATTGAACCTTGGAGAACTTCATATGTTATTTTTGTTACCTAAGATTTGTAGTTACCAAAAAACACAAAATAGTCCCTGCCTTTTAGATAGGACTCCAACCAGGTAAGTGATGTGTCAGAAAGTCCCACAAGATGTTTTGATCGACTGTGTTGAATGCAGCACTGTAAGACCAAGATTGACCGTTTTGGAGCAGATGACTGATGATCTAGAATAGGAGCATCCATCCATCGTCTATACCCACTTATTCCTTTGCAGGGTCACGGGGGTCTGTCCTGACCCATTACAGGCGAGAGGCAGGGGTCCACCCTGGACAGGTTGCCAGACCATCTCAGTGCATTATTGTTGTTTTTGGCAAGATATCCAAAAGATATGATTGCCTTGCATTCTTCAGCTCTGTATTGTCTATGCTAAGTCTCTCTTTTCTACACTCTTTTTTCATCTCTGACTCGTGCTGCATTCTCCATTGAGGTTTCTTTTTAGCAGCAGTCACCTTCACCTTGCTGGTAGGTGATGTTCAAAATCTACTGAGAGGGGTCACTCCGAGTCCCAACTGCCAGGGCTGGTTTTTACCCAAGCCCAGCCCTGCATAGCCTCCTACGTCAAACCAAACTGAAAAGATAACTGCTGCCCATCACTAGGAGGACAACTGTAAACAAGGTGCCCTTGTAATTGAAAAACGAGGGAGCCAGAGTTGTCTGGGGCCTAAATTACTACACATTTTCACAGCATTAGTACAGATGGGGAAGTTCAAGTGATGGTGATGGCAGTGATGTTCCAGTGATGGCATCCCATATGGCTTCTGACACCTCTATCATTAGTCCCAAAAAAGTGCAGTGGCCCATATTGTAGTTAACAGCTATTGTCCAAAATGCCTGTAAACTGACAGTGTTCGAACTTTAACATTATCGTATTAAAATTTATATTTAAAATTATTTGCATATGTGTGTGTAAGTCTATCGTGAAGAGCCAAGCACTGAGCAGCAGATGAAGCCAGATGAAAAGTGATCTCCCTCTTACTGATGCGAGGTCCCACTCTGCCAACAGTATATGAAATTGCTGTGCTGACATTTTGAAATACTGATGGAACCCATGCAGCTTTCTTGGACTGGTATTCCCCATACTGCTGCAGACACAAAACACTGGGGTCACCAAGGACTTTGGCAATGTTTTATCTGCAGGTACAGCATGACAACATCAAGACTTCTGCTTCTATAACATCTTTGTAAACTGAGAACATGCATTTTAAACTTGTGTTATACCTCCAAAACTCTTTAAATTAAAGCAGGAATATTTGTGCCTGGTTACAGTAATAGCACATGTAACTTATCAATTCTGTAATATTTAATTTATCATATATTTTATTTTTCTCTCATGACCATATAAACTATTTATATATGGTGCATCTTCCATTTGATATGAAATGTTAATTACATTTTCATATTTATGCATTAGATCAAAACAGCAAAATTGAAGTAATCCCCAGATGTCACTATAACCAGAAATTTATGCGACAAAACAGGGGAGGTGATGTGACTGTACGGGAAATAGCTTGTGCTATAGTGGCCATGAAGACACAAAACCTTTGGTCTCACAATTTGTGGTCTCTGTCTGGTAGCTAATAAAAAATCCTGTGTTTTCTGGATTGTCTCATATAAAGGAATCATGGTAAATTCATTAGAGAAATCAAAGAACTTTGAAGTCAGGTTCTGCTCACAATGCTGCCTTAAATCCTTAGCAAAAAACTCTCTTTTTTCACTCCAGTCTCTTGAAAACACAACAAAACAAAAACAACCAAAACTTTTGTTTTATTGGATGATGATGGGAATTTAGAGTTGAGAACAGAAAGTCCCCAATGTGATGCATCAAACAGTTCTCCACTGTATTTTCCACTGCAGATCAACAAGCAATATGCAGAATGTCTTATTAAAGCCACACAATCTTTTCAATATCGTGACTAAAGTTTGAAGCATTTATTTTATCCATCGTCATCATGTACTAATTTATAGCTGTGTAGTTATCCACAACCGGATACTTCTCATTTACATCAGTATTCCTCAGTATCAAATTACTGTCAACTGTCAACTGCTGTTTGATGATGCAGGTTTCAACCATGTAATCTTCCTTCAAAGTAAATATACTTGAAGTAAACCTAAGTTCAGCCAGACAAACTTTTAAAAACCTGTAATGAAGAAACCTAGTGCTCTATGAATGGCTATTTGGAAAATTCCAAATTCTTGAAAGAGAGCTCGCACTTCAGGGAAAAATAGGAAATGGATTTGAGCTGTTTATGGTAAATCCTTTCTACCTAAACATGTAGGGTGACGTTTTCGTGTATCACAACACTGATAATTTACAAATATTCTTGAAAGTACTGAATAAAATGACTAAAAAGCTCTTGTGTTCCATTTAATATAAACCAGAACACCAACTTTGACAGGTCAGTTAAACAGCTTCGACAGATTGGTTAAGATTTCTGATGAAGATAGCAGCTATAACTGACCCCATGGATTCTGACTAATTTTGAGCTTAATTGTTCCATCCATACAGAGCTTCGTGTATTTCTCTCACGCTCATTGACTGAGCTTTTCATTTCAGTATTCCTGATTGCAATGTATTCCCTTAACTATTTTTTCCCCTGTCTTTTTTTTTTCTGGCATTTGGGTTTTTCAGGTATTTATTTTGGTTTGGTTCATTGGGTGTACATACACGTTTTATTTCAAAACAGCGTTTTCTTTGAAGATTCTTCCTAGTTTTGCTTCCTGTTCTTTTTCTCTTTGGTTTGGTTACTGATTATCTGATATCCACCAACTTGTGCCCATCCACAGCACCAATATTACAGTTTCCTTTCTTCAGTGCTAGATCCTCATCCCAGATTCATTTTAATATTGAAGATACAATAATCCAAAAAGATCCCAATTTAATTTTCAGATACATTTGCTGGCTGGCATTTTTAAAGTCTCGCTTTCTTCTTCAACTGCTTACATTATTTTTTTGAGTCTGTATTTAGGTTTTCCACTCTACTGTGATACTTTTTTGTAGTAAGGACAAGACAAAGAAAAGAGGTAAAGGAATAGACTCCCAGATGCAGGCAGCAAAAATTGGCTGCATCACAGCAAAATTTGGAGGTGAGTATAAAATATAAACTTAGCACAAAAAGTAAGGAATTTAATTGCTTCTTGGTAATAAATCTTATACCATTGGAAAGCCTGTTTATTTACATTTTAAATTAAATCAAATCAAATACCTTCATTGTCATTGGACAGACAATAAAAAAAACAATTAAAGACAGACCACAAAGACAAGTAACGAGAAGCAGATAGCCCAATTTCTTAAAGTGCTAAAAACAAATAAAATTTAGTCTAAAACTATAACAGGATACTCAAAAAAATTAAATTAAAAACATATTGCACAAACTATATTGCACCGTCCATAGTTATTGCACATTGTTTAATGGCACAGGGGTCGAAGGTCTTTTGCAGTCTGGAGGTATGTGTCTTGATGGACCTGTAGTGCCTCCCTGAGGGCACCAGAGTGAACAGGTGATTACCTGGGTGGAAAATGTGTTGGGTAATGCTTGTAGCCCGGCGCAGACAGCGGGAACGGTGAATCTCAGTGAGGGATGGTAGTGGTGTGTGTATGATTTTCTGTGCTGTTTTGATGACTCTGTGTAAAGCTCTCTTGTCTCCCTCAGTGCAGGTTGTGAACCACACCAAAATGTCATGGCAGAGGATGCTCTCCACAGAGCACCTATAGAAGGACAGCAGCAGCTCCTGGGACATGTTTTCAATGTTCTTAAAAAGTACAGCCACTGCTGCACCTTTTTCACAAGAGAAGTGATGTTAATTGTCCATGTAAGGTCCCGTGAGATGTGTGTGCCCAGGAATTTAAAGCAGGGCACTCTCTCCACCATGTCTCTATTGATGAAGAAAGGAGCAGGGTCCACTCTCTTCCTCCTGCAGTCAAACAAAAGCTCTGTTTTGGTGGAGTTGAGTACCAGGTTGTTGGAGGAACACCATGCAAGTCTCCAGACTTCGTCCCTGCAGGCGGTCTCATCGATGTTAAGGATCAGACATACCACAGTTGTGTCATCTGCAAACTTGATGATTGTGTTAGTAGGGTGAGTAGATGTGCAGTCGCGGTTGTATAAAGTGAAGAGTAGTGGACTCAACGACCATCCCTGTGGGGCACCAGGGCCAGGGTGCTATCAATGCAATGGGAAGGGCTGTGTTAATGGTGTCTACTGTAGACCTGTTATTTCTCTAGGCTTTCCCATTGAAGTGCCCCTCGATCATCTGGGTTCAGTTTTCTTAATGAGTAGTCTGTAGGCTGGAGAGAGAAAAATGGAGAAATGGAGAGGTGGTCTGACTAACCTTAGTGAGGATGGGTGGTGACTTTGTATCCTCCCTTAAGTTTTTAATGACCATGGTGATGTCACTGCTTTCCTTGTTCTTTCATTAGATGTACCTCCGATAGGGGGCCACCCAAGTCTCCAGGTATTAGTATGCTAAATATCCATCTGCTTTCTGCTTTCCTTAATGGGCATCTTTGATGTGTATTTTCATTGTTCACACATGATGATTGAGTGCTGACTGTTCAGTGATTTGCCTCCTGCCAGTTAGTGAGCTTAGCGAATGGCAAAGTAGGCATAAAATCGTGTAGCGTTAAAGTGACTTAACACTAAAAAGGGTGACAGCAGTAAATGCATTCCAAAATGCTTCTTTGTCGCTCTTCTTGACTTATGGGAGCTGTGTCTAGTTGTATGGTCTCTTCTTTGGTGGTTATAGTCGTGTCAGGACAAATTGCCACTATGGTGGCAATAATGCTTCAGGCTTAGGTGAGTGTGGGTGGGTACTTCTCTCCTTGCATCTCTCTGCAATCTTTATTGCTACGGAGATTAAAGCCTCCAGAAAGTGTGGGTCATCACACCCTTGATTTGTTCATTCAGACTAGACTCACAAAGAGAAAGTGCTGTTCTTGCCTGAGTCTACTGTTAATATTCAGTGACACTATACGAGCCTCGGTGAAGGTTAATTAAATGCTGGACTGCACTCTTTACCTCTGACTGGTTGAATGATTGAAGACTTTTTCATCTCATGAACAAAGCTTGATTTAGACAAGAATTCAATCTATCCACAGCCCGGGCTTGAGACTGATCACAGACCAAAGATCTTAGACTGTAAAACCTGTTAGTTGTGGCCTGTAGTATGAACTTTCTATATTTTTCCAACTCCCTTGACTAAGATATGAGGTTTGGAAGATGAGCTTCTCATACTGGCATGAGTTGAAGACAATGGGATAAATTACGATAGAAAATGTGAACATTCCAGTAGCGGGGTGGGGATTTAATAAGGTTAGATTACATTACCAAGAGGAATAACTGTGTTTAGATGGTTAGGGTGCTTTGCTTCAAAGTTGGTAGAACATCTTGACTTGTAAATGTCTACAGCTACATGGTAGTCAAATAAGTTTAGTTATACAAACAAAAACTTGAAATTATTTTTTTAAAAGGTCCATCAACATACAGACTTAAATATGTTTATTTAGTAGCTAAAAACACTCTTAAATAAATAACCTACTAAAAAGACAAAGCAGCTATGGAAAACAGGTCATCAAGCAATATGTAAAAAAATGTTTTGTGTTTCTAGTTTGGTTTCCAAAAATCCTAAACAGCACAAATATGCAAAAATATGCCACATTCCTCAACAAAAAAACTACTTAATTGAAATACACATCATAGTTGAGATTCTCTTTAATTTGCTGTATGTCTTTTTCAAACAGGGATCTCAAAAGCATGGAGTCGAGAGTCTCAGTCCATCCGTCAATACTGTTAGGAACAGAACTGTAAAGACATGAGTGAAAAGGAAGTGGCTATATGTTTGTTTGCTTTTGTTTTTAAAACCTCTATTATATTTTGACAAAAGCCATTTCACAGACATATTCGTGTCTCGTGTGAATTTTCCCTTGTCTTGCTATGAGTTGGAGTGTGTTGGCAGGGCTCCTGGCTGAGCTGGTGGTACACCAGCTCTGGTCCTGACAGCCAGCCTTTACCAGTCTTAAAGTCATTTAACGTTTTGTTATGCTTGTTGTACGGTTTGTTGGGAGTTCCTGATTTTGTTTCCTTGCTGTTGATCCTGCTTGGTTCGGTAAATCTCCGTCCCCCCCCCCCCCCCCCCCCCCCCCCCCCCCCGCTCCCACGCTGTTGATGAGTATTTGCCTTTCAGTTTTTACTTTTGTCATGATTATTTTTATTACTTAGTTATTTTTCTTTGTTTGCCATTGTAACAATGATTCCTGTTTAAAAAGCAAGAGATGGAGAAAGAAAATAGACTTAAGACAGAAGAAAATGCCTCCACCCATTCCTTCACTTTGAAAACTTTGTAATGAAGATGCTACAGTCTGCCAAGGTTTTGAGGTTGTGCCCCTGGGCCAAGTGTGACTGCACAGGGTTGCGAACAGAAGCATATACAGGGGAAGTGAAGGAGGGAAGGAGGAACATGCAAAAACAGATGCAGAAAAAGACTCCAGCTAAAGTAATGAGCATTAGAGAAGCGGAGCAAAGATGAAAAGACTATTTTCCATGTTTTATTCATATACCGTAGTTTGTTTTTAGCCTGTTGGCTGCCATTAACTGCTGTGTATCCACATCAGTATTTGTAAGAGCCTACATGAAAATGTTTTTATTTATTTAATTTTCTAAAAGAAGCACAGTTGAATGGCACTTAGTTGGACAAATAGGTTGAATCCTAGTTGGAGGCTTTGTTTTGATACTTTGATAGATGGAGGTATTTTGTCATCTCCAACATATCCTGATAAACTGAATTATCTTGTTACTCTTGAACATAATAGTTCTGAAATTTGAAGGTAATATTAACTAATATTAGCTGATGATTATCTTTGTGTTAGCTGGATTAAAAAGAATATTCACTAGCACTTATATTGCAGGAAAAATATATTTATGAATGATTGTAACTAATTATATATACAACACTATTTAAAAGTAAAAACAATACTTCAGTTTATAAATACTATCAAAATAACCATAAATAAGGATAAGGAAATTCAGAGATTTGACATGTCAGGCTAAATATACACATTTCAGATGGTTTGTTTCTTAAAACCATCTGAGTTCTCCATAAAAAAAAAAATATTTGCAAAGCCAAAAAAAAAAACCAAACCTTGCAAGAGTTAAGATCTGTCGCGGGTGAACCGTCAGAATAACCAACTACAACACCTGGACCTAGAACACAATTAGGAGCCACCATTTTGGCCTTCAGCCTGCTTGTTGGCTCTATCATGATGCTGATTGCAACAAACAATTCTGCTACAATCTCACAAGAGTAGTTTAGAGCCGTATATGTTTGCTTCAAAAGAAAAGTACAGGTGGGCTGAGTGCTGGAAACCACTGGATGAGAGGAGGGGCACATCCACGGACCATGAGACGGGTCCCCAGTCCATCACAGTATCAGAGAATACAATACAACAATCAAATGTTTTACGAGATAACATTAGAATAAACGTGCTCTTTCTGAGAATCATGTTGAAAAATGGTTTGCACAAGATAGACTATAGATGCAAAAGTACTAATAAAGTCATATAACTGTGCAGTGCTTCTATTACTTTGCAAAAGTAAGTTTTTTTTGTGTTTTTCTCTGTTGCCTGAATTGCAACAGCATTGTTATTGTTGGGTTTTTTGTATTGTCTATGTTTTAATGTTTTTTTCAAAAGTTAAATTGAAATTACTTACTTACTTACTTGATAGGCCCTCATACAACTTTAATTGAATTTTTTCTGGCTAAATTATAAAATACTCAAATATTCACTCAAATTAGGACTCAAAAGTAAAAATATTATATTTCCAAGAGTACAAAGCTCTTTGGAAATGTACACAGCCTTTCAATCTAAATAAGTGGTATGTTCAGAAATATCCTGCAACTAATCTTAATTTGAAGACATTTTAAAATATTTATTTTATTTATTTATTTGATTAATCTTCGAGTTCATGTTCATATTGATGGAGTATATGGTCCCTGACAGCAAAGCCTTCTGAATTTGCCAACAGCAAGATGCAGGGTGGTGGAGGATCTGTGTGCAGAAAGGCTTTACTCCCTGTGAAGTGTTTCTATTGTGAGACTTGCTTTCTAACTCACTGCACTCTCTTTGCAGTTTTACAAATAGTAGAAACAATGAATGCTAGAGAACCTGGTTCATATAGTTGTGTTTGACGTTTGTTTTGGACTAATTTTTTAGTTCACTTTGTTAAACTGTAGCAAATCAAAATAACATTTTCTTTTTTTTTTTTTTTTTTTGCTTAATTAAATAAACCCATCTGAACTTGCTTGTGGTATAGCGAGAGATGTTTTAAAGTCAGTGTTGATTGTTTTCTCTCAAAGAAGATGGTCCCACTGCACCATTTTTTTTTTATTTGGACAGATCCCTTTCATAATAAAACATAATAATTTTTTATTTTTTTTTTATTTTTTATTATGTTTGCTTTTTTTATCATGGGCAGTGGCGTACCGCAGGGTATACGCAGGTATACGGCGTCTACCCACTGGTTCTTCAGTCAGCATTGGGTATGCCCCCTTCTCAGTCCCCTCTGATGGGGGCTGAGAAGTTTTGCTCAATTTTCATTCACAGGATTTTGACAGCATGACCCAACCTACTGTACCTCTAACTGGCTCATACTCTTTGTCATTGGTTGGATTGATTAGGTTTGGTATGAGGACTGATGAGCTGATCAGAGAAGGAATTGGATGGGTCATGCCTGGAAAAACAGATGTTACATATTGTTAATTGCCAACAGTGAAGAAGAAGAAGCCACCTCTATATGCAAAGCCAAATATGCTTGTAAAACATCAAAATAAGGTCAACTACAGTCATTGGGACGTTTTTCCTTATTGTTGGACCTTGTAAATTTAGGATTTAACGCATCTGAGCTGGGCTTCACCAGAAATATATTCTCAAACTGTTCCTGGTCAAGTATTTCTTTACTCCTTATCTGCATATATATTAATGTTTTTTTTTCCAAATGTAGCAATACCTGAAAGCCACATATATATGCATTTTAAAGTGTTTTTTTTTTTTTAAAGGACTTATTTTTGTCAAAGAGGAAGGTATGGAAACTTCAATGAACGTACCATGTACATACTATATATGTATTGAAATATACATACATGCATCTTTAAGTGCTCATACATAAAGTCAACAATACCGTCAATTACACATATATATAACCATAAATCCTTTCGTGTGCATATGCATATTAAGTAATAGTTAAAAACTATGCAGTCCTCAATAAAGACAAACAAATGTGTAAACACTTATTTGAGAGTACATCCTTATCCTAAGTTTATAATCTTTTCAAATATTATATATTGTACGGTGTGTACTATATAACAGTCCAAGGTTAGGAATACAGCACAGATAGACACACACATATATATAAAAAAAATAACAATAAATAGACAGCAGAGAGAGAAGACACAGATAAGAGAGACAGAGAAGAGAGAACACAGAGAGAGAGAGATATACAGAGAGAAATAGATATACACATATAGATAGAGACACAGATGAAGAGACACAGAGAGTAGTATATACACAGAGATAGAGATATAAGATAGAGATAAAGATAGAACATAGATAGAGACACAGAATATAACATAATAGAGAAACACATAGATATATATACATTAGATAGATATATACACAGATAGATATACATATATATATATACACATATATATATATATATATATACATATACATATATATATATATATATATATATACATATACATATATATATATATATATATATATATATAAATGCTGGCTTACAAAATCATTGGCAAACCAGCTGTTCCAAGATACAGTTTACAAAAGACACTACTAGCCTTTATAGACTACTCGCAAGTGGAAAGAATAGTTGACGATGCGTGGAAGAAGTATGGCTTAAGGAATACTTCACTCAAAATGCATAATTATGAAGTTATCACTCACTAGTCTGTGGGGCAGTATTGGGTCAGTAATTTTACAATTTCATAATTCTTATTCCCTGAGGTCAAGCAACAGAAATTATGTGACAATGTGCAAATTACACTACCGCATGTTTTGGTAAACAACAGTCAATAGAATAGTATTATATGCCACTGTTTATAAAACAGGTTTTTTACTGCTTTAAAAAAGGGCCCCGCTAGCCTCTACTCACATCTCCAGGGACCACTGATCATGGGTAAACGTAATATTTTATTCCAAAAGGAGTCTTGTTTATTAAGG
Source organism: Xenentodon cancila (assembly GCA_014839995.1). Classification (NCBI taxonomy): domain Eukaryota; kingdom Metazoa; phylum Chordata; class Actinopteri; order Beloniformes; family Belonidae; genus Xenentodon; species Xenentodon cancila. The sequence goes on from CM026197.1 coordinate 27,730,176, forward strand.
AGAGATAGTTTTTAGATGAGTAAGTCAGTCCTTTCGCTACGAGCCAGCTGCTGAGAATGGTCCTACTAGAAACGTGACACATTTCATAAGTGACCTAAAAGTAAACCTACACTCTGCACTCCTATAGATATGCGCCAACTCTGTTTTGGCAAAGACTCGCACTCAAGGCTGGCCTAAAAAAAAATTCAGGCAATGTTTCAAATTTCAAATTAAAACACCACAAGCAGACTTCTACTCTTGCATCATTACGCTAACTCAGAGGGTCTCAGATAAGACTGCAACAAGGCAAACATAGAAGGTTATTTCATTTGGCACCACCCATCCTATTTATAAAGATGTTACCAGAAAAGACAAGACATGGTGAGAAATAACTACAGTTTCTGGAGTGGAAGATGAGTATTACCTTACAGCTACATATAAATGAGCAGAATACCACATGTCTCTCTTGTGATCTTGAAACGATTGGCAAACTTGTAATCTCAATCCAACTGACCAGGCAGCTCTCAAAAGTGCTCCACCTCTAAAAGGCTTTCAGTGGGATCTCAGGTCATGCTCAGGATGGAGTAAAACTAATGTGCAGCTGTTTCACTGAGTTTTTGTCCCTAGTGGGGCACAGGGGTTAATCTGTCATTGGATAAGCACGCACTAAGCAATTTTGGCCTGAGCTGCCTAAGTAAAATATTTATTTAATGAAGTGTTCAGTAAAATGTTGTTGTTTTTTATGTGTCTTTATGTGTTATGGTTTTGTTGTTGAGTAGTTCCTGTCTTATTTTGAAAGTCTGTTCGTGTCCTTAGCTGTAGGTTGACTTCCCTGATTGTTTGCACCTGAGTCTTGTGCACACTCTCTATATTGTCTAGTCTTTCCCTTCCTTCCTGCTGGTCTGTACTGCATGTCTCTCTGGCTGTGGGCATTTTGACGTTCTTGTTGGATTCCTGTTTGTGTGGCTCTTTTCATTCATTAACTGAGTTTTGTTTACACTCCTGCTGTCCTCATCTCCTGGATTTGGGTCCTCATCACTCAAAACCCTGACAGTATTATAAATAAGTATGAGAAATTCGCCAGTATTATCAGGCCACGGAAAGACTGAGGCCCACAAACAGATGGGCTTAACCTCATCATTGTTCTTTAACTTTATTTTTTACATGTACTTTCATTTATTTCCATTGTAAGATGTAAGTTTGTTTGTTTTTTTAAAGACTTGGATTATTTTACTGATGCATTGCTTTTGACTTAGAAAATTAAATTGTGGTAGGTAAGTGGATCAACAAATTGATCCTTTTATATACTATATTGCATAAACTACTCACTCACCCATCAAAATAATCCGAATCAAGTGTTCCAATCACTTTCATGGCCACAGGTGTGTAAAATCAAGCACCTAGACAGACTATTTGTGAAAAAATGGGTCCCTCTCAGGAGCTCAGTGAATTCAAGCGTAGAACTGTGATAGGAAGCCACCTGTGCAACAAACCCAGTCCTGAAATTTCCTTCTCCTAAATATTCCAGTCAACTGTCAGCTGTATTATAAGAACATGGAAGTGTTTGGGAATGAGAGCAACTCTGCCATGAAGTGGTAGGCACACGTAAACTGATGGAGCGGGGTCAGTGGATGCTGGGGTGCATAGTGCGAAGAAGTCGCCAACTTTCTGCAGAGTTAATCACTACAGACCTCCAAACTTCATGTGGCCTTCAGATTAAAGGAAAGTGAAAGAGAAATTGACAGAAATAACTGAATCCTTCTGTAGGGGGAGTCTGTGAATAAAAAGAGTGCATCCCCGGTGCATTAGCAAAAAGATGTGATGATTTTATTGGTCAGGATTGAATGTGGGTTTTTCTATTGGCTGGTGGACTTTTGACAGCAATATTACACAACAGGAAAAAAGGAGATCAGAGGGGAGGGGCTGAGAGTGCAGATGGAGGTTTGTGTGAGCAGCCATGTATTTGAGAGAGCAGTACCTTTTCTGCACGCCAACAGGAACTTTTTGAGTTTGAACGCGAGTTTTGAGACAGAGCAGTACATAAACCGAGAGTGAAAACACAATGCTCTCAAATTTATACAGTATGCTTTTGATTATGACAGTGTGACAGGTAGGACTGTGGGAGGTAGATTGTCCCTTATGGGATGTGGTAGTCTACCCTTGATGGCCACAGCTGGCCCATGAGTTGGGATTGGCTCATGAGGCTAATAAATAGCAGCTGTGAGAATCCCAATTGGACTTTGGTTTCCTGGTTGGTTTCCCTGGGACATGAGAGAGTTGCCACTACTGTTTTGTTTTGTGTTTGTTTTGTTTTGTGTTTTGTTTTGCTGTTTCCTGTGTTACGTGGGTTTTGTTGTACTGGTTTTTGCGGTTTTATCTTGTTTTATTAGTAGTGTTTTTAGTGAATTTTTTACTTTGTTGGAGCTCGACCATCTTTTAATGCCTGTTTAACCGGCGGTACTCTTCTCTGAGAGTGTTGGACCTGGCTGATGTGGCTGCCCTCCTTTTTCCTCCCCTCCCCTGTATTTCTGTAGCTTTGAGCCACTTGGCGTTTAAGGGTAAGAGGGCCTCAGCCCCGGCCCAGTACTGGGTGTCCTGCTCGGGTATACCCCCCATTGCTTTGTGTGCTTTTACTTTTGGTCACTGTGTGGGGTGGTTTTGGTTGTGTGTAGGGGGCCCTGAGCAGGTGTTCCTAGTGGGAGGACTGGGGGTGGGTCCCTTAGAGATGGGGGGGGGGGGGTCTTTGGAGACAGCCATCCTCACCTAGTGCCGGATTGCGGTCCAACTTTTGGAGTACATTTCTTTAAGTTTTTTTCCTTTTTAAGAAAAAAAAAACTTTTGTTAAGGTTGTTTAATAAATTGTATATTTCCTCTTCACCAAATCTTGTCTCCAGTTGGGTGTTTGTCCGAGGACGGTCGGTCACAACAGGATAGTGGACCACGTTTTTCAAACGGAAGAGAAACCATTATCTCATCAGTACACAAAGAAGACGAAGGAGAGGATTATGGAGTTTAGGAAGAACAGGAATGACCTGAACAGTATTCCAACTAGGGAGAAGAAGTGGATGTGGTAGAGAAGTAAAAACACCTTAGATCACCTGGACAAGATGGGACTGCAGATGCTGTCAACAGCATGGGACAGAAGAGACTGTACTTCTTGAGAAAGCTTAGGTGCTTTGCTTTATGCAGTAAGATTTTGCATTATCTTCTATAAATCTGAGGAGAATGCAGTCTCATGTGCAGTTGTCTGTTTGGATAGCAGCTTCAGAATCAGTAACTTAAAAAAATGAACAATCTGATAAAGAAGGCTGGCTCTGTTCTGGCTACTGTTGTGCCTCTGGAGCTGAATGTGCAAAGATGGATGCTTCTTAAAATGAAAAACTTAATACTGAGCATCCTCCTCACAATACAGTGATTCAACAACAGAGGCTTCCTTGGAGCTGCTGCAACACAGACAACTATAGGAGATCCTTTCTGCCCACAGCAATAACCATCTAGAATAACTTAAACACTGACAGTATACTGTAACATATATCACTGACGTTTTCTGCAATTTCTGGTTTTCCATCATATAAGGGGAGGCAATTCTGGTTAATTTGACCATATGCATAAGTATTCCATGTCCAATACTCCTAGAAAAACATGACACAGTCAACTAATCGCACCCCTAATTTATTCCCCTATTTCCAAACTCAATATTCTGACAAGCTTTCTGACATTTACAGTCGCAGTAGTTCTTCAAAGATTCTGAAAGATATTTCCTCTAAATTAGTCAAAATTGTTCTTCTTTTGAAACACCATGCTCTTTTCTTTTTGATTGGAAGCCAGCTCGGCAAAATTTGGCAGCTGCTTCACTTCATAAATTGAGGTGAGAACCCAATTTGGCAGCTCAATGTGTGAGAGCCTCTCAGTAACAATGTAAGGTCTCTGGTAGATGGTATTTGAATGACAAGCAAAGGGATGGTGGATTTCTGTTTATAGTGTGCAATTATATTTCCTCTTTTTTTTAACCTTCCCTCTCACTTCAGAAATCTGAATGTGTGTCTGCCAAAGTGCCTCAGGATAATGTAGAAAGGGTGTATATCTGAGGAGACTTTGGGGCATGGGTTTTATGTAAGCATCCATGTGTTTGTCTGTGTATTATTGGGCTTGGCTTTTGAGAACGTTACTGCAAAAATAGAGGGTGTGGGAGAAATTGTATAAAGAAGAATAAATTGTACATAGGCTAGATGGAATTTTCTTTTTTTTTTGGGTGGGGGTGGAAGTGGGGGTTTCAGGCGTTATTTAGTAGCAGTCTATTTAGTCAACAGTCTATCTAAGCATCATAGTTTGATGAGTAAGGCAGAAAATGCCTCCAGATGAGAACTCCATGGGAGTCAAAGTCCCTGTGACTGTGGTTTCTCTCTCTTACTCTCACACACACATGCAAACACAAATGACAGATAACAAGACACTTACACATTCAAGCATTCCTACATACTTAAGTGCTCTTTATGCATATATCTAACCTGGCTGGCAAGAATTTAGTATAACTTTGTAGACGGCCCGACTTTACGATTCAGATCATCCAGAGACAGAAAGAAGAAATGGCAGAGAAGCCAGATGTAGATACAAAGAGAAATGGTAGAGGTGGCAACTTTTTTGACATGCTTTAATGAACCCAAAGCTGAGGCTCAAACAGATAAGAAAGGTAAGGCAAGGGGTATAGAAAAGGAGTTTATTATAAAAGAACTCAACAGAGAGCAAAGTGAGACATTTCAAGATCAATGACCCAATGACAAGAAAGGGTCAAAGATGGGAGATGCAGCTAAAACAAAATAGGTAGATAGAAAGTTGAACTAAAGTGGAAGTGACAGATCAATATTCTTTGAAGGTTAGAAGACACGTTTCGTGTAATTAGGAAATAAACCTGGTAAGCAACAACACTGAGTGGAAGTGTGCTCAAAAGTTGAATCAAACTTTGTTTTTAATCCAAATGATTTTCTTTTTCTTCCCTGCCTTACTAGGTTTGCAGCAGCAGCCTAGCTGTGTGCTGCACATCTGAACATTTTAGATGTAAAGAGGGTACGAATAAAATCTAAGGGACAACAGATTCCTCAAAAATCTAAGATTTAAATTGTGATCTAGGCTGATCTATCTATATCTCAGATCAAAAATGACGCACAGAGGAGGGAGAAATGGTGGTAGTGGACGGATAGAGAAGATCACACATTACCAGGCCAAAGGTGATTATGAAAAGCTACCTTCTTTATGATCACATGTAGTACACGGTTGGAGATTTTACACTACTTTTTCCTGCAGCTCCAGGCAAAAGCTTGGACACGTTAATTCAAAATACATTGATAAATATAAGCACACTTTTTAAGGATACCTCCTACAACCCTGTGTCTGCATATAAGGACATTCCCATTATGCTGTGCTTCTCCGGATATTCCCATTCATCCATTATCAATACCCAATTGCTTTTTATTCAGAGTCACTGGGGTCGGCTGGGGCTTACCCCAGCAGTCTTTGAATGACTGAACCTGTTCAGGGTGTACTCAGCCTTTCACACACAGTGGCACACTGAATCTAAAAACTACACAATTACATCTATGGTCAATACAGCTTGTATGTTTGGACCCTCTCACATGAACACAACTAATTTGAACCATTTGGACCAGAAACATTTAGCTACACCTGCCATTATTACAGCTCATCGGGGGGAAGGGATCCCAAGGCATTCCCAAGCCAAGCTAAAAGACACTGTCTCTCTGATGCGGCCTTAGTCTTCCTCCCAGTGGGACATGCCCAGAAAATCTCACCAGTAAGGCATCCAGGAGGAATCCAAACCAGATGTCCGAGCCACTTCGTCTGGCTCTTCTTGATACGGAATGAGCAATCTAGTCTGAGCCCCTCCTGAATAACTGAGCTTATCAGGGAGAAACCAGACACCCTACGGAGGAAACTCATTTAGGTTGCATGTTTCCGCGATCTCATTCTTTTGGTCACTACCCACAGCGCGTGACTATAGGTGGGAAGGTAGACTGACTGGTAAATCAAGAGCTTTGCCTTTCAGCTCACCTTCATTTCAGCATGAAAGGCCCCAGCGGACCGGTTCTGTCACCATTACTTATCACCCTGTACACCGCAGATTTTATGTACAACTCAACCAGCTGCCACCTGCAGAAGTTCTCTGACGACTCTGCGATTGTTGGCTTCATCACTGATGGGGACAATCAGGAGTACAGAGAACTGACTCTGGGCTTTATGGACTGGTGCCAGCACAGCCATCTCCATATCAGCGTGGGGAAGACCGAAGAGCTGGTGGACCTCTGCAGGTCCAGCCACTCCAACCTATCTCCGGTGAACATCCAGGGTACGGACATTGAGATAGTGTACTCTTATAACTACCTGGATGTTCATCTGAACAATAAACTGGACTGGCAGTCTACAAGAAAGGACAGATTAGCCTGTACCTGCGGCGGAGACTAAGTGAAACCTTGCTCAAGTAGACTGCTTCCCGAGCCTGAGCCATGCATTTAGTTAAGCCCAACTTTATCTAGCCGAAATGTCTTAACCTTGACTTGTCCAGGGTGTATCCCTGCCTCTCACCTGTAATGAGTCGGAATAGGCTCCGGCAGATCACTGCGACCCTACAAAGGTTAAAATGGGTTTTGAAAATGGATGGATGGAACTTTATAGCCTTGTGCACCAGCTCAGGCTCCCTTACCATCAGAGAGGTTATGTTCCATGTCTCTACAGCCAGCTACTTTAGCTGAGGATCAAACCGCCAGGGTCCCCACATTTGGCTACTATCCAGCTCACACTGCACCTTACCACTGTGGCCACTCCCCCACAGTTGGTAAGCCCATGGGAACGGAAACCCATGTTACCTTTTCAGGCTGTGCCTGGCTGGACAGGCTGATCGGAAAGGCCCATGGGTGCTGGGCTGGCTCCAGAGGGAAGCCCCAGTGACCCATGCTGGGGCAAGGGTCAACAGAGATCCACAGTTTTCTTCGTCATAAGGTTTTCTCTAAGTGCATTTATTCTTTTAAGCTAAATCACTACCACAGCAGTGTATGCTAAAAAAAACAAACAAAAAACATAAGAAACATCTGTCCCTTCCATGTTTACATGTTTCTTTTCTCTTTCTTATTCTTCTCTTTTGTATGGTGCTGGCCATTTGCGAACAGCAAAATAAATGCATTACCTTCATCACATGGTAAGGAGTGTCATTTGTTCAATCAATGGTTCTTGTGTGGCACTACAGTGTAACGGAGACCCCCTGGCTGAGGAGGGGGTTGGCCTTGTTAGAGGATCCTGTCTGGGGAATTTACCCTCAAACCCCCACTACAGGAAACACACCTAATGCTAACACTGCTAAATTTAGGTCTGTTGTCACAATTAGTGGACCTCTTTCTTTTTAATTTTATCAAGAAGTAAATACACATACCAGTGAAGAAACATGAGGGTGTTGATCACAGAGATAATTCTATCACAAAAACTTAGATAAACCTATACGAATAAAAAAAATTGATTTATTCATGTTTAATTATATATATAATTTGAAAAAATTGTGTATTGCCAGTTAATAACGTTTTTAGAAGAGAACAACATTCTTGAGGTGTTTCAGTCGGGATTTAAACCCCGTCACAGTACTGAGTCGGCGCTATTAAGGGTTTCTAACGACATTCTTTTAGCAACAGATGCAGGTCACTGTGTTGTTTTGGTTCTGTTGGATCTGGCAGCTGCCTTCGACACAGTAGACCATCAAATCCTTTTGTCTCGCCTAGAAAGCTGGGTGGGCATTCAAGGTGATGTTTTAAAATGGTTTAAAATCATACCTAACGGAAAGGAGTTTTTGCGTCCGTCTTGGACGTACAGAGTCCTGCAGGACACCTCTTACATGTGGTGTACCTCAGGGTTCTGATCTCGGACCTCTTCTGTTTTCATTGTACCTGCTTCCACTTGGATCAGTTCTCCGTAAACATGGGATTTCATTCCACTTTTATGCTGACGACAGCCAGATTTATATACCACTAAAGCAGGAAGAAGCATATTCTGCTCAACAGTTATTACAGTGCATTGAAGATATTAAGGCAGGGATGTCGTGTAACTTATTACATTTAAATCAGGAAAAGACAGAGGTTCTGTTATTTGGCCCAAGTGACATCTCTAAGATACATGTCAATTTGGGTGTTTTAAATGATTATTTGAAACGGACAGCAACGAGTTTGGGTGTCAAACTGGACAGCAACCTGACTTTTAATGCTCATATTAGTTCAGTGGTCAAGTCCAGCTTTTTCCATCTGAGACAATTTTCCAAGGTTAAACCTCTTCTTTCTCGCTGTGACTTTGAGATTTTAATCCATGCTTTTATTACAACTCGTTTAGATTATTGCAATGCTCTTTATGTTGGAGTTACTCAGAAATCACTTGCTCGGTTGCAGTTAGTCCAGAACGCTGCTGCCCGTCTTTTGACTGGTGCGCGGAAACAAGAGCACATTACTCCCATTTTAGCATCACTTCATTGGCTCCCAGTTCGTTTACGCATTGATTTTAAAATTCTTTTGTTTTTAAATGTCTTCATGGTCTCGCTCCTAAGTACCTATCTGATCCAGGTGTACACTCCACCTCGCTCCCTCAGGTCAACAAATCAGATACAGTTAGTCGTCTCCAAGACCAAGAGGAAACTGAGAGGTGACCGAGCCTTTTCAATCTTCGGACCAAAGATCTGGAATGAGTTGCCCCTGGACCTCGGACAGATGGACTCATTTTCCACTTTTAAATCTGCTCTTAAAACATTTTTTCACTTTGGCTTTTAATTGAGTTGGAATCTGGAGACTGTATTGTGTTTTAATTGTCTTATGTCTGATTATTGCCATGCTCTTTTACTAATTGTATGCTTTGTTCAGCACTTTGGTGAACCTTGTTTTGTTTAAAGTGCTTTATAAATAAAGTTGAGTTGAGTTGAGATAATTGTGTTTGATGTCAATTTTTTTTTTTTTTTTTTTAGAAGAAAGTTGCAAGCCTGGGAATGCTGTTAACTTCAGAACTTGGAGCCTTAGTAAAATTACTTAAACAATATTTAGTAAAATAAACAATTCTATTTTACAATTATTACGCTTTTTTATTTTTTTGTTCCTGAGTAATACATTAATAGAAAACATTTTTCTGTCACAAAGACAGACATCTAAGTAAACTAATGATATGTCTCAGATGAAGTTATTTTCTAATGCTGATTTATTTCAGTGTAAGACTGAAGATAAAAAGCCATATAAGTGGAAATCGTTTCTTCCACACAGTACAGTCCAGCTGCCACAACTCATTGCTGTCTGCACAAATGCTATATCACTTGCTAATGATGGTGTCAATACTTCAGCTTCAGTTTAATGAGAATTACCATTTTTCAGCATCTGTTTGTTGTCTTGTGTGCCTTCATAACAAATTAGGATCCTCAAGTGACAAAAGTCATGACAAAGTCATGCATGATAGATCTATCAAACTCTGAAATCATCTAAAACTAATCATTAGGGGATACAATTAAAAAATGATGAGGAGAAATGACAGACTACGGAGGACAAGGCTTTTTATCAACTTTCCAAAAATACTTGCTTCAGACTCAACATAAGTGATTGTCAACTGATGGCGAGATGAATTCATATACAGGAGCAATTCCATTTGGACAGGATATGTTGCTGCTAAAACCCAATTATCTTGGCATGAGAAAAAAATGTGCTGGACTTTGAAATGCATCAGGGGTCACATTCACTGAGTTTAAAGGTTCAGCACTATGGAGAACCTTAATTGTTGACATACAATAAATATTATGCACCTTGATCCATCCCGCAGCTACATGTAACAAACAAAAAGCTGCTATAACGTGAGAGCTAAACCTCTACGGATTACAAACGTAGTATACGACAGAGGTCAATCTGTGACAAAAGCTTACTGAGCTGGTAGTTGTAAAATGAAAAGAAATGTCTATAGTCCAACTCAAAATTCAGGTCTTATCTTCTTTGTTTTACCATCAGAAATCATAATTCCATTCGATATCTGTGTTTTTGAGCCACTGTGAAAAATCAAGATTATTCTGGCTCTGTCAGACCCGGTTCTGGCCTTGCATTGAAGTGCATCACAGGGAATCCGATCACAAGTGGCCAACACTAATGTAAGGTCTGAACACATTCCAACAGATGTTCAGATCTGATTACTCAGGACACATTTGAAGGTGGTCTGGGACACTTGCATCTTCATACTCTTTGTATTCCGAATACAAAGTGTTATGGATGAATTCAGGAACTCTAGTAAACTAATGTTATCAGCTTTGCTAATAAGTTGTACTTCGCATGCAAAACTATACACCAATTTAAGCTGTAATTTGAATTCTTCTTGGCGTTCGTGGTTTCCTTTTACCCTTTTTTGTGGTGTACCCAGCCTCTTCCAAATGTATTCATTCTGTCTTGGTAATATGTATGCTTAATTTTACACTTCTGCTCTAAATGTAATTTACACTTTTTTGTATTATGATATCAGATTTAATGAAATACACATGAATTTTCTGAGATATGGTTCTATTAAATTTTGTAGGTAATTTTCAAGCAGGAGTCACAAAAATAGGCAAAGTTATTGAACGAATCCATTACATATTCTCAGTGCTGTAGGAGAATATAAGTGAGCTAATATATTAAATGCTTCCTTTAAACCTAATTTGAGTCATTCATTTATACATCTGAAGTCCACTGAAGTGAGTTTTGAATTGTGAATCAGGAGTGCTTTGAAAAGTGACACTCAAACATTTTAAGTTCGCTGTTCATATAAAACACCTAGTGAGGTGAACCATAAAAAAAGAAGAGCGAGAGAGAGAAATCTTTAAAGATATGTGATCAAGAACTGTTGATCTCCATTAGACTAGAAAGGGATACAAAGTAATCTCAAAGGCATCCACAAGTCCACAGTTAGATAAATTGTCTGTAAATGAAGACAGATTACTGCTGTGGCTCCTTTTACTCAAAGTGGGTGTCCAGCCAAGATGACTCCAAAGGCACAGTGTGGAATCCTTAGTGAGATAAAGAAGAACCCACGGGTAACAACTACAGGCTTAAAGAACTCACTGGAACTGACTGGAACGTCTCTGTTCATACGTCTACCATACATAACTTATTGACAAGACCAATGCAGGAAACTAATGGTGTCTTATTAATAATAATAATGATAATAAACACTGAACCTCAAGTGTGTTTCAATTTCCATTTTCAGGGGGAAAGTGAATTCTTAAATTATCCTACAGGAAAATGTCAGGGTGGCAGTCTGCCAGCAGAATTTGAGTGAAGCAGCTGAACATTGACACTAGGTGTCAAAGTAAATTCTCCGCACTATGGCTTTAGAAAAATAATAAAACACTCCTTTGGAGTGCTCCAGTCAGAGACAGGATCTTAAACCCATAGCGATAGTGTACAATGACCTCAAAAGAGCTGTTTACACCAGGTATCCTACATATGTGTCTGGTCCAAAAGTGGCCACCAGTTCAGGTTTGAAGCCACTGCTTCCAACAGAGAGAAGATGTTTACTTACTTTTTCCATCAGCAATATGAATATGCAATTTATCTATGATTGTGATCAGTTAAACCACATTATGTTCATCTTAACCACAAATTAATTCAGAAAAACTCACTTATTCCAATAGGATTTTTTACTTTCTCTTGACAGGTCAAAACCTTATGCAAACGTTTTTCAATTTTCTCTTCTCTACTAACTGCACTTCTGTGTCACACCATTAGTGTATTTTCAATTACAATGCAGATTTGTTGTGAGAACAATGTGATTGTGGAGAATTTGACAGCATCGCATATACGTTTGTTTCTGGTTAATAGATAGGTGAACAAGTTGGCAAATATGAAAAGGATGTATTCCCACAATTAGATAATCATTAAATTATCCCACAGCTGTTAGTTCCCTCATTTTTCATAACTTTTATTTAACCATATCTGATATTTTCTTCTGTTTCTATTCTTTGAAGTCCACATTGCTTGTAAAAGGTTAAAACAAACAACCACAGAGGCAGCAGTCCAAAACAAACTGAAAGTAAACTCTTCAAAGAAAAGCCCAAACCTTTCTATCTGGAAGAAAAAAAGACCAATGTGGACTTTGGTTGATACATCGATCTCCTTCTCTTTGTAGGAGACTTACATTTAGGAACCTTGGTTTATTTAACTGGGAGATAACAGGGAATTTACATAAATTTACATGCAGGCAGTCAGACCTTTGCCACAATACAAAGTCATGACAGAAACGAGAAATTCACAGTCAGAGCTCTAGTAAGAAAGCATTACTCAACAACACAGAATCCAAGTTATTTTCTGTCCTAAACAGAGCTTCCCTTCTTAGGTTAGTTTTGTGCGAGTGAAGACGACGACTGAATGAAGGACCTATAATTACAAACACAAGTATGCTTGGTCGTCACTTGAGACAAGAAGATTATGTACCCGGAGATTTTATGGCGTTTCAATTGGGATGTCAAAGTAAGAGTCCTTTGAGATTGATAACTGATAACGGTTCACTCCATGCAGCCATTTTAATGTCTCCATTGGCATCCGGTTGCCAGGACCCCAGTGTAGAAGACCTGCAGTTAGACAGTGACAGAGTGCTGAGAGATGCAGCTCAACAGAGATGAGGGCTGTGCATTGGAAGTAATGTTCTCTAATTTAATAGTTTGTCTTTTCATTTTTCTCTTGATTTAACCTCCCTCTCCTGCTCTGATGTCTTTGGCATCATAAAATGTTGTGTTGATTTGTTATGCAGTATGTGATTAGATTCTGTTTTCTGTCTAATGCTCTACAATTAAAATGTCACCTTTAGTTTTGATATACTCTAACGTGTGACGACAAATTTCACAGTGAAGTGGAAACAGTGTTAATAATCACTGGACAGTTTCAGTAACTCACCAAGATATCATTTCTATTCTCCACTGGTGCTCCTGAATACTGGGATTTTAAACCTGAAAGTTGCATTTAAAGAGTAATTATCTATTTTATTTTGTTCATCTATCCATCCACTAATTTGCATGATCTGCTACAGAGACAGCATGCTAAAGAAGATAGGCCCAGACATTCCTCTCTTCCGCTACCTCCTCCAGCTCCTCTGGGAGGACACACAGGCATTTTCTGGCCAGCTAGATGCCCAAACAATATCTCAATGTGGAGGAGCAGCAGCTCTACTCCAAGTGCCTCCTGGATGACTGAACTTCTCACTCTATCCTTAAGCGAGAGTCCAGCTGCAGTCCACCCTGCAGAGGAAACTTTTTGCAGTTGTTTGTATCCACAGTCTTGTTATTGGCATACAAGTTTGGCATAGGTTTTACATAAGATGTCCTTCCTGGCACCAGCCTCCCCATATGGGCTCTCCTGCAGGAGGGCAAAATCATTTGGGTTGTTCAGGCTGAGCCCAGCCAAACCCATGGGCAAAGGCCCAGCAGGCAGCCACTCACCAATGAGGGCAACATGGTGCAGTAAAGAACAAGGAAAAAGAGGCGTCAAAACCATGCGTCGGAAAACCTATGGATGACATCAGGGATAGACACTCCAGATATTTCAAACGTCTATCAGTACAGATTTAATTACATCTGCTTTTGTGGCATGAATTAAACGTTGAAAACGCTGCCTTTACTTTTCATCTTTGCTCCTTGTAAATGCAGTCATCTCGTCATATTTTCAGCTTAGCATGGATCCTTTGTGATCTATGATACAGTGTGTTATCAGTGACAGTTTTGTTGCCTCTTACTGTGGGAGGACAAACTATTATATGTGAAACCAGTTAAAATTGTTTCTGTTTATGCATTACCTCTGCGTACGATGTGATCTGATCTTCATCTAAACAATAACGGCAGACAAACAGTCAAAACATCAATTCAGCATCCACAGTGCAGGTAGAAAAAGTAAGTGAACCTTCAGGAATAAAAGCCAGTTTAACGTTTTTTAGCAGTGATGACTTTAAGTAACCATTTTTGGTATCTTTGGATTAGACCTGTACAACATTCAGGAGGATTTTTTTCCACTCATCCTTACAGAAGTGCTTCTTCTTAGATAGATTTGTAGGATTTCTGGTGTGGACAGCTCTCAGTCAGTACATGTAGGGCTAAGATTGAGCCTTGACTTAGCCACTCTGAAAGGTATATTTGCTTTTTCTGAAGCCATTCTGTTTGTGTCATACATATGGCTGAGTAACTGCTCTTCCTGACTGGATTCCAGCTGCATTAATTCAACCTGCAGCTGGAATAAGAACGTTCTCTCCAACAGACCACACATGCCCTCACATGCTGGTGTCAGGACAAGGATATAAAAATCCTCACTTGTCCCACCACCTCTGCACTAATCACCAGGCTGGCATGTGTTAAGCACCTTGTACTTTTCAACTCTCCGAGGACCTGATGTAGGGATTCAACAACAAGAAGCTGGTGAAGAAGGCCCAGCACACTCACATAAATGCCTGCACCACTAAGGAGAGAAAGGACCTGCAGAGGATCATCAGCGGTCCCCTTCCACCCTTGGATCACTTCGACTCTGCCCAGCTAAGAAGCAGAGCTGGAAAGATCTGATTGTGATCACCCTGGACAAAGCGTCTTTGGCTCACTGCCCTCTGGCAGGCTCAGGGTCACAAGAACAGAAAGACTGGAAAAACAGCTTCTTCCCCGGGGTTGTGAAATCTCTGCTAAAAACCAGAACCATCCACAATATGTTTCACTCTGCACCTAATATTTATCCTATTTTATACATATATGGACACTTTCATTACTTATAACCCTTTTAATGATGCATATGTATATAAGAATGTGTATATAAAATCATGAGAACATAACATGTTTATGTACACACACACACACACACACACACACACACACACACACACACACACACACACAACATATATATATATATATATATAAATACATATTACTCCTGCTTTTACAAGCACAATACAATGATATTTTACACACTGTGATGTAAAGGAATGCTGCTAAAGAAAATTTAATTGTATAGCAATGTACAATGACAATAAAGAATCTATCTAGCTATGATATTTTTACATATGTAGCTGAACTGCTCTCTTTGTAAATATACTGAACTAACTACCTAATCAATCAATGCCAAAAAGAACAGGACACATTCACGGGGGCGTATGGAGATTACCGAAGTAATGTAAGTGATTTCTCCCTTTTTGCTCGATTCACTCTGTGTGCTATACCTAGAACTCTCATTCAAGGATCTCACTATGATTGAGTTTGGCTGATTGTTGAAGACAGACCCGGGGCAGGTGAGGGCATGTGGCTTTGACATCCCCCTTCCAAACAACTACTTCGGTATTGGAAGCTGGAAAAGGGCCCACAAATCACTACATCAGAACATGAGCCCCCCTCCAATCGTAGGTTCTTTGGAGAATGGTACGGTGCGGTGATGGCGGAGCTATAGGCATCACATGATACAATCTGTTGATTAGTGGACAGAAAAACGTCACTGTCCACGACAGTTCAACAGAAGTTTTCTTCTCTTTTCAGTTTCTTCAACTTCTCTCATACGATGCAGCATGTATTGTACATACAAAGAACCAAAAGCCAAGCAGAACAAAAATGACCTGCTGCATGACCTCCGTTGTTGTTTGTAGCGTCACTTTTGTTGTTGTCGCACTAGTTTGATGCCATGCTAGGCATTTGGTCTAAACCCCACATGCTCAGTGGCGGACCATTCTAACCCTTCCGAACCGTACTGTCCGCTCAGTGGAAATGAGGATTTAGAGAAGTGATTGATGCTGCAGTTCAACCTGGTAAGAATTCCAAAATTATTTTCACACCATTCAGAGTTGCACGGTGGGAACGCAGTGAGTGGAAAGCATCTTAGATAGTCGTCTAAAAGGTGTGGAGACAAAAATATATATAATTTTTTTTTTAAATATGGACTCAAAGAAAAAAAACAAAAAAACATGTGTATATCAGAAGTAGATAGTGTTAGAAAAAAATGTTGCACTGCGATTTTTAATTAATGGATAAGTCCCATTTTTAAAGTGTTAATACAAACTTATGAAAAGGAGCCGCACGAAACCTTGCATGTTTACACGAGCACCTACCTCTACCAGACAGCATCTTTTGATTCCAGCAGTCTGATTGTGCTGGAAAGTTCCGGTCAAAAAAAGTCATTTCTCCCTATCGTCTCTCACCGGCTCAGGATGGGGGTTTAAATTAAATCTTTATTTGATACAATCTTTTGATTTGGTTTGCTAGACTCTTAAGGAATTGGGATTATCCAACCATCTAGCCGTCTGCTAGATGCTGTAATTTATGTTAAATGAACACATTTATAAAGAATTAAATTAATTGGATTGTAACCTGATGACCACAAACTGGATTTAATTAGTGCGCTATGATCCTGTCCACGCTGAACCTCTGCATTTCACCCAAAGAGAGCTGGGACAGGCTCCAGCAGATCCCTGTGATCCACAATAGGGATAAAGATAATGGGTGGGTTGATGGAACGTCGCTGGTATAAATATGTGCCCTGATTACCTTTATTATTATTGCAACTTGGAATTATTGAAATGAAAATAAACCAATTAAAATCCTTTTTAGTTGCATTCACTAAAATGTTACATTTAGCGCATTTTTCAGAAAAATTTAAATGTATAAACTTTAACTGCAGTGGGTTGTAAATCATCTTAATCTGATATTTGATTAAAAATTGTACAAAGTTATCAAGTGTATGTTGTTTAAAATGAGTAACTTTATGAAACAAGCTGAGAGTGAGTAACTGAAGAGTCTGTTCTACAAGGAAGAATGAAAGTAAAAATAGAAATTGCCCTTTAATTTCAGTCTCCTAAGTGACGGTGTAGGAGTCATTAATATTTAATCATGTTTACATGCACGAAATGCCTATACAACCAAAGCACTTTGTTGAAACTGATATGTTGAACAGGTGATTGGTTTTATTTTCCTCTCTTTACTTTTGTCTGTAGAGATGATATTGACGCTAAAATATATTTTCCGTACCTGTGTTGTTGTACGAGTATTATTGTGACAGATTATACGTTCTTGTAACACTACAGATATGTGTTTGGGTTGCAGATAATTAATTTTACAGATAATTCCTCATAACAATCTTGTTTACATGTCTATTGACTTCACATGAAAAAAAAAAAAAGAAAAACTGTTTGATGTAGACTCAAAAACAGACCAAGCCAATTACAGATACAGCTTTGCTTAATCAGATCCTACTGCAATTAATATGATTTATGAAAAGTGAAAATGCAATGTGCTATTGCCAGAAAAAATTATTAGCAAGGCAATGATGCACATACTAAGCTGGTATTTTTGGATGAGGGTAGATAAATTGAGTAACCTTTTATTTGCTGCTAGAGTTTTAATTGGACTGTGTACACTTGTGAAAAAGAATGTACAAACAACAACTGTTGTCATTTATGACATATTTAGCAAAAACTCATCTAAAATTCAGAAGGAAATGTGAAAAACTAAATATACTCCACGATTTAATAACTTAGAATGACTTTTAGGAGCAACAACTCAAAGTAATTGTTTTTTTGTGTGAAGTTGTCAGTCATTCAAATTATAGAGGAATTTTAAACCCACCGTTGTAAATACATTCCTTACGTTAATGTTTACAGGCGCAGGTTTTCTGAGGGTATGCAGATACGATGGGTATGGTTCAATTTGAGGTGAAGGTTTGCAGATCACTGCGCAATTGGGAGAAATCTCGTATTTCTGTTGTCTTGATTGCAGATGGCAGCATCTAGGATCAACACTGCTGCTCGGTAGCCCCATTATCTGAGATAAACCATCAGTGCCAGTGGTGAATTCATGTCATTTAATTTGAGCTCGTGCTCAAACTTAACCGAGGCTGTGTTGCTGCATAATGATTGGAAAACCCGGCCTACTCTCCAGCTTATGATCTTGAATGACATGCTCCCCCTGTACCAGGGGCTCCCCGGTATAACTTTAGGTAACATTAGCAGAGTCAAAAACGTTGTTCCTTTGATTTACCTCAGAACAAATGTTGACATCTTTATTGATCTTCTTGATGTTGTATTTACAGCTTAATCCAAAAGCACATTACAAATGTTTTGAAATTTCCCTTCAGGATCCTTTTTTTAAATTAGGACATGGAATAAAATAAACTATTGCGCAACCTCTTAAAATACCTGGACACAATATTACAAGTATCCCAGACATGTCAGTTTATTTCTTAATTTGATATAAGCTCCATGAAACAGATGCAGATTCAGGATAATTTTTCTATGGTACTGAAAGGTCCAGACATCCAGTCTTCAGCTCTTGTGTAACTGATAAGCCTAATTTGGCTGTATGCTGTCAGACAAAAGACTGCACATTTGTCTCTAACATAGTCTGGAATATAGAGAAGTTCACGGACAGCTCATGAAATTTTGCAAGATATAATTTAAATTCTGTAATTGTAATGCCACTAACTTTAACATTCAACATTTTAACTGGAGCCAGTACAGGCAAATAGGTTTTTGGTGTTTTTCAGTTCTCTGATCAGTGTGCAGTCTGATTTTAAACTGGTGAACTTAATCAAGAATCTTGCGCAGCAGAGAAGGTCTTTTGTGCCACTGGAAAGGTCAACCATCCTGTGTTGACAACAGTGTTGCCATGAGCTAAGTATTGTGGCACTGCCACTTATATTAGGATTTCATTTCGACTGGCAAGATAAACCAGTAAATGGGTTTTTCCCTTATTAGCCCTGATGAGTTTAAATGCTCTACCCCATACATATTTATGTATCATGTATGTTATTCTATGCTGACGTGCCAGGTGCAGATAAAGTGACTAATCTGTCATGTTATGCATAGAAATGACCACACCAACAAAGCCAGATGGTATAAATGTGACACTTCTGAAAAACACACATCAGGGAGTCTACACGGGACCTGCTCCGTGGCAAGGCATCAGGATTCCATCACGTTATAAATCATCTGCCTCTTTTGGAATATGATATTGTTTCATAGTAGTTTATATTACTGTGGCTCTGTGGAATATAAACTTGCTTTGGCAGCATCGGCAATCTGTTAAGAGGATTCCAAACTTCTCGTTTTTCGCAGCTTGGGTTCTTTTTTTGTTTCCCTTTTGGAAAGACGTTTTGAAGAAGATTTGACTGTTCTGGAAGCCTGCTTCCTCTAAGGTTTGTGGATGACACCCCAATAGAGGGGGGAAAGAAAAAAAGTATATTATTGGTTTATTGGCTGGGTGATTTGAATCGTGGGTATGTCCTGTAAAGTTTTGTTCACTTGGCAAGAAGCAACTTCTACAGGACTCCAATGTCACAACACATGAATATTTATTCACAACCCTTTCTCTTCTTGTCTGAGCGTTCTAAACAAGTCCCTCTAACCCAGTAAACCATACTGCGGTGAAAAAGCCACAATAACAGCTCTGAGCTCTTGAGCTACTCCTGTCTGTGCATTTTCCTCAGTCTCTTAAGGTTAGTGAGTATTTTCAGACAGGATCCAACACAGGACTGAAGCAAGTGAAAGAGAAGTGATGTATTTTCACTGATAAAGAAATGCAGATATCCACTTAACAGTCCTCAGTTTTCTGTTACTAGCAGGACCCCAAGTTTAAGTGAGCGGCAAGGAGTTGCAGGCTTTCCTGAAGCTTGATTGTATGGCTTAACCGAGTCAGCTGGGCTGGTGGTGGTAGTACAGGGCTTGCTACAGATTTCCCAGAGGATTAAAATAACACTCATGAACCAGCATACAAAAAGGCACAACTATAACGCTTCCAGAGAGTTCCTTGCACCTTGGCCAGCATGGTCCTGCTTGATGGAACAAACAGTCTGGCAATAAGCTGGAAGACGACTGAGGCTTATATGCAGCTGCCACCAGATGAGCACAGGTGTGGACAATTAAGAAATCGCGGCCACTAAGGGGCAGAATCCAGATCCAATTGGTCACACTCACATTGTATTGTTTGCTCCTTCACCAGGGACCAAAGCACATTTGATTTTTCCATGTAACTGACATGAGTACCTGGAGAAAACTTACACAAGCACAAGGAGAACATGCTGTGAGGCAACAGTGCTAACCCCTAAGCCACCATACTGCCTAAAAAAACAGAAAGTGGGAATTCTTTAATGAAAGAATTTTTTTTTCTGTTAAGAATTCATTCTTTCAATTACGGGCATATTTACCTTTAAAATAAGGTTGATAGTGCAGGACAGTCATATTGAGATATGGAAAGACATCGCATAATCACCACAGTAGTGAGTTAAACTGGTGGCTGTGATGCTTTTATCTTCATAAATTCATATAACCGAATTAAATTCATAATATTAATTTAAGTAAGTAATAACATAAATAATATGCTTTTACTGACAGGGGCCTTACTGTTTTATGAATGGCATTGACAATAAGAATGTCCTTCAAAAAAACGGGTTATGCTACTTTTTAATGGTTCTGTTGACACCCGGATTAAGCTAAACCAAGTAACTGATCAGAACTGTTACCAGGTTCGAAATGTTTTTAAAGATATTAGCCAAATATCCAGCAACATTAAAATAGCCATTAGCTTTATTCATTGTCTGCAGATGATAACATAGCACCGTAATGCTATTACTGCAATAAATCCATACTTATCTGATTTCACTTTGTCACTGATGCCATTATTTCAACAATATATGTTGAGAATATTGAAGAAACTTGATAAGAACAGAATCTCCTTCAGAACTAAGAACAAAAAGAGAAACAAAAAGATTTAACATTTTTCATGAACAAAAAAAGAATGGCAGTTCTTATATAGATATGGATTTTAACATCATCCATATTAATACAAGATTATGGATTTGTTAATGTTCTCTACATTTGGATATACAATTTAGGCAATAATAGGTAAATTCTGGGCACCCTTGGTCCCCCCTGTAATCTCATATGGGAACCACTGCTGAAGAACTGATATTTTGAAATCACATCTTGGCCCAGAATTCTCAAAATCCTATAAAATTTGGACTGATTATTGACATAAAAAAAATCTTGTTTCAAGCTGCGAATTAAGTTTTATAGCAGACGGAGGAATTTTAAAATTGTATATTTCAAATACCTATACATTGCCTGCTGGGTATGGTGAAGTGGACACAATGTAAAGGTACTTCCATTGTACTGTCCACTTCATGTCCTTTGGAACAAATGTGAAAGGTACATGACAAGAAAACTAGTGTCCGTTTCAGTATATCTTCACATGGTATGTTGGGTTTGTGAAGTGGACACCATTAATATGTACTGTCATTGTATGTCATTGATTTTAAATACCTCAGAGCCAATTTAATGGTACTGTAATTGTAAGGGTATGGAATTTCACTATACCTTTACAGCATGTGTAATGCAAATATCTGACCCAAAAGCAAAACCCTCTCAGGAGGCAGAGCGTTTTAAGGAGTTTATTTCTGAAGATATGAATAATAGTGCTGTGTCTGGGTGTTATGTGGCAATGATGAAGATCCACCAGGGAGGAATGAATGGGATCTGGGAGGATGGGTCCAGGTGGAGGTAATCCAAGATGAATGTTGAGTTGTTGGAAGGCAGACAGTTTATGCTGTAGCTATGGAGGGGAAAGAAAGAGGAGCCTTGAGAAGCCAGCTGTGGGTGAGGAAGTCCAAAATCTTCACGGATGGTTTGCAGTTGGTCAACAGAAGCCAGGAGGGTGCAAATATTAAGTCCAGAATGCAGGTTGAGGCAACCTTTAAGAAACACAATGATGGTTAGTTTAAGGAACAGGTAAATACAATTGAAGCGCAAAGGAAACCATACAGGGCTTGGCAATACCACAGTACGATAACACTCTGGTGCCAACAGGCTCTTCTTATCCTCTGTCTGATGACGCTTGATGATCCATGAAATCCACCTGCCTGTAGAGCTGCTGCTCCATGAGGCCCCCTGGTGGAGAGTTGCAAGGATTGAGAGGCGAAACTGCACAAACTCATCCTCAGATCCCAACATGGACACTGTGAACAAGTGTGTCCACTTCAAAATCCTTAGAACCAGGTATGTGAAATGGACACCGGTGTCCATTGTATTATACTTTTACATTGTACAATGGGAATGTGAAATGGACACCATGTAAAGACACTGCTGTTGTTCTTTGTCCACTTCAAGTACCTTAGAATCAACGTAAAGGTATTGGAAATTGGCAGTCCATTAACCATACCATTACATTGTACATTGGATATGTGAAGTGTACAGCATTCAAATGTACTGCCTTTGTACTTTGTCCACTTCAAATACCTTAGAATCAATGTAAAGGTACTTCAATATGTATGGAAAGGTATTTGATATGGACTCTGGTGTCTATTGTATGGAAAAGTTTGTGAAGTGGCCACCAATTGTATATGCAATTGCACTTTGGCCACCTAATGTACCTTGAAAGCAGTGTTAAGGTATTTGAATTTGACAACAGCGTTCATATCAAGTAGTTTATATTTGCTTCTTGGTTATTTGAATTTCTTACTGCATTCAAGGTATTGTCATTGGTCACCCAACTCTCCCTACCTCAGCTCCCTCCATGTGTACAAGGTCACTTGAGAATCATGGGAGTGAAGTAGGGCAGAGTTCATTTCTTCTTAAGGCCCGGTCCCTGTAAAAAGGCCTTGTCCCTGTAAACCTGAAAAAAGAAACCTGAGTGTGATTCGTAGATGTTTTGTCTCACCCCATAACTGGTACAAATAATCTAGCAAGGACAGTGTTTTTAAAAAAAAATCTTTTTTACATTATGTCTATGAACCAATCATACATGAGCTGACAAGAACTGATTAGCTGATTAGCCAACCTTCTGACTGTGTTTCTCATGTATTAAAGAGCTGTATTGAATATCATTGCTTTATGTAACCTGCCCAGAACTAATTATAATTAAAAAAAGAATTTTACATCTGATGAGTTGGTACAATTCTATTCCTTTTTGGACTACTTCTCAGTTGTTGACCTTTTTAATTGAACATGTGCATGAAAGCACTGTTAATTCTTAACAATCACAAGTTTAAACTGCACTACCTTCTTATAAAAGAAATCTGAGAATTTTCCTAAATTTGGGTCATGGTTTGTCACTCAGGTGTGATGGTGAGTCCCAAAGCCTGACAGGTGAGACGCGCTGCTTTAAAGGGAACAGGGAGCTGCACATGCATAAGCCTGCTCTTTATTAGAGAGCACCTTTTCCTTTTGTGGCTCAGCAGATGCTGTGAGCCACCAGGACCATTATCAGTAAATTACTGGCCATCTTGTACTTGTTATCTTTCAAATTTAATTTGAATATATTATCTTTTCAACCTGCAGTGTCACATGTTTTGCTCAATTAAATATTTCCTGTTTTCTGATTAGATTTTGTAATCATTTATCATCTTTTAGGCCTAACCATTCTATCCATCTATCCATCCATCCAGCCAGCCAGCCCATTGCACGACCATATATAGATAAACAACTATACACACTCACACTTATGCCTACAGGCAATTCAGAACCTAACATACCACACAGAAAGATTCATACCAGGGCCAAGAGGCAAACCAGGAATGTTCTAGCAGTGAGGCAATAGTGCAAACAATTTAAGTGTCTTTATTAACAGATATTTAAACATGTTTGATCTCCGTCATATTCTATTAAAAATGTTTTTATATAGCAGTTCATATGTTCAAATGTAAGGCCAAGCAGAAGTGGCAGAAGTCTGGATGCTGAAGGAGGAGTTGCGGGACTTGTTGAAAACATCCCATGGCCTGGATGATGATACTCAAAAAATCAGTGACATAGTGGCTGCCAGCAGTCAGATTTTCAGAGGTACTTTCATTCTTCAATTTGTTTCACATATTTCATTAGAACACACTCCCATTTATATTAGAATTAATAGTACCGGGGTGCAGGATAGCTCACTTGGTTGGCTGAGCAGGTGCATAATATCCAGAGGCTATCATCCTTGTGCAAGCAGTCCAAGTACTCCTGGGATGTGACTCCTCAATGCATGTCTTCCCACCTCTCTCTGCCCCAAAGCCTCTGTCGCGTTACTTTATACTAAAGGTGACTAGAGCCATAAAACCTTTAGAGAAAGGAAATCTAAACTATATAACCTTATTGGTCAACAATCCATTTTAATAGAAAATGGTACTCAGGATTATCATTAACTTCTCCACACTCCCTTTGTGTTACTCCCTTTCTCTTTTTACCCTCATCTCTGTATCTGTGTCTTATAAACTCTTCTTTATTCTGTTCAGCCTAATTTCTTCTCCTTACGACCTGCATCTGCCTGCTGTCTTCCCTTTGTAAGCTGCTGCATGCCAGGGCAGATATAGCACACAGATGTTAAGGCTGACAGGAAAATGAGTGTAATCTCCACACATTCTGCTGTCTTAGCATGCAGACTTTTTTTTAGAGACATTCTCTACTCTATTCTCCACTTCTCCCATCTTCATCATTTTTTGTCTGCTATCAACACAAATCAATTAACCAATTGGCTGCTGCTCCACTAATGTTGCATGGAGAGTGTTAAAAAACAACAACAAAACTAATCATATCAGCGCCACTGGCCCCAAGGTGAGCCCGCCCACCAGGCTGCCAGTCTGCCAGATATGCCAGACTGCCAGTCCAACCCTGGTGTAAGTGGCACTGCTTTTGTTTCTGGAGACACTGTAGGCTGCAAAAACGCTACATATGATGTATGTAATACCATCAGGAAACCCAAGAGACAACAGCTACAGATTGCAAATAGACAGGGTAATCTCCTAGTGAGCTCAACGAGTTCTATGCCCAGTCCGATGGCCTCAACGCTGACCAACTGAGATGGATTCTACCAACCAAAGTATCACCAAGCTCTCACTGACATCGGCTAATCTGTCCCTCTCCGTGTCTTCTGTGTCCACCTGCTTCAGAGCCATCACCATAGTGCCATACTGACAAATTAAACAGACAAATAACATAAATGATAACCAAAGAGCCCAGAACCACTTCCTATGAGATTAAAGGTGAGCGCCAAGGTCAAGGTACAGCAGTGTCACATGGCACCATCCATTACTGTTTGAGCCAAAGTGGACAGCCGAGGAGGATTCAACTGTTGAAAACAAATCATAAACAAGATGGACCAGAATTGTCCAAATGCATATTGATAAGCCACAAAGCTGTTGGAAGAATGCCCTTGGGAAAGAGAAGACAAAATTGAGCCTTTTTGTAATTTACATCAGACCTTTGTTCACAGTTTCAAAAATGAAGCATTCAAAGAAATACACACTGTAGTTACTATGAAACATGGAGGAGGCTCGGTTATGTTCTTGAATCTGTGCAGGTACAATGAAATATCAAGACTATCAAGTCATTCTGGGGTGAAATGTGCTGCTGTCAGAAAGCTCGGTTTCAGTTGCAGATCACCGACAGACCCCAGAAGTCAGAGTTGATATTTGGTATACCTTCCAAACGCCTCCGTTATTTCTGCAGGTGTGCAGTGGTGAGCATCCTGACAAACTCTATTACTGTGTGGTAACTGCACTGTAGAGGACAAAAAGGCTCTCCAGTGTGAGGTTAAATCTGCACAATTCATCTGTGAAGCAGCCCTCCCATCACTTCAGGATATTTATACGACCCATGGACAAATAGGGCACAGAACATCATTAATGACTGCACCCGCCCAGAACACAAAGTATTCTCACTTCTGCCATGTAGGAGATGCAACAGGAGTATGAGAGCCAGAGCAGCAAGACGCAAAAACAGTTTCTACTCAGAGGCCATCAGACTGCTGAATGAATCTGTCAAACACACATGGTTTCTGTGAACCACGCACCTGCACTTTTGTACAGTAAAACACAATGTTATAAACATAATTAACACTGCACATTTAATTATTGCACATTTGATTTGTTGTAATATTGTACATCCTTATGCATGTTTAGCTATTTATAAACAATATTTTCATGTCAATCTGCACCCTATTGTATACTTTTTAACCACTGTTTTATGCTAAAAGTACACCTTAATGTATTTAGTGTAAAATCTTTGTGTATCCAGTGTTTTTTTTTCTTAAAAAATAAAACAGCCTGTAGTTCTAAGTGCAAGAAGACTGGCAAAATAAGTTTCATTTCTCTGTACGACCGCTGTGTTGGTTCTGTGCATATTCATTAAACCTTTTGAATACTGAATCTGGAATCAAATGCATTTTGAGTGAACAATTAATATATGCACAAGATACAAAGGTCAGTTACGCCAGTGTTAACTCACCTCGACCCAGTAGAATCATGACAGTCTCTGAATAAACATCTGATCATGGTTTTACATGCGGAGCAAAGCTTAAGGATTTTATTATAATCCTTTTTTCTTTTTTTACAACAATCCAGAGGTGCCAACATTTATTTATGCATTTGTGACAGCATGCTAAAGCATTGCTGTTCATTAAATACAGATAACAATGCTGTGACTTCCTCTGTATTTTTTTAGTTATTTTTGTGTGTCTCTCTTTTCAGTTTGAACTTGTTTTTTGAAGCTCAGCCCAATATCATTTTATTCATAAGAGATCTATTCTAACTAATTATCTTCCAAATAATTTCTTTGGGACTATCACGATTTTCTTCATCCTCCTCCTCCTGCTCATCATCATCATCATCATCATCACCATCATCATCATCGCTGTGATAGGACTGTTGTTCTGCCTAAGTGACTCCATTTAGCCAATTAGCTCTTGCTAGAAAGTACTCCTATTATCCCCCCACATCCTACCCCCTCCACCCCTCTCATGAAAGAAAGCCAGGCAGAGGCATTTGCTGGCTGATTATACTACCGTGACATTCAACCATATGACTGTGTAGAGCAACAAAACCTCATAAAACATATAAAGGGAATGAAAGTCGACAGTCAGTGATAGAGCGAGAGAGAGGGGGAACGACAGCAAGAGGACTGACTCCATTTGCCCTTGCTTCCATGCGGCAGTTTTTACAATAACAATTAGAGTGTGTGAGATATAAAAGCTAATGATCAGGTCTGTCATATTTGCATATGCAAAGAGCAGTGGGCTGATTGCTTGCATGAAACAGCACTTAGAGAGCATAATTAGAGGAGTCTGGCGGTGATGTCAACTGCCTGAACAGTGGAGAGATTCCCTCTTAATGAGGCTTGTCATGCCACTCTCTTCCTGGAGTCTCTGCTCCATGATCTGACAGACACACATAAACACACAAGTACACTCTTTAACCCCACTCTGCGGTCTGTAAACACAGTTTAGAACACCTTTATTTTAGTCGTAGGTATTTACAAGGAGAAACAACCCATGAAATTTTCAGAAATGTGAAAAATGTATGCTCGTTCAGTCATACGCGTCTGGGCAAGTTAATTCATGAAGAGGTCCAACCAGATCTGGAAATTCAGTCCAATTACAGGCCAAGCGGCTTAAACAGAGCTCATTTAGATGTTCTCCACTTTTTATCACTAATGGGACCTGATTGCCTCATTCCTTTTTTTCTAAAAAAAATAAAAAACTGAAAGTGTTGGAAAACAAATTGTTTATAAATAAATCTATCTCCCTATTAAGATTCTTTTTTAGTCTATTCATCAGCTGAAGATGTTTCTGGTATTAATTCCAAATAGATGAGACCACAGCATCTTAGTCGATGTCAAACTTTGCAAAGGCACACAGACCAAGCTCCCATTCTCGTGGCTGTAATGGTTATCATTTATGGATGTCCATCACTGAAAAATGTATTGCCTGCACAATGACTTCAAGCAACAAACTGCATCAATAAAGTGAAAAATTCATATTTGCATGAAGGGTTTCCATCCATCCATATATTCATTATATATATAGAACTTTATGCTGTAATGGGAGCTGGATTCTTTCCCAGCTGACATTGGACCACAGACTGAATACATCTTGGACAGTGTGGGTTACAGTCTAAGTGTAACCTTATACAAATCTCATCACTGGCACCCCATAAAATCTAAGGAAAAAATCACAACACTTGTTAATAAAAAGTAATATAGTCTACTACATATGTAGCTTCAAAACAGCACCAAAGTTTCAGAAGTGCCCCAAACATGGCAGTTCTCTTTGTTTGTTTCCAACATATCTGACTGAAATGCTCAGTCATAATCCCATCCATCCTTGTCACTCCTCAAGAAAATCCTTTTTTCAACTTTTCCATCTCCAGCTCTGCTTCTTGTCGCTTGGCCGGTTGGTCTCGAATCCATCTTCACTCTCACTTCTAGTCTTCAGTCAGAAATAACTCGACACTGCCTACATTCTCTTCTCTCTTTACCTTTTTTTTTAACACTCACAATGCTGTCAACAGTTTACAAGTATTTAAACTCCTGAACCTTTGTCACCTCTGCACTTTCCATCCTCACTGTTCTACCTGCTTCTCAGGGCCAAACATTGATGCAGCACCATCTCCAGCTGAAACCCATCTGTTACTCCTACTCCACACCTCACTTCTGTCATTTGTCCAGATTTCCTCATGCATTACCACAAATTCCTCCCTTGGCACTCTGCTTCGTGAATGCTGATGGAGAGGCACATGGAAGGCCAGAAGAAGACACACTGTTAGTATTGAGACAACACTGTAGTGGTCTTGCTTGGCAATAAAGTATACAGTTGTTCACAAATTGTAACCACTTAGCAACGCTCCCAGTACTCTTTCCAATTTTGTGGCACATCAGTTTTATACCTCTGCAGGTACTAGATTTATGCACATCACCCTTGGTCTTGAAAATCTGCACTGGTATCCTTTCTTTTCATTTTTCAGGCTTTCATTCATTCTTCAAGACATTGTTGAACAGTCTAGTTAAATAATCCAACCCTGTCTACCCTAAACACTTCCATACCTCCACCAGTAGGTTATCATGACCGAGTGCTTTTGTCGTAATTTATTCTCTTCATAACTGGTCTCACTTCAGCCTCACTGGTTCTTGACACTTCTTGGTCTACAGGTGCTGCTCCTTCCACCCTTCTCTATCTCATTTTCTTCATTTATCAGTTACCCAGAATAGTCTTTCCATCTTGCAACCTCACACTCCTAATTTGTAAGAACATTTCTATCTCTGTCCTTAATCACCCTAACCCACTGTATATCATTACCATTTTGATCTCTCTGTCTTACCAATCAGTACAAATCCTTCTCTCCTTTCTTAGCGTTCAGGTTATCATACAATTTATCATAAGCCTCACAATTTGCCTTTGCTTTGTGACTTTTTGCTTTGTGCTGCATTTCTTTATGCTCCTGCCTACGTTTGTCATCTCTCTTGCTATTACACTTCTGCTTTGCAAACACTTTCCTATGCATATTCTCCTGAACCTCCTCATTTCACCACAAACTCTCCTTATTTAACGTTATATGGCGCACTAAGAAGCTTCCCATCATTTTCTCGTAACGTTTACTGCTGTTGTCCAGTCATCCCACAGTTCTTCACTATCTCACTAAGCTTCTCTAAATTCCTCCCTAAAGTTAAGCATTTTTCCTCATTCAACTTCCATCACATGATCTCCTGCTGTCCCTTTGCCTTTGTCCCTTTCTGTACCACCAGAATCATCCTAGATACTATGGGATCTTCTCTGGATACCTTTGCTTCTGTCACCACCTTGTAGTCTCCAGTCGCTTCCTGATTGGTTTTTTTGCAAAGCATATGGTCTGCCTGCATCCTCTTACGCCAGCTGTTTTTCTTTGTTCCTGCTCTTTACAACACACGTGCCCAACCCCCTTCATCTCCTCTTTTACCTCTTTTACCTCACATACATGACCATTAAAGTGTTCTCCAACCACTCTTTCACCTCTGTCAATGCATTCAGTCACTTTATCCAACTCAATCAAGAAATTCTCTTTCTCTGACAACCTTACCCCTTGAATTTCAGTTTCAAAGTTTATGACCCTTTCTGAGATTTGCTTTACCTCCAGAACACTCAACATTCTCTCCCCAGAATCATCCCTACACCATGTCTCCTCCTATTTCTCCATGGTAAAACAGTTATGTTCCTCCTCCAGGTATAAATACCTGCCTTGTCTGCATAATATCAGCTTGTTCTTTCTTTAAGTCATTGTGCCCATGTTTAAAGTTCCAACTTTTTGCTCCTACCTCTATGCCTTTTTCCTCATCTACCATCCTGACACGCTTTCTCAATATCTCTCTTCTGTAGGTGCATGAAGCAAAGGTTTTGTAATAACTTCACCTACCTCAAATAATTAAGGTGAACTTTATGGTTGTTTGTTGAAAAAGCCATTGAAAAAGCCAGTGGACCTTATGGGTCAATGAAAAATAGGCACATGCGGTATGAAGGCAATGCATACAATTGTGGTTTTCAGAAACAAAGTGGCAACATATTTTCCCATGCAGTGTTTCACTTGGGTAAATCAAAACAACTGCCTTTGTGATATCTCAGTACCAGTCCTGACATACATACCTCCCATTCACCTTGCTACAAATTGTTACTCTATATTGCTGTGCTGACTGACTGAGTCCATGCGTTTGAGAGCATCTTATTCTTTCTACTGCACATAAAGCTATTAAAGTTCTCTTTTTTAACTGACTTCAACTAAGTCATTTCAATTATATAGCACACCTAGCAAAGGCTGCACATTTACTATGAAACACAAATAAACATTTTTGTTTTACTGACATGAACACCGTAACATATTTTATAACTAGCACAACTTGTTGACAGTTAAGTATCTTAAGCTTAGCAGCATGACAATCATGTACAAAAGTGAGTACCCCCTCTTTTGCTCCTGTTTTTTGTGTAAAAACACACATTTTGAATATTTTGGTGGTATAGAGGTCCACAGAAATTCATGTATCAAAAATGATACATCTGGCAATATAGGGTTATGCATCAAGAAAAATGGGAAAAAATACAATACCTACACAAGTATGTGACAGACCAATAAAGTCACACAAGGGGACAACAATTGATTTCTGCTAAAAGTGGGACTGGTACCAGCTGAATTATAGAAGTATTAATTATTGCAACCCCACTATCATGTTCATATTCATTTAATTTTTTATGTTGTTTATGTTACAGAAAATTAACTAACATCTATATTGCCTGTGTTTGTGTAATGCTCTCATGCATCTGACAGACTAGTAATTTATCCTTTTTAATCTTCATGAACACTTGCAGCCAGTGCATCCAGTCATTCTTAATGCATAAACACACATAAACACACACAGGTATATACAGTACACTATATTGCAAAAGGTATTTGCTCTCCCATCCAAATAATCAGAATCAGGTGTTCCAATCATTCCATGGCCACAAGTGTATAAAATTAAGCACCTGGACATGCAGACTGTTTTTACAACTATTATTGAAAGGATGGGTCGCTCTCAGGAGGTCAGTGAATTCCAGCGTGGAACTGTGATTGGAAGCCACCTGTGCAACAAATCCAGTCGGGAAATTTCCTTGCTCCTATATATTCCACGGTCAACTGTCAGCTGTATTATAAGAACATGGAAGTGTTTGGGAACAACAGCAACTCAGCCACAAAGTGGTAGGCCATGTAGACTGATGGAGCAGGGTCAGCAGATGCTGAGACGCATAGTGCAAAGAGGCCGCCAACTTCCAAACTTCATGTGGCCTTTACATTAGCTCAAGAACAGTGCACAGAGAGCTTCATGGAATGGGTTTCCATGGTCAAGCTGATGCATCCAAGCCATACATCACCAAGTAAAATGCAAAACGTAAGATGCAGTGGTGTAAAGCACGCCGCCACTGGACTCTAGAGAGTGGAGACACACTCTCTGGAGTGACGAATGGCGCTTCTCCATCTGGCAATCTGATGGAGGAGACAGGGTTTGGTGGTTACCAGGACAACGGTACCTGTCTGACTGCATTGTGCCAAGTGTAAAGTTTGGTGGAGGGGGAATATAGTGTGGGGTTGTTCCATGCTCCCAACTTTGTGGGAACAGTTTGGAGCTGGACCCTTCCTCTTCCAACATGATTGTGCACCAGTGCACAAAGCAGGTCCATAAAGACCTGGATGACAGAGTCTGGTGTGGATGAACTTGACTGGTCTGCACAGTCCTGACCTCAACCTGATAGAACACCTTTGGGATGAATTAAAGCGGAGACTGAGTGACTGCGCGACTTCACAAATGCGCTTCTGGAAGAATGGTCAAAAATTCACATAAAATACTCTCCTAAACCTTGTGGACAGCCTTCCCAGAAGAGTTGAAGCTCTAATAGCTGCAATGGGGGGACCAATGTCATATTGAACCCTATGGATTGGGAATGGGATGTCACTTAAGTTCATATGCTTGTCAAGGCAGGTGAGGGAATACTTTTGGCCATACAGTGTATGTATTCAATAAATTTCTAGATACAGTATTTTCAAGAAGTCACTGAAGTTCCTGAAACCTGATAAAAAGGTTCATGGCTGGTGCTCAACACCTCAACTGAGGAAACAAACTTTAATTTATATTTTAAATAGTTTATAATAATGAAAGGGTGTGAACGATGTTATATAACCAAGTATTAGCAATACGGTGTGCTGGAACACCACTACTTGGTTCAATTGAGAGCTAATAAAGCAATATGTGTATCAGATGAGTTTTAATTTTCAATCAGAACTTTGTAAAGTTAAAACAGAATTATCACTCTTTTGAGTGTTCAGTTCCAAACCACTTAACGTTGGCCTACTTAAACAGGAACTTACTCACTAGAGTCACAAGATTTGGTCCTCCAAGTGTACTTCTACAGCCTTAAATGTTGATTCATATTTCATCCCCAGCTAACAAATCTTTTTTCATTCTGACTTATTCTGTTAAAACTACTACAACTTCCTCCCCCTAACTAGGATTTCCTTAATTCTCGAAAGTCCATAGGTGGTATGAAGGTATTGCAACGGTTCATAAAAGCCACCTTGACTGTGTCCATTTTACAGTTTATTTATTAAATTGAACTGAGCTGTGTCAAAAAGGTTTCCCTAGCCCTATATTGGGCAAGTTAAATAACTTCCTAAAATAGGAAAATATAAATAATAAAATACTGAAAAGAAAAGTTGCAACAAAAAAAAAAAAGATCCGGTAATGTTCTTAAATTACCCTCTGGGTTGACATATTTAAATTCCAAATAATTTATTGAGGGCTCTGTGAAGAGCTAAATGTTACAGATTTAAGCCAAATACAAGTTAGATCTGCAAGCAAATGCAAGCAGATTCAAAAGGTTTTACATGTTAGCAGTGAGCAGATTTAGGCCTCCTGCAGAAAAGGTGTGTGGGAGGTATGTATCCTAGGAGTATATCTGAATGGAGGCGGTAGAAAGAGGCAGATAGCAGGCCAGGATACATGAAAAAAAAAAGATATCTATTAGGGGGGTTAGTTTAACTTTAAACAACAGAATTCACCCTGGCAAGACTTGAAGCTGTATTTTTATGAAGGGTTGTTATCGCAACAGGAAAAGAGAAGACCACTGGGCAAAACCTGCAGCACTTCCTCCACTTCTCTAATAAAATAGGTACATACACACATGCACAGCATCTTGATATCTTAGGGTTCATTTTGTTCTATTTTGTGTTTGTATCTGTATTTGTGCAGTGCACGTATGTCTCTGTGTCTGTGTGTTAAATGTCAATCTGGCTTCTGTAAAAACAAATTTCCAAACTGTTGATTTCGGTTTGGGTACTGCTATAATTTTTTTTTTTTTATCAAGTTAAACATATTTTTCTCATCAATTGTGTCTTTCTGCTGCTGTCTTACGTAAGGGTCCCCATGGGTCAATCTTTGGACTCCTTTTGTTGTCATTACGTATGTATTTATCTATATTAGTAAATATTGTATATGTACATTGTTATTGCACGCCTATCCTTTTAAAAATAATGGGTAGAAAAGTACTAGAACTGTTCTAAATAATGTATCTTGGAATTATTAGTAGTAGCTATAATAAGTTATCCTACAGATATTATAAAGAAAAAAAAATTAGCGCAAAATTACCTGGCAAGCACATGATGTAGTTGATGGTTTTATTCCTTTCTGTTTTATTTCTGTGGTTTATCACAATACTGAAGTGTTTGCGATCTGTGTATTGATGGTGTAAGGAAAGCAGAAACATATCGGTGTTCTGTCATGTTCATGATTTAGCATGTTCTCTCTCTTTTGTACTACTCTTAACTAAATTTAATAAAACTTAGGTTTTTCATAGGCAGTTTTGTCTCTTACTAAGAGCCTGCTGAGACATTGTCTTTTCAAACAGATGCAATATTTGGAAACGGAAAACGTATTTGGAACACTGTTTTCTAACTTAGGGACGTGATTGTTTATTTCTTGCACCTGTTACTTGGATCTGACCCTTCTACTCCTCTGTGACTAAATTATTCCCTAATGAGTAGACAAATCAATGAATTTGCCCTAATTTCATCTCAGGATAAATTAATAATAATAATAATAATAATGCTGTATTCCTGTCATCAATTCTGTAAAACAGTGCACAAAACCATATAGATAAATTATAGATAAGATATAGATAAGGTACGTTGGACTCCCACCCTGGTCACCAACTTCATATCACTTTATGGTACTATCTCACACATGAGCAACAACACAAAATTTATATCTACTGGCATTGGTGACTAAGAAATTCAAGAAAGTGGTAATGGACAAGGAAACAAGATAGGGTTTTAATATGAGACCAGTCAAGAGTAATTCTCAGACAGTGTCATAAAGGTAAGTCACCATGTCTGGGATTCTGTGTGCTTAAACTGCTAGGGAAAATCTGCTAAAAATCTGCCTTAAAATTGAAAATTGACTCGACTTGGACAAACTGCTTCCAATCTTACAGAAAAAAAAAAATCAAACACTAAAACACTGCTAAAACAGGGAATAAAAACAAGCCAGCTTCCTATACATGATTGTTGGCAGGTGGATTTAAATAGTGCCAGTAAACGATACATTCCTTCATCACGCGTCAGCTATAATTTTATTATCAATGGTATAATTTCAGATAATTGTAAAAACCAAGTTTTAAAATCATATTCACACTCCTACTGATCTGCTTGAGTTAACACCATCAATGAACTGTATGTTGGTATGTGTAACTAGACTTTTTCAGTATGTTTTTCTCCTTATCAATTCCTTTAAACTTCATCAGATCAGTCGCTCTTTATCAGCTTGTTGTGCCCTACTGTCCTTTAAATTAGCTGAAATTAAAACATAATTCATAATACCATGTCTTGATCTTCATGCTTCTGCCAATTAGAGACTAATATCTAATATTGCTTTTATTTTTCAAGTCCTTGAAAAAGTTGTCTCAAATCACCTAATTGCACATTTGTAGAGTAAAAGCTTGCTTGAAAAAAACATCATAGAATAGAGGGCATCACAGTACTGAATTTGTTTTAGTTAAACTTATAAATGACCCCATTTCTAAGCTCTATTTATCTTTGAAGATCCATGCCTCTATTCACACCTTGCATCAAAATGTGTCCTGAGAAATCCAATCATCAGAGGCCAGCAAATGTTCACACCTGGCATTAAGATGCGTATGCAAATGGTGCTGATCACATCCGATTGTCATGCACCATGTGCAAATAAATGTCAATTAATTTTTTCTGACAAACATCAAATCCTTCCTATTTTTTTCATCACCAAAGGCAGCCCCGTGCAACATCTAGCATATTCATCTTTTCAGACTATGAAAAGAACAAAAACCTCCCAGACCACCTTCAACTGCACCTTGAGTGATCAGTTTTGACTCTGTCTTGGAAAGTACGCAGACTGGCTTTGACCGACCATGTGATTTGATTTCATAAGACACATTTTAATACAAGGGGCCCATGACAGGGGCCCATGAAACAAATAGGCTGTAACTACAAACCTATATCAGAATGGATGACTTATCTTTTACTTTTAATTTAATCAAGACTGAAGCTTTTGGTTTTGGTCCCAAAAACCTTCCGTTTTATTATCCAATAAATTCTTTTGCTTCCAGATCTACTGTAAGGAGCCTTGGGGTCATATTTGACAAGGGTTCAATTCAAATATTAAACAGGTCTCCAGATTGACTTTCTTCTGCAACAATGAGGACCATCCTTTCTCGAAGTGACACTGAAAAACTGGCCCATGCATTTAATACATTAACGTTGGAGAACCGCAATGCCAGTTTTACCAGGTGTCTAAATAATACCCAAAATATCCTTCAGTTATACAAAAATACTGCTGCCAGACTACTGACTAATACTGCCAAGCAAGATCCCATCTCTCCTGTCCTCAACTCTCAACAGTAGCCACCTATTCCATTCAGAATACATTTCAAAATCCTCCTCCTCACAAATAAAACTCTGAATGGCCTCCAAATCTTAAGGAACGTGTTACTTATCAATCAACCAGAACCTTTTGCTCTCAGAGCACAGGCGTTACCATCATTACCAGGACTGTCAAAGTCCAGAATAGGATGCAAATCTTTTGGCTTTCGGGCTTCTCTCCTCCAGACGTACCTGCTGGTCTGCTGATATCCTCTCTGCTACGAAGACTAAGCACAAGACTCTAATTTTTGACAGAATTTTTAATTAATTACCTGATTGTATGCTAATTACTTTTAACATGCTCTTATATATTTTGTGCTCTTATCCTTATGTTTTTTTATTGTGTTTACGTTGGCAATATTTTAATTAATTCTATTTTTTTCTATTGCTATCTTTTGAATCTTCTTTATTCTGGTAAGAACGTTGTGTTTAAAATGTGTTTTGTAAATAAATTTGAGTTAAAGTGATTTGTTTCTCATGAAGTTAGAGCAATGATAATATAACTTAATAACTATAATTTTTTTTCTATAATAAAGACAGACTGGTACAAAATGACATTGCGTGTTGTCGTGGTAACATATTTTTCTTTTCTGTTGTCTGATGACTACAGCTATTGATAAGTTATTGTTATTCTACTATGTTGCTGTGATTACTGACCAGCAGGAGTTTATCAACTTTTTAAGAAATTAGGGATTCCTGGAAAAGGGAGTTGAATATCTCTAATCATGACATGTTAAATCATCACCAACATTAGTATTGACTTAACTAGAACAATATTTGTACATTTGTACCTTTCAAGCTGATTCCTTGTGAGCATTGCATCATATTGTTTTTCCTCCTGGTTCAGTGTAGAAAGAAGTACAAAGAAGCATCAAACCTTCAAACAAAACACACTGAAATAATCAAGTCCAAGAAAACAAAGCCATGCGAATGCTGAATACTACTACTATTACTACTACTACTACTAGTAGTAGTACTACTACTACTACTACTAATAATAATAATAATAGAAATAATAATAATAAGGTCATGCTTGTTCCTTGTCAAAGCTGTGATTCCATGCACAACAACAACTTTGGTCTTTGCTTGGCACAAAAGCATGATTATAATGGCATGTCAAAGGAGATAATATATTAATTATAATTACTGAGCTGTACTTCCATCCAGCTAAAATATGGTCTGTGCATGGTAGTGATCAGGGGCTCAGCTCCACAAATGTCTAGTATAATATATGACCTGAACCTCGATGCAGTTCTGTTCATTGCCTTATGTTTGTTAACAGCAGAAGAAGCTCAAACACGTATTCAGAAATGACTTATTTTATTCTTCCCTTGCATTGTGTGACTCAATGGTTGCTAAACCTTAAAACTCTTATTTTAGAATAGTTTTTACAGATATTTGCTTTGTGTAATCCAACAATTAAAATAGGAATACAGTGGTTTTGAGACTAGGGGTTAGTGGACTGCATTTTAAAATAAGTTTGAGGATGTCAGCGCTTCTTCCTCAAGCCCATACACACCCACAGTAAAAATGATCAGACCTTGTGATAACTAGTACCCCATTCACACAGGATTAAAATGATCTGTGGACCTATGGTAATTTGTAGTGATCAAGGAGGATATGTATGATTTTAATTCTGCCTGAATGTGCCATGTCTGTAATTTGTAAATTAAAAATTCCACAGTAAATTACAGACTTTATTCCAGCAAACACAGAGGTCATGAGATAGTTGTAGTCCTATTCAAATGTCAGTCATTTGGTGATAGCAGGTAGAATCAGAAATTAATCAACATAACTTCTCACGGAGACTTATAAAACAAGAAGCAGACAAACAAAAATGGCAAAACGAAACATGCGGCTGCATCATGCAGTAAAAAACGTTTTATCTTTCATAAAGTTTTAAACTTTTGGGGGTTCAACGAAAGCTTCAATTACATTAGTTAAGCTTACTATTACCGTGGCAACTCAAACACATAGGCCAAAACAACATTTTCCCATTTTAGTTTTTTACTTGCCAAACGTGTGACATGTAGACACACTAATGTGACACTAATGTGTCTAATCAGACACTTTTAACTCAATATTTATAATAAATAAAAAAGGTAAAGTTGAATAAAATGCAAGGCCTTAACTTCACTTCTGGGATCAAATACAGACTTCACTTATCCGGGGCAAATGAGCAGATGTTAAGACAGAGGTTGGGGTGTCATTTTAGAATTAGAGAGGGTCCAGAAGTAATTTTAGTCTAGTTTGAAGAGTACATAAGAGTAGTTTGTTCTTGCAAAAGAGCTTTAGACCCGTTTAGACTGTAAGACTTTACGCCAGTTCTGTGCAGTAGCTCAGCAGGGTAATAAGTGTTCCCACATCAAAAAAAAAAAAAAAAAGACTCAAAGTGTGATGCAACCATCAAAAGAATCATCCAATTGAAAAATATGACTTGACTTTTTGTATACATTACAATGATTTAAATACCTCCCAAAAATGACAGGACAAGAGCATTCTAATACATGTAAATGAAAACAATCATCATCAGACTACTACAGCACTCTCATAGTAAATTATTTGTATATTTTTTAAGATTTGGACCAATGCAACTATGTCATGCCAATGGTATTTTTGTTTAACAGAAGTTCAACAAAACTTGAATCATATTTCTGGTGTACAGTATCCAAACGAATTCACTGAAAGCATGCGCAGTATGCACAGGCAACAAAATGCTGAAATGCTAGGAAAAAAAAAAAAAACAAAGTCTAATTTCCTTGCTTGTTTATTTATTTGTTGCATCTGGAAAACCACTACAGTTGGAAAGGACGTGTAGCTAATCACATAAGGTAATTTGCCAGACTCAAGCAGCGTATAGTTTTATTATGAAGGGGGAAGGAAGTAGAAGCAAACTTGAAAAGACAGTTAGTGACCCCGTTGGCCAACCAATTATTCTGTTTAATATGGAGACACAAATGCATCTATGAATTATGCAAAATAAAAATGCAGCCTGTAAGTCTAATGTAACCCCACTGATTGGACCCAACTCTCACTCTCCTCTCTCTTTTTTATTTCCAGATGGAAGAAAAGCCCCTATTACAGATTTGATTACATCGTTTGCCCCGTGCGGTTCCCATGATTGAACGGTCGTGTGGATTCAATGTGGAAACACAAACAAAACATTAACAGTGTGAACTACTGCATAAGACGGCAGGGTGGCCTTCATGAATAATCAAAACATCACCATATTTAAACTGTAATAATGTAAAACCCAATGCTACAAGTGTTATCTCTTGATTGCATGTGACAGGAAATTAGTCAGCAGGTCAGAGAGTAGGAGACACAAATGTAGGAGTGCCAGAGAAAATCGAAGAATGCAAAAAACATTTATTTTATTTCATAGCCCAACCACATAATATTCAATCAAGTGTCACTTCAGACTGCGTACCAACATTTACAGCCGCAGCACACATGTGTAGTTGTATTACAATACAGGCTCAATAATTGTGAGGTGACCCTTAGTTTGTATGTGAGCTTTAATTTCTTTTCAAGCTCAACATTAGTGAGTGAAATGAAACTTTAAGATGCTGGGTTGGATGAGGCTTGAGATTCAGTCAATTCATGTAAAGGTAAAATATCCAAAAGGCCTCTATCCATCCATTTTCTATACCAGTTTAATCCTGTACAGGGTCAAGAGCAAAAGACATCTTTTTATTTTTTTCTTTTGTAAATGATTAACACGACCCCCTTTTGACAGGATAATATCAACGAAAAGCGAGGATGACACTGAGTGAATCATTGAAAGTATCCTTCAAACGGACTAGTTCATCTCTTGTAACAGAGCTTAATGTTGGGGTGATTGAAGGACTTCACAATTTTTGTATCTTGGCAATTAAGTTAAAGACCAGACTTAAAATTTTCTTGTCGATTATTGATAATGATTTAAGTTAAGATTGGGTTAACTCGAAGACATTGCTCTCCATGGAAGTGCGTGGAAGCAAATCAGTTCTTGTTTCTACTAGTTGGCAAGTCTAAATTGACGTGCATGCGTGCGTGCGTGCGTGCGTGCGTGCGTGCGTGCGTGCGTGCGTGTGTGCGTGCGTGCGGTTATTCATCTACACGTGGCCCTGCGATGGACTGATGATCTGTCCGTTGTGTACTCCTGCCTATTACAGCTGGGATAAGCGCCAGTGAACCTGACTAGGAGGAAGATGATATTAATGATGGATGGATAGAAAGACGGATTTTAGATATTTTGAGCTAATGACTCTGTCTCAACCCTATGCCTAAAATATCTGCCTCTTTTACAAGTGATCTCTGAAGGTATGTTTTAAAGCTGGGTCATATTGTATAAAATACCATGCTTTAAAATTATATCCTGGTTTTGTTTTGTTTTAGATTTAAATGTTGTACAGTAAACATGGCTTGGTTTAGATTTAGGGAGTCTTTTGTCTTTCAGAGACGTGTTTCTGTGTTGGTGTAAGTGGAATTGAAACAGGACAAGAAGTTATCTTTTGTTGTTAATTATATCAAGAATGTTGAGTTAGTTAAAACTGTTCTTCAATGTAAATGTCAGTCCAGTAAACAACAGCCAGTTAATAAAATTAATAAAATAAAATAAAATTTAATCCATTTTTAAAAAGAAAAAAAAGAAAAAAGAAAATCAAGTAGAAATTGGCTGACTCAAAAGTAAAAGCACTTCATCGATGTAATTTTTTCTGCCTATAATAAAAGGAAGGAAATTATTTTGTTGTGGTTTATATGATGTTTGTTCCTCCTGGTAACCAAACAAACACAAGCAAAAAATAGTGTAAAGAGACTCAATGTCAAAAGTGCACATGACTGCATCTGGATCAATTGTTGGGAGCTTTTTAACAAGTGAGTAAGAAGTGAGAACTGTCTTCAAGGTCTATTGGGTACAAAACTGATAATG
Source organism: Xenentodon cancila (assembly GCA_014839995.1). NCBI lineage: Eukaryota > Metazoa > Chordata > Actinopteri > Beloniformes > Belonidae > Xenentodon > Xenentodon cancila. Next base: position 27,771,297 of record CM026197.1, read on the forward strand.
GAGAGTTTACAAAACTTGATTTTCTCTCAGATAGGCCTCCATTCCTGAGACAACAGTTCTGTCCTGTTCACTGTTTTTATGAATTATTTGGAAAAACACAGAAAAAAAAAGCTTTTGAGAAAAAATCATTCAGCACGAAATGTCTCTTTCAAAGAGAAATCCGCCTCTTTCAAGTGTTAAATGCAACTTTGTTGTATATTTCTAACAGGAATCAGAAGAAGTTTGGACTGTTTGAGTGTTTCATTGTCATAAATACATTTGTCCATGATGGCATTGGCATTTCCCCTTTCAACTGCTTTAATAATAACGGACCACATGCTTTGAAGCTCAAATAAGGCTGGCAGTTGTTGTTTTGTCATATTGTGTAACTTTATTTTTTTTCCCCTTAAATGCTTAAATGTTTTTCTCTAAAACGGCTGTACAAGTCTGCAATGTTTCTACTGAACGATTTTTGTGCTTTGGTGCATAAAAAACACTTTTGATTTTAAAAGTTTCTCTTAGAGAAGTGATCTGAGAAGGCCTACTACTCTTTATTCGGTCTCAGAAATCTCTACAGGCTTAAAAAAACTGTTCAAATGGACTTACAGATGGAGTTTAGACAAAGAAGAGACCAAGTTTAAGAGCCGGACAGAGGTTGGTTCAGTAATGCTTAAGTTGACGACGAAGGCGATTTCTGCCCTGACCTTTGTATTTCTTCTGTTTTATTTGTCTATCAAAATACTTTTGTGAATGTTTCATTATGAGCCTATCTTGATCCATGCATACTGCAAATCCTGCTGAAATCCCAACTTATTACACTCTACTCCTCTTCATGCACCTTGGAAATACTCAAAGTTTTGCCATAAACCATTACTCCAAATTCTCGTTCCATTAAAAGTCAGGAAATTGAGTGTGGCACGCTGGCCACTGCGAGCCCTCAATGGTTGCCATCTTGCTTTTGATCAAAAAGCGGATGGCAGGATGGCAGTCAATCTTTTGTGCCATGGATGGAGAAACTTTCATATCTCATCATAAAAAAGTAAATAGAAGGGGATGAAACTTTCTGTGTGGAACATGTTGTCCTCATCCTTGCGTGGGATGAGGACACATGGAGGTGAAGCAGCCAGAGAAAAACTTTGCCATCTTCATTTTTGGTAGGAGTGGAGCAGCAGTTTTATTTTGGGACATCACACATTCGTTCACTGTGCCTGCAAGTACAATGTATGTCGTCCTCTGTGATAATGTCCACTCACCCATAAATATGCCATTTTGAACTTTGAAATTGCGAGTCTAGCTGCCGTGGACCAAGAAAGTTTTTAAACGTTTTGGGATCAGACATGTTGCAATATCTCCAGCTAAAATGTAATGTGCAATCTTTATTTGGTTGTGATATCCTTTCAAACACATCTGGTCAATAATAAGTATTGTTGTTAGTTTACATCTTTAATTACCAGTTCATTAGGATAAGCTACAAGACAGGCATGTGAAAATGTGAAACTTACAGGAAGTTGTGAAACAACTGGCTAAAGTCGTGTGATTTGTCTTGTTTGTTTTTTTTTGTATTGTGAATGTAAAGTACTTTTCTTTTTCAGAGACTTAGACTGTATCCCTTACTCCCTATATGGTGGACTGTTCAACGAGTTTTCAATTTTGTAGCACCATTCCAGTAAATGGAGGTATTAACAGTGCTCTATATACTGTATTCAATATAACACACAATTCACTGTAAACACATTTGTAGAACAGAGACATGTACATTTCTGCAGGTGGACTGGAGAGTCCTGAATCCCAAACTGGATAAGTTGGCATCTTTGTTCAAGGGCTGCACGAGTAAAGGATTCAGAAGGACTCATCAGAATCGAGTCTGATTGATGCCTGATCCAAATCATTCATTTGCTGTTTTGCTGGTGTAGAATTGATGATCACTAACCCCAGAAATGAGTTATAATGCGTTACATCACAGAAAAAGTGGCTTAGACTCAAACAAACCCACAGCAGCCCCACAGCCTGTCTTAAAATGAACTTAATATTTGAAGATTTTTACAAATTACCAGTTTACGATGCATTTGTATCATACATTATATAAGAAGTGTCTGTGAGATGCAGCAAAAAAGTTGTTGTTTTTCTACTGCTGGCACAGGGCAAAAACATGACGAACAAAATAAAATGTTAAAAAAGTGTTAACTCTAACATTCTTCCTGTGAACGGAGCAGAAAATTACAATGTTAAAAAGCTCAAGGCATTTTGCATTTATTTATTTTAGGAAGACGGTTTAAATGCAAAACATTCATAAGAAAAATTTGAAGTATTTTCAACCTGGTGATGTAAATTGCACAACAGAGCCAAGAAAAATTAAGATGCGTCAGAAATAGTCCTTTCGTTTTGATGATGAGTCTTCTGTTTAATCTTCTACATACATCTCATTAAATAGCTCTCAGTAGAAATTAGAAAATCAGTGACAGCATGAAGCTTTATGCTAAAAAGCTTGTATTCATATTTGGGATTGAGGAAGGAACCAGCACTTAAACGCGTTGGTGTCCTAACTTGCAGCTTTATTTATTAAACCTCATCTCATGAAATAGCATAGTAGTAGAGCACCAAGTCATGCTGTTTGCTGCACCTGCATATCTTTTGTTGTATGTCCAAATGTGAAGGGATGACATTCTACTCTGAATAGGGCGTTAACCCTAATGATTCTTTTAAACGTGTCAAATGAAATCCTGAAAGTGTAAAGATATATGGTATGATATATTGTCGTTTAACTGGTTGAATCTGCTCTCTTGGTTCACACGTGGCTACCTTAGCTGTGCTTTTAAACAGTACTACCTGTAGTTTACCCGTAGCTGAGCCGAAAGTTCACCATAACTGCAGTCTCATACCAAGGACAGACAGGTTCAGCTGATACACAGTTAAACCGTCCAAAACCCCAGAAATAAGCCAGAATGTCAACTTAACCCTGCAGAGCCATTTCAGCTTAAATTAAACCCTTTGTTTTATGAATAAAATTCACTTCAGAGCCACCAAATCTAAGATTTACAGGTTGGACTGTAATAAATAAGGGAAATCTATTAAATCCTGTCAAAATCAACATTTTTGAAAGGACGATGATGGCATTTCAACCATGTAATCAAGCACTTGTACTGGATTCCTTATTATTGACACACGCTCGCACTTTAAGAGCTACTATAGATCCTAGGTTGGAGATTTTCGAATAATCAGTAAAATTCACCCGCAAGATTTTGAAAATGCATAATTAAGAGGTGCAGCCCCGTCCCCTGAGACCTGCTTTTGAAAACACACCTCAAGGCTACACAAACACAATCCCTGTAGACTAAAGACAAAGGTTTTGGTAGACATGCCAGCAGATTTTGTCTGGGTCACAAACAAAAGACCTCTGTTGATGCCAAAGACCTTTTTCTGTTCTTTTTTTTTAACATGAGAGTATGTATTTTTTTATTATTTATTTATTGTTATTAGTGCGTAAAGAAAACTGATGCATCATCAAAGTGCATCAGTAAAAAGATTTCGTACACTCCCTGTAAGTTAAACAGGCTACCAAGACACGAAAGGACATCCTTATAGCCTCAATGAGTGACTGAAATCTGTCACAAGATAAAAGTCCAGGAGGCATAAACAGACACAATACACACAATATAATTATCAGGCTAAAAATAACATCAACAAAGGCTCAGAAATCTACACATGATGTGATACCATGGCTATAAACAGAATGTGAAATTAAACTAGACGGTCAAACATCACACTCTCTCCCCATTGGTGTAAGTCCATGTTGTACAAGAGTTAATGCACGGGAGCAGGTGCAGCTTAATTGACTAATGCATGAATGAAATGAGCTTGGAAAGAGACTGTGAGAATTATTGGTAAAGATGGCTGGGGCCGCAAATTACAATGATACACACAAGCTATTTTTGATGTGGTGCATCACCAGACTCCTCCAGAGCACAGCCATGCTGAAGAGCAAGGCTGCATGGTGCATTGTGATGAACTAATTTAACAGCAGGTTCCCTGAGTGCAGATCACTCTGACTTGAGAATTCAAAGGCCTAAAGGAGGCGCAGGAAGGTTGGTGCACAAAAAGCGCTAAATGACCAAATGTGTCTGGGACCTGGAGCACGTAAGTCAGGAAATGCCACTGCTCCTGACGAATCTAAAGCTGACATTAGAAGACCCTCAGAACATAGGTGGTCTTCTCCCTGCAGGCCAAATACAGTTAGGCATGACCTTTAATCTTATAATTTTTGTTTTGTGTTCGTGTGTGTGTGTGTGTGTGTGTGTGTGTGTGTGTGTGTGTGTGTGTGTGTGTGTGTGTGTGTGTGTGTGTGAGACGGTGAAGTGTGAACTGATGGAGTTAGGCTCATGTTCTATCAAATGTAAAATGTTGACATTAATAATAATACTAATATTACATGTTATTAGTAACAATATTAGTGTTTGAGAATTTAAAATGACTTAAAACTTTTCTGTGTCAGGTATGCAAACTCAGCAAAAGAGACCTCTCGTGGTTGTTTTGACATTTTTTAAGAACACAGCAGTCGAGATCAAGCTGACCTTCATTTGGAGGTTAAACCGCAGGTGCAAACAACATGGTTATGGGGGGGTGTCATTCCTCACGTTAAAACGGGGCTTTAACAACAGGTAAAACTCTTAACTTCAGTGACTGTGCATTCACGTTTCTCCACGATTCTCCACGTTTCTCTACGTTCCTCCACGATTCTCCACGATTCTCCACGTTTCTCTACGTTCCTCCACGATTCTCCACGTTTCTCCACGTTTCTCTACGTTCCTCCACGATTCTCCACGTTTCTCTACGTTCCTCCACGATTCTCCACGTTTCTCTACGTTCCTCCACGATTCTCCACGTTTCTCCACGTTTCTCTACGTTCCTCCACGTTTCTCCACGTTTCTCCAGATTTCCATGTGATTACGTCTGTGAATACTGAACCTCACTCACTGTCATGTTGAAGTGTATGAGTGGCAGTCGACGAAGAAGAGAAATTCATAAGGAAAAATGATCAACAAACATATAGATATATCGTCTTGTCATTTTTAATTTTTGTTGGGATTCTGAAGAAAAACCCAACAACAAAAAAACGACCCTTCAGCACTGTTAATCCCTTCGCTGTGTCTTGACTAACAGAGCAAACAAACATTATCCAGCGTGAGGGATGAATGATGTCTTTTTTGCTCTTGCAAATAACAATAGGGAAAGACAGAAAGACTGATCACCATAAGGCTGATGAGCGCTCTCATTATTTTGACACAGACAGCGAAGGAACTTAGATCGGGTCCAAACGAGGCATCTTGATACACAGGGAGACAGGGAGCAGGGAGAGAGTTATATTACGGAATAGATGGAGAGATAAAGGATAATAAAAGAGACAGAAAGAAGGCAGGATAAATAGAGGAAGGGTTCAGGAGTGGAAGAGAGATGGATGGAAAGACGAAGGGGCGCAAAAAAAGAGGGAGACAGACAAGACAGAAGTAAAAGAAGCAGAACATCAGTCTTGTTGTTTTCCTCTCAGAGGAAACGGCTTTCAGAGTGCCACCAGTTTTCTTTGCTTACAGGGGTTGGTATCTCTACGTTGGATCTATATGAGCTTTAAAAAGTCAATATAGCTTAGTTTTGTATTGAATTCACTCTCTAAAATTTACAAATTATCATGTAAATCAAACTGCCATTAAGTTGCCCGTCGGTTGCTGTGAATGTTAATGAATGTGTGTCTGTAGTATTTATTCTGTCTGCGTCTGCTGCTCTCTGGAGCAGACCAGACTTAATAATAAACCTCAAGTCAATCTAACATTACTGCAAAAGACTTTTAAGTCCATTGCTGATGAGACAGCAGCCGCTAAATCTTGTGTATCCCGGATCTTAAAGGCTCTGCACATCTATCAAACGCCCACACAGGGATTCTGATGATAAACCCCTGCCAGGTTTATGTGGGAGTGTGTAAAGACTAAACTATTTAAGGTGATAATTTAGAATAATGCACAATTAAATTAGTGTAGTTTTAAAAGAACAAGCGTTTGATAAGTGCTTTCCTAATAATTCCTATCCCAGGAATGTCAGAGAGGTGTGTGACTTTGAAACGACTGAGTGGGAGATGCTGCACTACTACACTATATAAACGATCATAAAAACTAACTAACTTCCTTCATTAGTGGTTCCTCACTGATTCTGATCCAAACATTGATGGGCCCAAAACAGCACCAGCACGTCCCTTTCTGATCGTTAGAATATAAAAACTAGCTTATTAATTGTTTATTCATATAATAAAGCAAAAGACTAAGTCACTTGTATTTAACTAAAATATTAAATATTGTATACTTAATATTTTTTATATTGATACTATTAACATGCATTATTATTATTATCAAAATGTTACATTTGACAAAGCTGCATTTATTTGATGGCTTTAGTCAGTTACTTTAAAAGGCACATATTGCATATAAATCAGTAATTTGGGCTTGAATGTACATATTTGCTACCTTGTCACTGCTTAAGTCTGAATTTGGTTATTAGGTGAGTTATTCGGACGTCCAGGATACCATGACTTCACAGACCCAAGTCAGCCTTTACTTTATCTTCCTCCAAGTTTACATCAGGCTGCATTTGCTGAACCGCACAAGTCAGTACAATTTCAAAAATATATTTTTAAAACATGTTATAATAATTATGATGGCACATGCAGCGTATGAAGAGCTCTTTAAATGTTGAATGAATGTAGGTAGAAAATCGATTTTATTGAACACAAAATGAGTTGAAACACGTTCAGTCTAACTGATCTCTAAAGTTTGGTTTTATCTTTGTTACTTTATCCAATAAATCAAGTGATGTTAAAATGCAGGCATTTTTTTCTACATTTATAAATCAGTAGAGTTTGGAGGCATGTTTCTTTTGGAGTGAATAAAGTCCAGTTTGGAGAGATTTGTAGACAATTCTCCAAACTTGGGGATTTATTGGCTCTTTTATTTGAAGGATGGCCACCTCTACCTCCTGAGCTAAAGCTGTGTTTTCTTTAACAAGATATTTAATATGTGTGCAGTTGTGGCCACAGAGTGGAAGCAAAATGACATGTGTGACTCCACTGAGGAGGAGAACGGTCAGAGCTCAGAGATCAAATTTATTTCATTTAAACACAGATGATAGAAAATTAGCATTCCTAATGTCCGCAGCTGTGGTAATAAGCAAGCATCATTATTATAGTTCAAAAGGCCAAGCGGTCAGATATCTTTACACAGCAGTTGATAAGTAAAACTATTAATTTTGCTCTCAACAGCATTCATTATATTTCACCGTGACAGCAAATGGAAGTTTAGGCTGGAAAAGGAAGTGCAATAGTCATGCTGTTTTAAACAGCAGGAGGGAAATAACAAAAAGGCTGCTTGTTTTCTTTTATTTTAAACCATTTTAATTGTAAGAAGGGTGGGAATGCTGATTATAAATGTGATTTTTACTAAATCGTTTTAGTAATCAACTAATCGCTGTTGACTGGGTTTTTGTCCACTGGACAGATCTGTGTGCAGCATTTCTTATGTCTGCATGGATCCATCTCTGGTTTCCAAATAAAACATGTACATCCTTCTGAGTGCAAAAGTTTGGGAACGTCAGATCTGATGTGAAGTTTTAGGATGTTTTGCCCTACCATTACTGGCAGCAACCATCAATCGTTGTCAGTTAATAGCAGATATTTAGCAGCAGGGGACCGTTTAAGCAAGTGGTCAGAGGCTCAAATAAATATGTTTTTTTGGGGGATAAGTGTCTTCAGGAGAAACTGACATCTGTTCTGATGGAAAATCTATAAAGACAGAAGGTTCTTGCCAGGTGTCTACCCTCCAAACACTGAAGTCATTTCTTCCAGTGGACTGATTAGCATGCAGTTCAGGGCAGAGTCTGGTGGGTAACACAGTTTCCATTATCACATCCTATTTTACCAGCATGCAAGTGACTAGGAAAGCACAGCACAGCACCTCAGAGGCAGACTCGTGGAAGTGCTTCCTGGCACCTGTGATGTGATCACCGCTACAGCCTCTCTTCACTTCCCCAAGAACTATACTGTTTGTTCTTGGTTCTTGGCTGGCAGCTGCGCCACAGCTCGTGTGATTTATTTTTTGTGGAGTATTATCTGGAAATATATTGCGCTTCTGAGGCACTACAGCACATATCAACAAGCTGCAACAATTGATGAATCATTGCAGTGGCATCCCAGCCACCGTGGTTGCGTACAGTCCCCGTGCATGCTTTCCACTCTGAGGCTCCGTCTCTTTGTATCAGAAGCAACACTACAGCAGCGTCCTCATTTTGATTAGCTTGTCCATACGAACAGCACCGTAGGATTCTTATAGACTCCTGCAGCTGAAAGAAGAAAGCTTGATGTGTATCTGTTATTACTTCTCATTTTGTGTTTTCCCTACTTCTTTTTCTTCCCATTGTTTCCCTTTTACAGACACAGAGATGACACAGACTGATATGACACAACAAATAATAATAATAAAAAAAAAATCCCCTCTTGCTATCACACATCACAGAAACGCTCCGGCACAAGCACTCCCACAACATGCAGCTGACGCACAATTGGCTGCTCCCCAGTACAGGCACCATTTGTCACTTCCTATTTCAAAAAAGCTCGGTCTAATCTGAGCCTGAGGTGCCGAATGTGTCTAATCCACTAGAATTTCATCTCACATGCCCTGCTGTTTTTCTCCAACACAAAAGCAGAGGGCCAATTTTCATGTGTAGGCTGTGTAGGCGAGTCAATCGATGGGAGTTTCAAAAATTAGGTACAGAGATCCATGAAACTATCCAGAGACAGATTGGTGAAAAACGTATGCATCGAGATTCTGGGTATGGCTGCTATGAAACCAGCGTCTTCAGAAGGAAAATCAAAATATTGTGTATGCTGGACTACACCTAACTCCCTCTTTCTCCACAAGCGCTGCTATGTTGCATTGCAGTCGCTGAAACTTGCTTTTGCAAAGTTTTTGCAGATTGATGTGTTGTGGTGAGAATATATAATCAAACTCATAGGAACACTGTGTGTTGAAAATAGATAATTTGTGTACTGGAAAGAAATTTTCCTTGGCCTTGTCAGCATCGGTATATTTTTATGTCAGAAGAACATGCTATAATGAGTCTATGACTGAAAGTTAGAGATGCTAATAAATATAATTGTGCTCTCGAATCTGGGAGGGTTAAGGGGAGGGAGAGTGTTGTCAGAGTGTTAGATACTACCTCAGCTCTCAGCACACAAGCTCACACCTCAAGAGCAATATCAGCTCATTATCCCCCCATATGCATGCACACACACACGCACCAACACGCACACATTGTGCTCCTTCCACAGGGGAGAGGGTATACTGATTGTGTTGCACAAAGAAGTAATGAGAACATTCTTCAAGTCCATAACCTTTACCTGAGAAACGGCTTCCATTTGTGTGTGTTTGCCTGTGCACATCCGCACATTTGTGTGTGTCTGTGTGTGTGTGTGTGTGTGTGTGTGTGTGTGTGTGTGTGTGTGTGTGTGTGTGTGTGTGTGTGTGTGTGTGTGTGTGTGTGTGTGTGTGTGTGTGTGTGCGTGTCCCTTGCCAGTGCCCAGAGTCTTGACAGGTGCAGGATAGCCTGTCATTCTCAAAGAAATATAACATGAGACGTTCACATTTCATCAGACAATTTACTGTGAAGCAATATAATATAATCTAAAAAAAAAAATGATTTTTTCTTATTATTTGTATTTTATTTGAGGTGCGGCAACTATTGCTAGTATCTTATCAAGTCTAACTTTTGTAGTAATACAGTATAGCGCATGAGTAACTAGTGTCAGCAGTAAAGTCCCTGGGTGGCATAACATTATCTATAGCTGACGGGCAATTTGACAACAAAATTATACACCTTTTCAGCAATGGTTCATTTTTGATCTCATCTCTTAACTTCTTCTGTCTTCTGTCTTCTCACAGTTTGACATTCGCAGCAACTTACAAGAAACCTTTTAAAAATTTACTGCAAAGATGATGTATCAGTCAACTGCTGTGTTGTTTTATATCAATGATATCATGATATGGTATAATATGCCATTTCATCCTAATCTTACAATTTCATTCATTTAATTAGCAACAACAATACAAAAACTTAATTTACTGGTTACCTGTATTAATTTGCCATAAAATGTGATCTCTATTGAACATACTTATTGAACATTGACCCTGGTGGAAGAGAGAGTAAGTGAACACATAGACCAGTTACTTTAATGAAAGCTATTCGGAGTCAGAACTGAAAAATGACTTTGGAGGTGTTGTGTAGCTTCACTTTTGGAATATGCTGATATAAACAATAACTTGCACAAATGAAAAATCTGTAGATCTACATTCGAGACTTGTTTATCTGCTCAAGGTTGGAATGAGGCACAAAGTAATTCCAAAGTGTAAAGACATCCATTGGTGCACCATCAAAAAACTGTTCATCAATGAAGACAGTTTAGTACTATGGGTACTCCTCTAAGGAAAGCTGTCCACCAACTGAAGCTTAGTAGAAGCTGGGTGATGCAGCAGGACAATAACCTTAACTACTGAGTTAAATCAGCAACACTGACATCAAAAGAAGACAACCTGCCTCTTGAAGAGGTCCAGTCAGACCATAACAGCATATAGATGATTATAGATGACATTCCTACAAAATGTCCTACTAATGTGTCTGATCTGAAACAGTTCGTCCAGAATGTTGTGAAGGCGTGATCTAGAGCTACTGAAGAGGATCCCACCTCAGTGTGTCTTGATTCAGGGACGGGGTAGCAGTGGAAGACGGAGTTGGACATATATGCAGCTCCGTAATAATCAGAACTTGCTAACCGACTCCTGATCCAGCAGCCGACAGTCCTGCCGGTCCGTGAGCAGTTTAGTTATAGGACTAGGAATGAAAGGAAACCTGACAGGATCAGCCCGCCAGCTTCAGAATGAAGAAGAGTCTAGAGCTGCTTGGTAATTTAGTACAAATTATTTCTGAATAGCGATTAGCGGTAATTTAATGGCACTTAAAGGTCTTTCTGAATGGTCACATTTTCTTTCTTTTGCTGTGTTACAAAGTGTGAAATATATGGGTTTTGCACCTGGAAGAGGTGTATGTTATTTAGCACAAAGCACAGTTCACACAAAAATTTGATCATTAGCAGCTCTTGGCCACTGCGTTCGGTCATTTCAGTGGACAATAAATAATCAAATAACACTTCAGTAACACTACAGTGTTCAAATGTTTAGTATTTTGCTCAGTGCCCTATAAAGGGTTAACATAAATGTGAAAAAAGGGCTCATCTGTAACACACATGAATATTTCTGAAACAAAAGTCAAGCCTGTCTGTTGTTACAGAAGATCATATCTTCAATTCTGACTCATTACAGTGAAACTGTCAATTGTAATTAAATTAACACTAATTCTGTGCATAAAGACATTTTAAACACAACGGTCCATTGCTTTAGACAGGAAACTGAGGAATATGGCTTATTCTGTTACCTGTGTGGTGCAGCATTGATGCCTGTGCTGTGACAGACATGCATGTTGCAACTTTCACAAAATATTACTTTATTTTGCTTTCTGTGAAGGGTCGAGTCGGAATATTTGCTGTATGAATTTTAGCTTTTGCATCATGGTTGTAACATTTCTCGAGCTTTGATTGTCAAAGAAGAAGAAACTACTACAATCCCTTTTCTGGGATTTTATCTTTTGAAAGGTATACCTCCACTCACAGAAAAAAAAAAAAAAACAACAAAAAACAAATGACCTGTATGCTTCTGTGAACTTTTAGATTAATACATTTGACACTGGACCATCAATCTGACAACAATCTCAGAAGTATTTTCTTTTTCCTTAACAATTTTCTTTATAGGAACACAACCCTAACACTGGATGGGGAGCTGCAGCCCTCTTTTCATGGCTATAGGTCAGTTTAAAAGTTTGTTTAGGATTATTCTCACACTCAGTGAAAGCCGAGCCCCACATATGAGCAAACTGCAATTTAATTCAGCTTAATTCAATGATTCATGCCAAATGTCAAACAAGTTAAATGCAAGTAGAAAAAGAAGTCTAATGCGTATAATCTAATTATATTCCCATGCATGCATTGTAGAGCACTGAAATGTTTGCATTCCTCTCTAAGTCATTATATTTGCATTTATATAATGCCAACACATAAAAAGCAGCCTACCTAAAGAAACAGGACCACACTCAGAAAGGCCAACCATCCACCTCAACTGTGTGAGAGGAGAAGACCGACAACAAATGTTTCAAAAACGTTATTCCTGGGATACTTGATAAGAGACAAAGAGTTAATGAAAGAAATAGGGACATATGATGGAGTTACAGGACCTGAGTGGGAAAAGCGCCCACAACATGAAGTCCTCCACCAGACCAGGTCTGTAGCATCATAACTAAAGGGAATCCAATCTTAAAATTTGGGAACAATGTGTTCATGCTGAACCCAAACTGGGAACTGCTTTCAAATACGAGGAGAGTAAAAACTGAAGGCTCTGCCTCCCACTCCATTTCTAGGAAACAACTGTGGATTTTGCAGTCTTAAAGCAAACTGTCCTGTTGAGGTAAAGTGGAACTAATTCCTTAAAATGTAATGGACCCAGAGTTGGGCCAGATTAAGTATGTGAAAGCAAGAAGTCCTTCAAACTGCAGATAATGGACAAATCCTGGACAAAACAACTCCCATGTTCCTCATAGTATTACTAGGCTTCCTTTGAGCCAAGATTACTACTTTGTCTTAACAGTCCTTTAAACTGAATTAATTTCATAATAATGACTGCAGTTGACTATAAAGCCAGATTGATGACACACACTCTTCAGAATGGTGAATTATTGTGTAATCAATCAGATCAAAGTTTGGAGTCCTTCACTACAAAGTAAAAGCAGTAACCACACATTTCTTTGATCAAATTATCTCATGTGTATTCTTCTCCAGTAGCTGTGATAGCATATTTACAATATGCATATCTAAAAAAGATGCTCTAATTTTGTTTAATCTATTTATATTTTTATGCCAAAGTGCATTGGATGCATCAATCACAATAACAGATCGTCTCTGCTAAGTAAGCATGTGATGCTTGTGTTTTATCTTTACACTGCGTTTCTCCACTCTGATCACAATCCAGCAACTGATGATTCTGTCAAGTAGGGAACTCTCATAGCATGAAGATAATTAAAACACAAAGCCTTTCCAGCTGTTGATGCTGCTCAGATGTTTCTTTTATATTTGATAATTGTATACCATTCATCCCAGGACATTTCACAGAGCAGAACAAGCAACACCATTTGAGTATTACCAGTTACCAGTCATGTCTGCGTTTTTTTTTTTTTTCATTTTTTATGTTTCTGCTTTGTTGTGTTTAAGTTGCCATGACGCCCAATGAAATAAAGACTTTACAGATGTTTCTGGATGGTCTTGCATTTTCATATACAGTTCCTATTTCTGTTTATTAAAGTTTTTATTGATGGTAAGGTTTTACCGTATGGACGATGTGTGAAAAACAAATCAGATGAATTCAAGGAAATCAGCAAGCTAATGTTTGGTAACTTGACATCCATGTTATACTTTTATTAATTTTCATATTTTATAAATTCAATTAGCACAGTGGTTGTGGAGAGAGTGCGGAATTGGATCATGTGAATTCTGCATCCTTGTTTTAGCATTAGTCATGAAACATTACAGGGTAGAGTTTGAGTCTTAGCTTTGACTTTGTTCTTTAAAAAAAGATAAAATAAAGAGTTGTTGTGCAACTGGATTTCAGAAGCTTGAACTTCTATCAACACAGTTTTCCCCTGTGTTTGCTTTGCTTCATATGTCTCGGGCTGAATTACTGTGTTTGGCTTGACATGTGCTTATAGATACCAGACCGTACACAAACTACTTTCAATCAAGAGTGGAGGGCCGGCACACTTCTGGAGAAAATGACAAACCTGATCATCATAAACGTCTCACTTGCAGCCCCTTGAGTTTTTAAACAATTTGGACAACAGTTAAGTTCCTGCAAAACTCATTGGAAGGCCGGTGTGGATGTGAAAAGGAAACACCAAGCTGAATCTTGAAAAGTCTCAGAGAGATAACTGTTTAATCATTTGTGTGTTTACTTTTCTGTTTTCCTGCCAAGGTCTGTTTCACACATACGTGACTGTTGTTCAAAAGAAAAAAACAAATCTAAAGGGAAAAAAAAGACATTTACGTGCGGAGAATTTTTTTCCTTTGTGATTTGTGTGGTTTTAAAAAGGATCTTCATGATTTTAGTAAATTCAAGGCACAATTAAGTTACATGTGGACTGAGACATATTACGAGTCTTTGTCCTTGTTGTGTGTTTGTGTTCTAGTCCATCAGTCGTTATCATTTTAGCGTTTGGCAGTTGCTGGTTTTGTCCATCAGGCTCATGGATATCAAATTCCCTTGTCAGCGAGGATTATTGTCAAGTAAATTCTGGCTTGTCTACATGAACACAAAAACTCATCTTGCTCATCATAATCGAAGTAAACATCCTTTCTGCATCGCTGTCTTCTGTTTGGATGAGTGAGTGCCTTTGTCTCAGAAATATACATAAGGTGTGAAAATGTAAAGTGAACTTTCCCCACAATAACATGGAATACACAATTTGGTGAATTTGAAAATATCACCAAATGACATTGAGCTCTAAGTCCAAATCATTACCGCCCCAGTCATTTGTTGAAGTCTGCACACCATCTCAACAGAAGACCAGCTGGAACAAGGACACCAAAACCTTTGGTTTTGAAAAATGAGTATAAGCTGAGGTACCAAAATGCAGCTCCTTGAATGACCAGTAGGGGTTGGCTCCAAACGTGAATATCTTGACTTCAAAGTCATTTGCTAAAACAGACCACTATCGTTTTAAATTTAAAGAAAGCAGTGTTTCAGTTTCTTACTACCTTTAAAAACATCCACATCATTCAGCTTGAAACCTTTAAGACTTTGGCAGAATAAAACCATTACGAGTTAAATGAATGAAGTCTGTGCAGTTTGCCTGGGAGAATTTACTTGGGACGTTGCTCGGTGTGGGAGGATTCCTTTGTGGGAACTTTCAACAATGCCAGCAAGTGCTCGTTGGGTGCATTTTTTCCACAGTGCCATGCTACAACTGGATCTGGTCACCGCTTCCCTGTGCAATAGGGTGAAGCTCACAATTGGCTCAACTCCAAGGAGTCTTAAACACTGGCGATTCAGATGTCTGATCAGATGTTTCTCCAGAACAGTATCTAAAACATGATGGATGGACAGAATTGATCAGAATGTCTGCGCGGTACTGTTAGTTTACACCATAGGTCAGCATGAACTAAGTAAGGCTAAAATAGCTCACTTGTCCATAATCTATCTATCTATCTATCTATCTATCTATCTATCTATCTATCTATCTATCTATCTATCTATCTATCTATCTATCTATCTATCTATCTATCTATCTATCTATCTATCTATCTATCTATCTATCTATCTATCTATCTATCTATCTATCTATCTATCTATCTATCTATCTATCTATCTATCTATCTATCTATCTATCTATCTATCTATCTATCTATCTATCTATCTATCTATCTATAGCCCCTTTTACATTGGCAGATACCCCATGTTCAACATGCAGATGTACTGTGTTACTTGTTCTTTTTTAATTATTATTACAGCAGCTGGAGGTCACCGGTAGGGTCTATATCTATAAAATGCTACTCAGCCTCGGAGCCTCCGACACCATAAACCGGCATATGTCCGAAACCATAAAGGATGGTCCATTGTTTAAACAGCTGGGCACCAAAATGGCAAATTGGGGCTTTGCAAAAAGCAAAACCCAGCAAAAAAATACTCATCTCGATGTTCATTCATACTTGATTTAAAAATTACACCTGCCTGACGGTGTATTTGCAAGGATAATACGTCATTCCACACGCCCACACATCTAATGTTATGTTACGCGGATAACACCTCCACACTTGGCTTCCCTCCCCTAAACTCACCTTCAAGTACAGGGCGGCAAGTAACACACCTTGTGTTTACATTACCTAACGCTTGTTAAACACACATTCATCATCCAGCAATAAAAGTGGGATCTAATCTCAAAACTTCTTATACATATATATATATATATATATATATATATATATATATATATATATATATATATGTAATATGTGTGTGGTTTGGATACTGATCTGCTACATGGATTTATGCTGGCAATTCTGGTACCTTTAACATTTGCCATGAGGAGTTGCCATGACAACATAAAGCGATACTAGAGGCCATGGATGAAGGGCAAGAGAAAAATGCAGGGCAAAAAAGGAAAGCTTTATAACCTGTCCTTTTCTTTTACTATCATTGGGTATATGAGATTGATGGGAAGTAAAATGGATTAGACAATGTGGCTCCATGAGTTTGCTCTTGACTCCAATGCCTCGCTACATGGATTGTAGAGGATATGGGCCAACAGAAGACTTTAATAGGCCAGCAGAATTAGGACAGGAGTGCTGCAGTACTTATTAAAAACTGAGGATGTGATCCTGTACAAGATGGTAAGGAACACCCTGCATCCCAAATAATAAACTGTTGGCTATAACTTTTTGTCCATGCTGTTTACTGGGATAGATCACCAGTGATGCCTCATGATCCTGCCTGGGACATCGTAAGCACAGTCGTTGCCAGGCAACAAACACAACACCACACTTGATTTCATGATTGTCTCTGCATGTTTTAACTAAGCCTCCTGGATTCCTGGACAGATAACCTGAAAGTTACAGGACACATCGGTAAGGCAATGAAGAAAAGATAAAGGGAGCTTTCTTCAGTAAAATGTTTTATTTTATTAGTTAAATGTCATGTTTTATTTTCAATATAAACCTATATATATATATATATATATATATATATATATATATATATATATATATATATATATATATATATATATATATATACACACACACCCAGACTACTTATAATATGTGATGAAATACTTTAGCAATACAGCAATAAAAAGCCAAAATTTGAAAATTGATGACAAAGTGATATTTTGTTTAAAAAATAATGCAAGGAACCTTGACCAAGTGAGAGAAGTTCAGAGAAGTTTCTCCTCCTTGACAGCTCATCGTCCATTGTCCACAGCAACAGATGAATAATCAAACTCTTTCTGTGTGATACCTGGCTTACTTGTAATCTGGCTACTTATGACACTTGTGAGTAGTTACATCATTGGCCAAAGTGATGTGGGCCAATTGTGGTTAAAAAGAACAATCTTGAGTTATAGGATGTGCTGTAAAGTTCAAATATGGTCCAAATGTGATAAGGCAGCCAGGTGTGGCCCAAATCCTGAAGACAATGCAGAACTTAGTCATCACACTCACCCTTAGTCGACACTGTCGGTCAAGGCCAAACCTGGCCTGAAGAAAACTGCAGATGTGAGCCATGTTTAGTCCAAACATCCTTTCCTATCTGGGCTGTGTGCCACCTTCTCATCAGTGAGCAGTATATCAACTTATATATAATGTTTCTTCTAGTCACTGCCAGATTGTTATATGCCCCAGCCCTGTAAACAGCAGTCTATAAACCTGATTTTTGTATTTAGTAGTTTTTTTTCTGCTCTAATTCACTTTTCCGTCACCATTCCTATACTCCAAGAGTCCTGCGACAGCCACTCTTTCTGTCAGCCTGTCTACCTGCTACCTGGCAAACATAACTCCTGACTTTCTAAAGCTTGGACTACTGGAGAAAACCTGCCTGTTTATATGTTCTGTTTTGAAGCCTAAAATGTCTGACAAAATGTTCATTTTCATTTAGAAAAACACTTGTAGGACATGCTGCCATGGATAAATTGAAAAAAGAAAAAAACCCAGCTTGTTTTAGGCATTTTTCATTTATTTGAATCATTATATGTTATCACATTGTCAGAAATGTGTTACATTTGGTCACATGGTGACCAAATGTAACACAACCAACAGTTTCATATAGTACGTGGTATTCATGTTAATTTGGTATTAAATATTACAAGCTCATCTAATTTGATTCCACTTAAGGTATATTGAACACATAACAAGGTTTAAATTTGGTTTTAGTCTTGCTTTGTCTCAGCTATCACATGAAATGTGTGTACATAAGACATTCATCAGGATACATGTGTCAGCATAAAATTAAAAACAGAAACATATGGTACCTGTGACTTGCATGACTCAAAGGAATTTAACTGATCTATTATGGAGCGTACAAAGATTTTGCATGTTTAATTTTAGCAATGTCATGTTTTTCTAAGATACACAAGAAGAAGCTCTGATCTCAACACCTCTTACTAGAGGCAGTTGTTTTTGATTTGGGACATTGTCCAGTCAGCGTTATCAGTAACGAGGTTCGTCTAACCATCTGCGTGGAATCACCTGCAGCAACAGTTACCTGGATCCACTGATGCCAAGTTTTACTATAGTTTATGGAGTCTGTGATGGCAAATGCAGAAGCTTGTTTTCTAACATCCTCCACTCTCTTTTCCAGGATGTCTCAATTTCTATCTCAACGAATTGACCAGTTGGGTTTCTAGTGTAGTGCCAAATCTCAGCATATATATTTTGGCCATTGTAGGAATACTATTTAATATCAGTGAGGTCAGACTTTATAGTGTAGTGTCGTTTATGCTTTCCAGTAGTGGCCTCCTCACCGCAGACAGAACTAAAAATTTCCTAGTTCGTTGTCACTTCATGTATTATATTCCACCCAGGTCTTCCCACTTCCGCTGCCACTCTATATTACCCTGCTCAACAGAACAGCAAAAACTTTTCAAAACTGGGTTCTGGATGTATATATCCAAACTGCTTTCACTTTAACTCCTGTTATATGTGGTGAGGTACACAGTGGCATTTTTATTAGTTTCCTGCACTGCACACCCAGAAAAGCAGGTGAAGAGATGCTGGTCGAGTGAAAGCCTACGTTTCTTTCACAGCTTGACAACTATTGTGTAACATCCGGTGTGCAGACATGGGTTTGCAAATGCAAAGCTACGACTATTACTTAGGTGGCAGGATTTTTGGTTTTATTTTACTGTTTATGCTGCAGAAGTTGTCAAACTCATTCATTTTTTCGTTTGTTCATTTGTTTTGCCTACTCATGTTGATCCTGAAAAAGTTGAAAGGACTCTTCGGATATCAAAAGTTAACAGAGAATTTGGATGGACTTACTTTGTGTTGCAGGGTTTCGTCAGAGTGAAGTTGACCTGGACTGGCTGCAGTGTAGAAGACTCATACATTTGTCCGCAAAGTTGTTTTAAGTCTGTTCGCTTGTGGGCCAGTCTATCTCCATGCTGTGCATTGTTATTTGGTTTGTATTATCCTTTTATTTTGTTCAGGTCTGAGCAAACGCACCTTGTGTATGCCAGAGTTCACTTTTAATACCAATAATTTTCTCTTAAATTAACATCTGTTAGTCCTTGCTAAATTGGCAGTTTGCTATGACTTTCTAACACATCATAACATGACCCCATTAAATGAATAAGGTCAGATGAAATGATTTATAATTATATGTTTCAGGCATTGATAAAATCGGTTCACGGGTGTCTAGGGATTGTCCCCGGTACACTCACTTCAAGTCATCAGGAATCAGTCAATACCGTGAAATCTGTTATGAATAATGCATGTACTGCAACACACAGTAAAGCTCTTGAAATACACATTGAAAACCTTAAGATATGCTTTAGATTGTTCTTTCATGATGTGCAACAAATCAGTGTTTGTGCTACATTCATCTTAGCAAACCAAGAGAACTTTGTTAACTTAGCAGCTCTCAGCAGCTGTGGTGTTGCAGCTTCATCTCTAAATTAAAACCAGGCGTAACGGTTACGTCTCTGTATTCCAATAGTGGAGAATGTTGTTTAACTTTGGTAATTGACATATCTTTTAAATGATCAAACGGCTTCATCGTTGTAATTTTGTCATTTTTCACATTGCCAGAATCAGAGTTGATGAGACGAGATGAGAATCTCTCAGCCATGACATCACACAACTAGTGTCTGAATACTCTGTCGTTTATCTGTCCTTAATTTTGGCATATGCAAAATAAAATCTAACAAGACTCCTGCTTAAATACAAATAGTGGGACATGTAAGACGTGTCTTCCAATTTCTCATAGGGACAAGTGATGATAGCACAATTGAGAAATGATGTGTGTGTTTGTCTGGTTGGTTATTAGAAGGCGTCCAGTTCCAAGCGAGCATTCCTAAACGTCACCGTCCACTCCCTGACACACATCCATCCATCCATTATCTGTACCCGCTTTATCCGTTTCCGGGTCACGGGGGTCTGTCGGAGCCTATCCCGACGCATATCAGGCGAAAGGCAGGGGTACACCCTGGACAGGTCGCCAGTCTATCCAGGGCCACATAGAAGACAAACAACCAATCACACTCACATTCACACCTAGGGAGAATTTTAGGAAGATCAATTAACCTACGCTGCATGTTTTTGGACTGTGGGAGGAAGCCGGAGTACCCGGAGGAAACCCACGCAAGCACGGGGAGAACATGCAAACTCCACACAGAAAGACCCACCGGGCCGGGAATTGAACCGGGAACCTTCTTGCTGTGAGGCAACAGTGCTAACCACTAAGCCACCGTGCTGCCCTCCCTGACACACACAGATGCTTATATACACCAGCGTTACACCCAACCAACTTACAGCCCAGTGAACCTCCTGACTGCGTTTGCAGCAAAGTCCAATTGGCGCCTTTCCAAAGTGCTTTTGAGCATATTCTCTGTGTCTGTTTTCTTTATCGTCCTATCAGGAATTTCCCCTGATAGCTGGCCTGTTGCAGGTGAGAAAGAGAAAGAGAGAGAGAAATCGTATCTAGCTAATGAACTTACACCTTCTTTCTTTTTTCTCTGCCAAGCATTCTACAAAACCTCAGAAATGCCATATCTCCTCTCCTGTCCCCACATGTGCACACCACCGACAGCCTTCAAGACAATGTTGCATCTGTTCAAAAAGTTTGACTTACGGAGTTAACAGCGCTCCCCAACCAAAAAATCCACTAACTGAAATTTGGCTGAACAATGAGACCGACGGCAGCAGAGGAGAACAAAGACATATAGACTGATAATAAAGGCTGGTCAGGTTAGTTGGGGAGAATAATCTATATAAATTAGTGGAGTCTGTCTTGTGTCAAACTAACAGCTTGTTCTTGTTCAAGGAGGATAAACTCCAGAATGCTGGGTAGAGCCAGAGCCAGATTGACGTTCCACTTTACCGAGATTTAGTGGGTCTACATGGATTTGAGTGATCCTCCGTGCAGTCTGTCACTTGTCATGGTAATGAATGAAAGATGACAGTTTCAGTGCCAGCCGCTCTCACTTTGCTCCACACTGTCGAAAGCAGCCAAACTTCATGACAAGGGCAGCCAAGGGATCTAAATATAAGGATACTGGCGAGCCAAATTTATCCCTCGAAGGAAGAAAAAATTATCTTCTTAGCATGTATTTCAGAGTGCACCTATATAAAATACAAAGAATGTTAGGTGTCACTGTTTTTTAGTAGTATTACGTGTGATACACCCAAACCAGCCACAATGTGAAAGCACCAGCAGAAGGGATTATTGATCATCTTCTTGCAGTACATTGTTCCACTGAGAAACTCGTATCAAAACATTGCTGAAGCATGGCAATTTGCTGTCCCCCATATCACAATAACTGCTTGAAAATAACAGAGACTGGCAGTGCTCTCTACAGTCCCTAGATCTCAACAGGCTCGATTTGATCAAGCTTCCATGGTGGCCCCGGCTGGCAATCCATAGGACCTAAATGGTTGGTGCTTTTAATAAAAATGTAAGTCTAAAGAATGGCTCATTTAATCTGTTTTTCTTTGTACGACCAGAAACATTTTTAAGTACATTCAGAATATACTATGCTCTAACCATAATTATGGTTTCCACATTTTTAGTTATTTTTTATTTTGTGTTTGACATCTTATATGTTCCTTGAAATATGGAACATTCAATGAATATTTGTTTATAATCTGACAATAACAAATCCTATTTCTTACTGTTCTGAGGAGTAAACAACAATAAAAGGAATTCAAGATTCTGTTAAAATTGAAGAAGTGTGAATCATTGTGTTTACTTGGACAACAATATTCCAATATTGACGCAAATATTGAGATGAATATGAAAATACCATGTAAATAGCAGCTCATATTTGACATAAACAACACTTGCATGAAGATATGCAGCGTTTGTCCATCATAGTCACAATACTGAATTAAATTCCAGACAAGTAAACACCTCAATAAAAAAATAATATAGTGGTGGAGTTTTCAGGGCATCTGCAACACCTAAGTGGCGCTGTACGTCTCCGTATGTCAGAAAAAACACAACGCATCCCTCAGCATATTTTGCTCAGAAAATAAGAAGCCGTACTTTTTACAAAACAGAAGCAAACGCCAACAGTGTGTCAGTTTATTATAACGCTGACAAACTTGTTTTGCATTGAATTCTAGAGAAAAGACCGGATGAAGGCAGGGAAGATAAGGGATGTGTCTCTTTAACATCAGAATAGCTGTGAAAAAGGAAGTCTTGTAAACACCATAATCAAAATATTGTCTTATATAGAGTTAGATTATTAGTGTCCATGTAAACATATATTACTGTGTTCCCCCTTTCAAAATGCCTTTACTGTGTGAAATTTAGTAGAACAGTGAATTCTTCAAATGTTCCAGTTTAATAGCAGTTCTGAAACTTTGGTTTTTGCCAGATTATTTTATTGTTTGTGCCCTCAAAATTCCTTTGGCTTCCTCACTGGAATATGTGGCTTTTCCACTGACGTGTACTACTGAAAAGCTGTCTGTTATACTGACAGGCCTGGCACTTTGATATGAATAAGCAAAGAGTTACAGCAGATGCTTTATACATATTAACTCCTCTTTCAAATCCAACAAAGATGCACTAAGAGATGAGAGTCGGCGCTGATTCAGTCTGATGCTCGCTGGGCTCTTGTCACTGCCACAAAGGGGAATATTGCGCCACAGTGAAGCTTCACAGCTGACCAAATCTATCACTAACCGTAGCTCTCTGTCTCTCCTTCTGCCTGCTTTCGCTTTTTAAAAGTCAACAGAGGGTTTAGTACAGTGGATACATCCCATAGAAATTGTTAATATTGTTGGCTTTTGTTGTGTCAGTAGATCATAAATTGGCAATAAGTTAAAGGAAATATCCATAAACACACAACACAATGTAGAGCAAAATTTAAAAATGATGCAAAAAAAAAAAATAAAACTCAAGTATTGGGAGAACAAGAATAAAACATGTGTCCAATAATTATTAACCAGATAGGAAGGGGATACTGAGTCCAAAATCATACACATGGAGTGTCTATTTTCTTAGGTTTATAATAAGCCAGTTAAAGTTTGACCAGTGAGATGATAAATTAATCATCAAATGAGAAATTCTACACATACTGTTTAACTGCGACTGATCAAAGCTTATAGTGTCAGTTGTTATTAGGTGGAATAGTCTTTATGTAGGCTATGATAAAAGGTAATTAGTGGTGATATGACTTTAATGTGCTCAGCATGGGCTTGCATTTAAAGACAAGTGCTCTGAACAGATAAAGTAGCCTTGAAAAAAGAAAATAAATGAAGTGCATGGATGGATTAGATGTGTTTCAAGTAAAATGAGAAAAGGGAAAAAAGGATATGACTAAACATGGCTAAGGTCCCAACCTGCATATTATTTGGTGGGTTTCCATTGAGGATGATGCAGGAAAAAAACCCCAACAGGCTGGAATCGTAACAGGGCGACCAGCTCCTCTGTCCTGTCAGCTGTTGTTTCTCTCTTACAGCACCGGATTCTAAAGGGATCCCTGCACTAACTTCACTGGTTTCCAGCTACCAATGGAATAAAAGGAGGATCAAAAAACAATAGAAAAAAAGACAACGAAAACTAGAATGATCAACATGAAAGGAGCAGTGATGGCTTCCGGGTTTCAGCGTGCCGTGTTTGCATACATGAAAAATGATTTTAATGAAAGAGAAAAGAAGACTTAAAGAGGACATTAAGAGGGCTGAACATTATCTCCTGCCTCATACCTAATGAAAATCAGGTCAACACCACACCCCACCCAGCAGCTTTTGGGGCATCACTGAAGAACCTAACGGACGGCAGAATTTTCCATAATATTTTTTAATTGCAGTGCTGCTCCTGATAACGGAAACGCAAGGCCCGATAAAACCTGGTTCCCCCACTAATGGGAACCTGCCTTGTATTCAACTATTATACACAGTAGTACTGGAAAGACTCTGGGGTACACTTCCGCGTGTCTATCTATCTATCTATCTATCTATCTATCTATCTATCTATCTATCTATCTATCTATCTATCTATCTATCTATCTATCTATCTATCTATCTATCTATCTATCTATCTATCTATCTATCTATCTATCTATCTATCTATCTATCTATCTATCTATCTATCTATCTATCTATCTATCTATCTATCTATCTATGAGCTGTGAGCTGTGTATTATATAACTTTTATCCTCTTCACCTTAAACACACGGCTACCTGTGGATCACAGAGCTGCAGTCTGAAGACTGGCAACACAAGTCTAATCCCACTTACTTAGGATGCAAAGATCAACTGCCTGCGTGATCACTTAAGCTGTCAACAGGATCCCAGGCCCACTCAGCAGAAATCTGTGTTCATGTCCCACTCCTTATAGTAGGGAATGCTGCTTATCCATTACCTTCCTGGCTTCACAAACCATATCCAGAGTACACACACCTGACATTTCAGCAATTGTTCTTCAGCCACAGGATTAGCCAAGCTTGCATGACAGCTGATGAGCCTTTGGATGTTTAAAGCAAGCTGGAGATGCCTTTTGCAAAGATGCGTGTATAACCCGCACCAGTCTCATGATATCTGATGCAGTTTGCATAACTTCTGTGAAATCTATCAAGAGGATGTAATGCTAAAAGAAAAAGAATATGATGATGGTGTCTGGCGAGAGGAGACCGAAGGCAATGAGGACTATCAAAAAGACAGTCGGGGGCCATAATATCGGATGCATTGAATACTTATTTGTCAGCAATGTGGCTTTCACACAAAGCATTTATTGCTGAGGTCAAACCAAAAACAAAAAACATTTTTTTTTTTTATAAGAGTTCACTTACATAATATGACATAGTGTCTATTTTGTTCACTTTTTTTTAAATATTATTTTTCTTAAGTTTATTCTTTTATGTATTTCTCTTCCAAGTATCAATAAGGCATCACAAAGGTAGGAAAATATTCTTTTTAATTTAATTATCACAGTTCTACAGAAGAGTATTAGGACCACTGATAAAAAAAAAATATAATTCTGAGTAAAAAGTCAGAATTCAGACTTTTTTCTCAGATTTGTATTTTTTTATTCCTCAGTGGCCTTAATAATCTTCTGTAAAGAAAAGTAAAAAAGAAAAAAAAATCACTTTGAAATAAATAATTTATTTTGTATATAGTTTCAATTCATTTTTATTTAATTCAGTTCAGTTCAATTCAGTTACACCGGCCCCCAAAGGGAAACTACATGAATAAATGAATATCATCCTGTCTTGTATACTTTTGTATCATTTATGTGTTGCACTGTCTAACGGCCGACCATTCAACATTATTAATAAAAAATAAATAAATTTCTAACAAAACTACACTTAATCTCAAGATCAGAGATGTGCTACGCAGAGATCTCCTTCTGTCTCCAGATGAGACAGAAGGCAATGCATTAACATCTTCTGGATGGGGGGAAGTTTTGGGTCCATACTTCTGTCAAGGGGAAGTGGATTTATTGAAGTCCCCATTAACTAAAATGCGCAGCGTCGGTTTTTGCAGGTCTGTACCAGCGCAGCTCAAATCCTGTGCTGTTTGGCTGCCTACATTTACTCTGTTCATTTTTCAGTCGGCTCTTCTCTTGCTCAAGGTTAAGAAGAGGTCAAGATGGGAGTCTTCAACATCCGACTGCAGTTGCCTCTGCTGTTACGAGGTCCGGCAGTCCAGAAAACACTTTGCTTTTCAGAGCTTTTGTGTGCAGGAGTCATCGGGGTGGCCTTGCACGCTTTCTACACTTCATTTAGTTGTCTGAAAACTCTTTGCTATTGTCTGTAGATGCATGCTCACCTGAGCCATCAATGTCAGCATCAGTGTTTGGCTTCAGTAAAGCTTCGGGAACATCTGCCGCAGCTAATGGACTCTTCAAAAGAACTCTATGTTTTATGGCCACAAGTTGGACGAGTGCCGGGAATTTTGTTTTTCGTCACTGGAGCTGCCACTTTGACATATATACATGTATGTCTCTCTCTCTCTCTCTCTCTATATATATATATATATATATATATATATATATATATATATATATATATATATATATATATATATATATATATATATATATAGAGAGAGAGAGAGAGAGAGAGAGAGAGAGAGAGTTCAAGTGGACCACGGCAGCAGAACAACGACACCATAGTTTGCTTTAATCATACCAAACATGCCAAGTGTGAATTTCAGCCACTTTAACTATCCTTACAAAAACATGTAAAAGAAAGTATTACATTCTTTGTTTCTCTAAACTTTTTTTTCCTTTATCTTGATTAAAATCTTAAACTTGACTAAAACTATTAGGAAGTCAAGCAGTGCCACTTCATATAAGATATATGCAGATGCGAACTGTAGAGAGCACTGCTGCTGCAAGTTAAAATAAAACGCTACAAATAGAAGAGAAGAGAAGAAAAGGGGTGAAATTAAAGCAAAGCTGCCCATTTGTTTTACTGTACTGTGTTTTACTCCCCTTTTAATCCTGTCCTATTCCCACAACTACTGTGTGTGTGCCTTGTGTGTCTACTTCAGGGCCTAACTACGTGCAGGAGGAAATCACCCAGATTAGATTTCCTTAGTCGATGTAGCCTCCAATGCCTGACAGGAAAAACACAAACACTGTTTTAACTGCATTTTTGGATTTACATGCACATTTTTCAACAACTCCTACATGAACTGCAACTATAAATGAGGCTCTAATGATGATTAGTTTGTGATTTCAAGTGAAACTTGATGAAATCCTCATTCATTGCAGTTACAGTCGTAACATTTCTGCAACAGACGGCAATATAGAAGCTGACAAAAAATGGTATTAAAAAAAAAAAACAACAGAAACAAGCACCAAACAGACAAAGACAGGACATCATGAGGACCTGCCTGCTGAATCGGAAGTATTTTTGTATCGATAAAAGCCAGGGAGGGCACCGGTTCTGGAAGTTGAACTTGACCATGGCGCAGACCACTGTGCTTTCACCACCTGCGTTCTTCTGTCATAAACTGGAACTGGGTAAGTCTTTAACCCTAATGATGCTTCAAGCTGCTAAAATGATCTTAATATAGTTCTATTAGCTGACATACTGACTCAGTACTTTGCTTTTGATGTTTGTTTGTTTTGTGGAAGTGATATTCTTTCATCCACCTCTGATTTTACGTTTTTTTTTCTGATGTTTCTTGTGAGTTTGAGCTGCACGTCAGTGGGCCACCGCTGGTTAACTTCTTTGATCGGAGTGTGAAATTAATGAAGTGAAATCTCATTCATCTCTGCATTTTCTATACTTGCTTATAAACTCCACACCCCAGTTTGCAGTCTTAATGTAATTATTGTCACATTTATTTAGTTGATCCTTTTACTCTGTGGACTTATGTGAATACTAATAATTCAGATCATTTCTAATGTATACATATATTTTTAACTGCCATTAGAAAGGTGTTAAAAAGAAAACAGAATATGTGCAGGCGCATTTCTCACTTCCTCCATTAATCTTTATAGACATGACATTTATAGACACAACACGAGGATTTATTTTCAATAGCTGATGAGGAGGCATTTGAATCCTCTTTAATTTAGACCCTAACTGTAAATCACTTCATGTCAGATAAGAGTACATGTATAAGGAAATGTGCCACTGAAATAAATGTGTCTGGTATTTGATTTTCAGTGCTCAAAGGGCTGCCCATGGAACAGTGGTTGGAGTCATCTGTCTTCCAACCTTAAGGTCGCTGTATCGATCCCCGTCCTCAGCACGTGTCCGCGTCCCCGAGCAAGATGCCGAACCCCACGTCGTTCGGATGAATGGGGAGGGCTGTGTCAGAAAGAGCACGCTGCCTATGCCAAACCGATACGTGGAGTGTGATGATCAACTGTGGTGACCCCTGCAAAAGCAGAATGCTGACAGAAGTGGCTTTTCTTTTTCATTTTCAAACTAAGTTCAGCCCTCAGTAGTCTGATGAGTTGTGTATTTAAATCATCTAAAATGTTTAATTTCTAAAGACAACTTACTATATTTCACATTTATTGCAACAGTTTATTAGTAGCACATCATGTTTTACTAGTATTTACTTATTACGAATAATAATTTTGAATTTCATGAGACAACTGTCGTGAGGTTTGTTTGGGGCTCCATTTGAACCTTGCTGAAGTCAAGAAAAGCCACAAAAGTGAAAAGATCTGCAGTGCCAGAGGAATTAGTGCTCAGTCCCAACCATTTTAATGAATGACTCCAAATGTTGTTGATGTTACTCTGCTGTGGTGAAATTAAAAATTTCTGAAGACTTTTCTGAATGTCCTCCCACTGTGCCAAACACAACTGTTGACAACATAATGGAAAAAGTTGACTTCTTTCCAAAACTTTAAATTAAAATTAAAAATGGAATAAAGTCTGCTCGTCACAAAAGTGAAAATGAGTCGCGGCGACTCTGCCTCCTCACTCATATTTCTGAATTCCAGTTTGTGTGACAGCTGGGACTATCCAATTAGTGTGACTGAAAATAATTGTTAAAATTAAGATAGGGAAAACATATCTACGAAACTTCTTCTGTTGTTGTATTACACGTTGAAATGAAAACACAATCTGCTCGAAAAAGGTTCAGTGCCTATTTTTGAAAAACAGAGTTGGAGGTGACGTCAGCAGGATCATGCTGATGGTAATTAGTTTAGAGTCCAGTTTTGTGCTGATTTGAATTATGGGACAGCATTGTCTTTCACACTTTTTCTTCCTAAAGGGAGGTCGAGTGCTTGAAACACATTTGCTCGATACAAACTCTCCCCACAGCGTATTGTGCTCTCTGAAAATAGTGTCATCAACATTATTCACTGAAATATTCTTGGATTTAAATAATCAATAGGGAGTCAGTGGTTCTTCATATTTCAATTGACAATGAAGTGTTTATTTAGCCTCTTTTAAAGATTTAAACAAACCCACACTAATTTCACTCTTCCTTCTTTGAATAATCTTAATCATGAACAGCAAAACATTAGAACAACTTGAAAATAAATCTGTGCCAGTCACTTTTAAGTCTCAAAGACAAGATTTCAGCCCCATTGATGAAACCAGCCCAGCATGTGATGATTAATTAGATTAAAGTTACTTGTTCTCTGGTACTATCCCTAAGAATCAAAGCAGATGTGTACACACTCAAACACAGCATGAACCCATTGTGACTTGTGATCTTATGCTCTACTACATGGCGAATCTTTCCCACACAACGTTTTTCAAGGACTGCTGGTGATAAACTTTTAAAACTGCACTGAATGCAAGAAGCAGGAGTTCACTTACACAAAAAAGAACAGAAAAGACTGATACAAGTGAGACCATGCAGCCACCAGCACCTCTTTTTTTAGATGTATTAGTAGGGACGCACTGGCTTGTTTCGGAATTGAAATCTGTGCACATGTGAGTAAGAGGCAATATGAGAGGGAAACCTGTAAAATAAGAGAATAATACCTCTGATAAATCTGTTATAATGAAGTCGAGAGTGTAATTATTTCACTGGGAACTTTTCTGCAACTTTTTAGAGACCTTTGGAAACCAAACTCTCCGCCACAGCACACAGCGGGTGATGAACGCCTCCAACTAAAGCACTTATGTGTGACAGAAAGACAGCTCTGGAGTGGCCAAGCTGTAAGCCTTTTTTTTATTCCCTTTTGCCCTCTTGAGACTCTTCAAGATGATTGATTTTTACATTATTTTAATCCAGTGGCCTGAGGTGCTATTGGAAAGAGGAGTGATGGATCTAGATGCGCAAGACTGGGCATTGATCACGGGGAGCGGGGAGGTCGTTTCCCCGCGGATACAGGACGCAGACACGCACGTCCCAGCACGCTGTTGATTATGGCACGTGCACGAGTTAATTCAACTGTTTCATCCACTGTTTATTGTAAACTTAATTTTAAATGGGGGTTCTTTTAAAGTCACCTCCGTCTGTGGAAAATTAAAAAAAAAAACATACAAATAATACAATTGGTTGAGTGCGGCAATCTCGTGAAGACCCAAGTCTCAAGTTGCAAATAAGACTGATTCCCTCGTAATTGAAAAATATGGTCCATCTCAAGAGAGCGTGGGAGTGGAGCTACACGTCTTTTGCAAGCAGCTCGCAGTTTCTGCCAGATGCCTGTACGGGATCTGTCGGAAACAACGCACGCAAGAGAGAGCGAGGAAGGAAACGTGGTAAGCGCGCACTCGAGCTGTAAGAAGCCTTTTTTTCTGGAACGCGCTCAGACGAACGGAGCTGCTGGTGAGACAGCAGGGAGAAGGGGAACAGAGGAGAAGGACGCACATCCTCAGACGCTCAAAGTTCTCCTGCGTGGCGGTGAAGTATGGTGCATGTCATATTGACAGATGTGCTTGTTCCAGTTTAATGAAAGTTTTGGATCACAGCGGGAAAGAGGAGAAACATCCCCGAGGAACGGGTGCTCACATGGATTTCGGAGAGGCACCAGCGCTTTAGTGTAATTGAGCCAAGCAGATATCCAGTCATGATTTGGGTCACATTTTTACCATTTTTGGTTGCGTGTATTGTCGGGAACAGGACGGTTGAGCAGGTGCCGTTCTTCCATGGGCATGTTTTTGAGAACTCGTCTCCGGGCTCCCGGGTCAACGGACTCAGCGTCCCGTTAAAGCGGCTGAACTCGCAAACGCTGTGCGGTGCTGGCGAGTCTGGCTCAGCGGCAGTGCACTTCCAGCTCCTGGGAGAGGGCAGCGAGAATTTCCGCGTCTTTGCGCACCACAAAAGGGGGCACATTTTACTTAAGACGTCCCGGATTTTGGACCGAGAGGAGCGGGCCGAGTATGCGCTGGCACTGGGTTTATATTGCGGGCAAGGCGCGGGGCTTTCCTGGAAAGAGAGAGACGCATCTCCTCTCGAGGTAGCGTCCATCCAGGTGGACGTTCTGGACACCAACGACCACCAGCCCACTTTCCCTATTGCCGTTGTGAAACTGAGTCTGGATGATGCCACTGCGCTCCGCACGGCGATCTACTCATTCACTGCGCGGGACGATGACAGCGGCAAGAACGCAGAGCTCATATACTTCGCCCTGCCCAAAAACGGGAGTTTTTACGCGGTGCCCAAAACTGGGGACATTCTCCTTGTTGACTCCATCCTCGGCCTCCATGACCCCATTAAGTTTAAAGTTTTTGCGCAGGACCGCGGGTGGCCTCCCCGCACAAGCAAAAGCGTCGCTGTGGAAATAAACCCGCGCCAGTGGCCCATGGTGCCACCAGTGACTCCCAAAACGGAGAAGCGAACACTGGAACCGCAAATTAACGTGCAGGCGCGCAGGTCCAGATCTGTGACCGACACAGACAACCCTGTTTTCATCAGCGTGTCCGAGGACGCAGGGATCGGTTCAGTGGTGATGAACTTGAACCCAGTGAGGTTTCAGTCGGCCACGTTTGAGCTGATGGAGCCCGACGTGGAGAGCTCCCCGGTCAGCGTGAACCGGGACACCGGGGATATAGTCATAGTACGGAGACTGGACCGAGAGACCCAGCCTCTGGTGGACGTAACAGTCCAGGTGCAGGATAAAAGAGGTAAGACACGGTCCAAACACAAGTGCGTGAGGTTGGGAAGCCGGCTTAGGTGCCACAGGGAGGTGTGTGTGTGTGTGTGTGTGTGTGTGTGGGAGAGAGAGAGAGAGAGAGAGAGGAAGATGCGGAGAAAAGCACAGTAACAGTGACTGGTCGTTGGAGTGCGCATTTCTGTCATGCTCCAACTAAGTAGTAAGTTGTGCCAAAATATAATTTGTATCAAAATGTGTTTTGCTGACTGAATAGCGTCAGCATCTTTCAGTTATTTGACGTACGAAATAAAAAAAAAAAAATTAAAAAGACGCCAATATAGGCTCCATCTCGGTGTTAAAGTGTTAGTCACTCATTGTTTAAACTATCTTTTAAGTCAAAATTTTAGTGACATTCATTTTATTTTCCTGTCTCTTTAATAGTAACAGAAAATGTTCATTTTTTTCCCGAAAACATTTTTGCAAAGCACCGTCTTCTGTAAAATATTTAAATATGTGCTTGGCTCTCAGGCAGGTCAAAACCAAATTCTGAATTTTGCTGATAGAGGCATTTTTTTCTGAATATGGTGTGGTTTTATTTTGTGTGCTCATTATCTAGGTTGACTATTTATTATTATTATTATTCTATAAAATACCAATAATCAGCCGACCAATTTATTCCCAGCTGATTAACTGGTCTGCCTCTGTGACTAAATGTATTTTCTGTTTGTTTACTGACATATCAACATGGATGGCTATTCAAACTTGAACAAAAATAACTGGACACAGCTTTAATTTGATAGCTAAGGAGAATGAGTTTCGTCCAAGACATCTGTTTTATTTTCAGCCTGAGTAAACAAGTTGATTGCAGGTATCTTTACACTCCACATTAGCAGGACAGACTGAGCTGCTCTGAACTAAATTAGGTTATGTGTTATCTGCATTACTTACCACTTTCTTGATGCATTTTTTTCTCCTCCTGTTTTTTTCCTTTTGTTTCTAAATGCCAGATGCATAGCTTTTCTTCATGTTGATAGACTTACACTCATCAGGTTTGTTCACATAAGATGCACCACTTGCTGCAAGAGCAAGAGGCAGAGGCGGGGCCCTGTGGGGAGCTCTCCGCCGGCCGACCACTCCATCCATCCATCCATCCATTATCTGTACCCGCTTAATCCGTTTCCGGGTCACGGGGGTCTGTCGGAGCCTATCCCGACGCATATCAGGCGAAAGGCAGGGGTACACCCTGGACAGGTCGCCAGTCTATCCAGGGCCACATACAAACAACCAATCACACTCACATGCACACCTAAGGAGAATTTAGACTGATCAATTAACCTACACTGCATGTTTTGTGGACTGTGGGAGGAAGCCGGAGTACCCGGAGGAAACCCACGCAAGCACGGGGAGAACATGCAAACTCCACACAGAAAGACCCACCGGGCCGGGAATTGAACCGGGAACCTTCTTGCTGTGAGGCAACAGTGCTAACCACTAAGCCACCGTGCTGCCCCCGGCCGACCACTGTCATTGCAAATTCTCCTCATTGTCACTGCTCTGTTGTAGTTCAAGGTTGGTCGGCAGTGTTGCCAGATACCCAAAACCAAATTATTACACAGAGAGCCCGAAACGATCATATTTCGCATAAAGTTATCGCAGGCTACAGCAACGGGGGATGAGAAACGAGTTTAGGGCTAAGGAGGCGTGTCAGTGTGAGAGAAAGTGAGGAATAAAACGTGACTAAACACCACATCAGTTATGAACAAATGAATCTGCTGAATCTGATCCCAAATCAGACTAATGACGAATAACAACTGTGAGGAAATAATCGCTTTTTGAGAGGGACTGTGAAATTATCATGCACTTCCAACTATTGATCCTACGTCATACAGAGGTTGAAATTATTGTACAAATACAATTATGCATGTGGAAAGTTGCCTCTTGTTGGCTCTAACGCAGGATCCTTTGTGATGCTCCTCTCCAACTGCATCCACTGTGTCTCTGGTTTTCAGAGACATTCCAGCTTGCTTTGGGTAGACTGAGTCGAAGTGATGTCAAAGTGCACCATGTTTACAAAAGAGGTTAAACTGAGTGACATTCATCAGAGACGATGATGATTCATGTTCCTCGGTAAATTAGGACAGCATGGATTTGTCTGCTGCAGCTGGCAGCAGCAGCACATCCTGGGATGTCAAGGGACAAGCTGCACATCTAAACGGCCATCATGCCAGCAAGTTAGTTATCAGCTGCTCATCCACCGTGAGAGCACAGAGACAAAGCTGACACACAGCCACATTCGCTTTAATAACTGCTCGTGTGAAGGGATGAAACACCGGGCTAATTGACCGAGACACTGAGCACGGAAGTCTTCAATATAGAGAGCAAAAGCATAATGTATCATCTAGAAAAAAAAACGCAGAGTTTAGAAATGATAGTCTGCACTTCCATCAATATCTGTTCGCAGTGCTCATTTGTCTGCTACAAAGACACTAGTTCCCGTTAACAACACTTGACGGCAGGAATGACCCAATCAATGTGAACTATTGGTCCTGGTAATTTGAGCTATCCTGGAGCACAGTGCTGTTTTATACTCCCAGCAACTGCATGCAATGTTGTCAGTTTGTCACCGCATCTGCCTTTCAAACACATTCATCTTGATGTAAAAAAAAATGAATCTCTACGTTCACTTTTGTAATAAGTGTCCTCTGAGCCCCATGTCAAACAGGGTTGCTGTTTTATGTATTTATTGTAGAATGTTGACATCCACTTCTGTACCATCTTTCATTACTAAGGTTGTTCCTATCAGGACGTAGTAAAGCACAATTCCGCCTCGCCAGAACATATAACAGTGTTTTATATCACGGAAAAACCAAATGCACTTCACAGTTCAGCAGCTCATCGAGCCACTTTTAGCAATAGTAACTTGAAATGATGATTTTCTGCATCACATTATCAGTCTCGCATCATTGTGGGGTAATTTGGGGCTCTCTTCTTTATATTTGTGCTTCTGTTGATGCTGCATTTCATTCAGGTTGAGGTCTGGAGTTTGAATGGGACACAGTAACAACCTTGATTGTTTTCTTTTTCAGTGAGTCTGTTGTAGATTTGCCTTTTGCTGGACCTCATTGTCCTTTTTCATGAGCCAGTTTACCCAAGCTTGTGACAGCATATTTGTTTCTAGAGTAAGTTGGTTTACAGAGTTCGTGGTTCACTCAGTGACTTGAAGATGGCTGGATAATGAGGCTGAAAAAGACGTCCAATCTGTCAACTTTTTAGGCATGCTGCATTTGTGCAGATATATCGTATCTGTTTGTTGTTGGGGTTTTTTACCAGCAGTTATACATTATGGCCAAACATCTTCAGTTTGGTTCAGTCTGTACCGAAGACATTGTTCCAAAAGTCTTGTGGTTTGTTCAGTTGTAACTTTCTAAAGAAATCACATTTTAAAATGTCTTTTTTGAGAGTGGAGCCTTTCTTCTTGCTATTCTTACAACAAGCGCTGCATGTCTTGGCTTTTCTAATTGCACTGCCATGAACGTTGTCATTTAACATGCAAACTGGGGTGTATAGACTCTGATTTGTAATTCTTTGGCTTTTGACATTTTATTTCTGAGCATTTCAAAATCTGACCTTGTTGAGAACCTCCTGGGATGTTCGCCCCTGGGATGACTGACTACTGTGTTCAATATTTTTTCAGTAGTATAAAATCCTTCTTTGTCTAAAGTGAAGAAGCCCAAACTGTTTACAAATTTTTTTGCAGCAACTACGACCTTTGCTGATACATTTCCTCTTTGGCATTGTATTAACACACACCTGAATGCTACAGGCCAGCAACCTGCCAAAACATCTGCTATTATAAAGGTGCTCCCACTTAGTGTTGATTGTTTAATCAGGTGCATTGTTAAACAGCACCTACCTTAGCTTTTGTTAAATCGGTATGTCGGTAATGATGATGCACTACTGCATGTGTTGGTGTTCATACAAGGTTGTGTTTATCAAAGGTTAAGACCTGGTAATAATAATACTGATAATAAGAACAAATAAAAAGAACATTATTATTATTACTGATGATGCCGTCCTACATAAAACATTAGAAGGGAACGTGTGCTTTTTTTCTTCACCTGACTTGCACCGTCGAGTCGCAGTTCTTCTAACATGATGGTAATTACATCGATGCTCAATGACTCACAACATCACGTCCCCGTTCAGCATCTCGTGGTGCTCATGTTCAGCGCTGCCTGTTTGGCCAGAAATGTTTATAAGGTGAGGGGGTGGTGATGGTGGGGCTTCATTGCCTCCATGTTTTTAATTTACCCTTACTAAAGGGCAGTAAAATGAGTAGACATTGCATGATATGCATGTTATGACTTTTAGATCTATTTATTTATCAGACTCATTTCCTATCATGTCATGTGGATTCTGCACTTCGCAGAACAACACCCTTAGGATGCTTTTCCATTTCAGTGTTTCTGCCAGTGAGTTATGATGGAGAAACGTACATGTTAAATAATTTCTGGTGAAACTGGGATCTAGTTACATATTAAGTGTGAAATGGCTCAGTGCCCTTCAAGATTAGAAACACATCACATGTTGTCCTTGTGTTCAGTGTGTCCTGACTTTATCTATATTTGACTTTTAAAGTGTTTTCCTCTAACAGGATGCAGGTTGACAGAGACTTTTAAGAGCAGGATAAGCATAAATGTTTCCTAAATGGATGGCTTTTAAAAAGACTAAAAGCCTAACCTTTTATGAGTGTGTTGTTCAGGGAGGAGAGGAGGGCCTGGGATGGAACACATTTCTATCTGTTTACTGCTTCAAGCGGAAAGACAGCAAGTTTTCATTTCTGGACTTAGCAGAGGGCTGCGGGGGGTGAACCAGGCTCAGCTTGGTGTCTCAAGCGTGAGGAACGCAGCATCCGTTTGGTTGTTGGTGGCTTGGTTGAAGTCTTTTAATCCGTATGGAGTGGAGAGTCCTGCCGGAGCCTTGACCCCCCTCCATCTGCTCCCATTATCCCTGTAATCCCATCTCATTCTCTCTGTCTGCCGCTCTGTTGTGCTTTCTCGCCCTCTCTGCTTTGCTCTCTTACTTTTTTTTTTGCTTTCATTTGTTGCTCTCTCTTTAGGGAATTAGTAGGAGTGGAGGCACAATTGAAGACTGTATGAGACGGGGCTTTTGACATGATTCTTGGATGGATAAAAGTGTGTGTGAGTGAGTGTGTGTGTGAGAGAGAAAAGAGAGGCTTGAAGTGTGAAGTGTCAGGGTTTAAGGCAGCGTTTTCCTGTCTGAGTTTGTGGTCTGTGTTGAACACATGTGTCTGCTTGTATCACTCGCATTGTGAGTAACAAACGTGGTTCTCTGCATGTGGCTTTTCTTGGCTGTTTATCTGGTTACGGCACAGTTAAATCTCGAGTTAATGGAAGAACGTCAACGCCATGACAAAAGAGAGGTTTCTATAGTTTTTACTGGAAATTCTTTTTAATACTCCGCTGCTGTTCTTATCAGACACACAAATCCTGAGTAGGATTTGTGTGTTTGATATTTCAATCCCTTCATTTTCACAAGTCGTTTAATACTGTGCCAGCTGCTATAAGAGCGTCAAGCAAGCGCCGTTAATTTTAACCCAAAGGTTGTTCCTGCCCATCTAAAAACAGCCAATTTGAGGCTGTTCTTTGACTGCAGTAACTCCTGTTGGCACAACAATTAATGAAATGATTCATTTGGTTAATTAGCTAAATGAATAATTTAGTTAGACATGCAAAGGCCCTTCTTTGGCCTCAGAGTTTTCCCTTTTTTTTTAAAAAAAAAACAAAAAAACACATGCCTAGTGCAGCTTTTTTCTATCAAACCATCCATCTTTAGTTCCCCTTATTCGTCCTGCTTGGGGGGCGGCGGGCTGTCGCTGAGCAAGAGGGTGCACTCTGGACAAGTCAAGCTCTTTCTGTGTTTTACTTTCTACTTCTGTCCAAATGAAGCTATTACTGTCTGTCATATCGTTGCCTTCTCATGTTTGACTCCTGCTCAGTACCAGACCTAGTGAAAAGTGAACGTTATTTCCTCGGAAAACATTTTCATACATTTCAAAAGAGAAGATAACAAACCCCTACAGATCATAACAAGTGGCAGATCTGCTTTTATGCTTCACATGGAAACAAAAGAGGAACAACTACAGAAGATTATTCTCATAGTGGTTGGTGTTGTTAATGAACTTCTCAATTTACATGAAGTCATGTGACCAAGTAGACAGACTATAGTTACATGACAAGTTATTGATTCCAGTCCAATATCACAAACTGTACGTAGCTGATTAATAAAGAGCATTTTTAATGTAAAAGCAGAAAAAAAACAGTTTAAAGTAAATACACAAATTAATCCCATTCAGCACACCAGTTCCATACGTTTTTGAAGCTTTTTTTTCTACAGAAACCCTTTTTCTCCTCGTCACAGTAGCCCGTGTCTTTAAACTTTTACAGACAAGGTAAATTGAGAATTACTGAATCGGCTTTTCTGTTGTCGTCATAGTCTGCCACATTCTCTGCAATTGGACATATAGAGTTGTTACCACAAACTGCTGCAATCATCATAAATAATTATTACATATTTCTGTGCTAAATGTTTTCCAGCACACGTATATTTATTTTGGTAAAAACACTTCTGCCTATCCAGACAACTGGTACGTCCGTTCACCTACCATCCAGACCTAAACTTTCAACCCTGCCATCAGATGTGAGACACATGTTTCTTTACCACAATAAAATCATGGAATGTTTATTTTCATTGATATGCAGATGACACCCAGCTCTATATGAGGCCTAAAGAAAATAAGCACTTCCTAAAACAACAGGCTTTTCTTGATAACATTCATTCTTGGATGACTTGTATATGTTTTTTGTTACCTCTAAATAAAAAAAAAACAAACAAACAAAAAAAAAACTTTACATAGCCAATCTGGATGGAAGTTCTTTGAACTCTAATGCTACTGTATATTTTTGCAGTCGCTTTGACTAGAATTTGTCATTTACAGTAATTCTTATATTCACCATGATTAAACATTGTAATCACCCACTTAACATTTAGTTTTCCGCAATTTGGGCTTTCCTTGATTTTTCTTTTGTATTATTTCACAAACTAACAGGTTTGTGAACCAAGATTTCGGATTATTCATACTGAGCTTGGACAGACAGGATTTGGATAAATTAAGAGAAACAGCTGGCTTTAATCAAGACAGCTGCCAACTGATCTCGCAGATTTCTTTCCCAACTAAAGCACACACCCACACCCACACACACACACACACACACACACACACTAAATCGTGTGTGTACAGTCTACTGCAGTGATTGTACTACAAGGTTCTTCCATGCACAGTGTTAATGCTGCCCCAATTTAAAACTGTTGCTGTGCTCTAACACTGGAATTGATGCTTTCTTATTTGTAATTTTCACTGATCATAAATTTCAAACCAATTGAACCCAATTTATCCAATCCTCTACATTTTTTATGGTTACTTTGTCTTTGGTGCCAAAGACAGAATGCTGTCAAAATATTTTTTGATACCACGAACCTGACCAAGCAGTGTCCTACCACACCGGCAATATATTGGCAAGAAGGCAATCACTGAGGATTTGAAGCCTTCCACACTCAATTTTCTGACTGTTATGAGTGCAGGACTGGGGTACATGGAGTGTAGTGGAGGCAGGCAGTGTTGTCACTGTGAACACACTAATACCCAAAATGTAAGCAGGCTGCATATGCACTAAACCTCTCAAACATACACATAGATTTACACACACATATATATACTGTACAATCTAAAAGAAAATACAGCACAACACTGTATTTATTTTGCATTTCAGGTTGGCAAAATGCCATTCAATGCCATAACATATGGCAGTGAGGAAATGCTGTGAGCTGCATGTGCACCTCATCCTTAGTACACTGATATGCATTTATATCCGTTTGTCCTACAGAGTAAGTGGTTCATCTTTGATTGTTCATGCGCAAGCGTGTGTGCATACCCGATGAGTACAAGTCCAACAAACCCATTTTTTCCCTCATATGTTTTGGCTCATGCATTAAGTGTTTGTGTTTTCATGCAGGAGTTTCACCCAACTACGCTGCAATCTTTGACTGACTTCCAAACTACTTACTCTCGTTGCCTGTTTACATTTTGCAATAGCAAAGAATTTTTATGTTTTCTGTTTTATTTCGCCTTTTATTTAAATGGTTCATTGAGAAACATTAAAATAGCAAATGTTATGGCCAAACTCTCATTGTAGTTAGTTTCATTGCTGTTTTCAGAGACTTCAAGTGAGATGTGTGTGTGTGTGTGTGTGTGTGTGTGTGTGTGTGTGTGTGTGTGTGTGTGTGTGTGTGTGTGTGTGTGTGTGTGTTTATTTCCTTGCTCAGCAGTGGTTATATTTTTCCGAAGGCACAATTTCTTACCTTCATGTCCTGTCTTCATGTACTGTTATGTTTTTCTGTTAGTACAGAGCGGATAATTAGGATGTTTGTGAGCAATAAGCATACATTCTGCTTCAATTTGTGATATCAGATATCAGTTATATGAAAAAGTGGATAAAGCTTGCTGACAGTAGCATAAAGAAGTTTGAATTATCTGAGGATAATTGGTGTGCTCGCTGAGCCAAATTTGCTGTGAAAACAAATATATTCATCTGCCTTTTAAACATATTCATGTGGAAATGAAAGCTAAAGCAGAAGACTTAAAGGAATCAACTCCTAACCTCTGTGCTTGCTTTTGAACTGTGACTCAAGTCGACAAAGGCTTTTAAAACGGCTGAACTTTGTTGTAGACTGGGAACTGAATGCAGCTAATGTGCTAGATTGACTGTGTGCACTACAGTTGGAGTTGAAGATCAAACAGTGAGAGAACAAGTGCTATGTGGAAAAAGTCAAGTCAAGGGTTGGTAATCATCAGAAATAAAGGTTCCAGTTGTAGATAAAGGCTGACAGGTCTGGTAAAGTGAGGGTAATTATTTCACGCACGATAAGGGTTTCAAAAGGCTACATGGGTTACATCTTCAGTGGTATCATTTCTCATAATGTCTTGTTTTATAGGTTGTTTTTTTTCCTGTTAATCTGCCTGAAATGACTAAAGATAAATATGCAAAAGTGATTTAAAAAAAACAGGTTTTGTCTTTTTCCAGTATCTGTCATTACCAACTAACCTGAAGACTTTAGCATCATTTAACACAAAGCAAGGAATGGGAATCTTCAAACTTACTTCTTTACCTATCGTCCTGTATGTTAAAGATACGCGTGAAACTGCTGTGCTTATTTGCTGATTTGCTGTGCACAAAGTAAAACAGGGAAAAAAAAGTCAAAAAACAGATGCACCACACTTTACACCAAGATAAGATGGTTCAGTTTATACTCAAGGAAAGATAAACACAGCCTAATTCAGCCATGACCTGCAGTCCATCAATGCTGAACCTCGCGTCTAAAAGCTTTTCATCATTTAATGTCAATGTCACAACTTCAACTTCTAACGTTTCAAAAATCTTAAAATGAATGTTTGGAAATTCAAGAACCTTTCTCTGCATTGCTACAAA
The DNA here is from genome assembly GCA_014839995.1 of Xenentodon cancila. NCBI lineage: Eukaryota > Metazoa > Chordata > Actinopteri > Beloniformes > Belonidae > Xenentodon > Xenentodon cancila. The sequence continues at coordinate 27,812,704 of CM026197.1, forward strand.
AAGCTTAGACTGTCACACAATTAAAGAAAACTGCTTGGTGAAGTGAAGACCGTAACCCTTTAGTTATGGCCCTTTATTTTCATCCATTAAATATGCATAAACTGCCCCTATCAAAATGTCACGGCTTTTGCAGGGTCTTACTTAGAGAAGACACACGATGTGATTGTGGAAAACACATTGCTCTGTTTCAGAACGGTCACATCTAAAAAACAAAAAAAGAAAAGAAAATTAAGAGATTATTGGAACTACTAAAATTGGGTTATGAAATCTCCAGTGGTTTGAAAAAACCTGGAAGTCTTGGGGTGAACCATCATTTTCCTGGAATAAATGAAGTCAGAAATAAATATCGATGATTGTGTCTGGACATCACTTAAACATCCGGTGAAATGTAAGGAAAGAACATCAGCAGTACTACTTAGAGCAGTCAGTTTGCTAGGGAGTATAAAGGTTAGACCAAAAGTGCTGAAGTGACGCAGCCGTTATACCTGGTGTCTGCTGTTGACAATGTCGGGATTCAGTCTTGGTTTAGGGAGCGTCATTTTCATGGACAGATATCGCAGAGTCCAGACCTTAAATCTTGTTGAGAAATTCTCCGTTCAATAGTACAAGAATGTAGTGAAAAATGAATGCAACTCTAGATGTTAATGTCGTGAATGTGAATAGTTCAACAAAAGAGCTTGAAAGTGTGCGGCTTTTTTTTTTTTTTTTTAACCAGACATTGTATATTAATGTATATTGTATAACAGAATTTGCCCAGTCATCATGTCTATGTATTACATCTTTCACTGAATAATACATTTTAATATGTTGATGATCATCAAATATGAAAAAACTACACCCCATAAAGGCAGATGTTCTCATTGCCCCAATCAGAAACTTTGATTTTATTTTATTTTCATAGGCACAGAGGTGATTTATTCCCTTTTATTTCTAACACAGTTGAATAGTTAATTCTTTAAATGAACATTTCATCTGCCGGGGAGATAGGAATTCTTTTATATTTTAATACACAGCGTAGCCATTTCCATAGTGAGGTCCAGTCATTACACAGGACAACGAAAGAAACCATTCCCATTGATCACGTAATGCACATTGTAAACAAATATTGAATTATTGAATCAATTAGGACGGCAGTACTTTTATGGAGGCATTTATCATTGCGGCCTGAATGAATGATGATCAGCAAGGTGAGGTGCACTATCACAACAGGTGAACATGTGATGAAATACAATGTTAGTTCTAAGAGCTGTTAAAAAAAACAAAACTAAACTAAAACACTGGCAGTCAGACTGAGGAGATGTACCTATGCAGTCTAAAGCAGCTGGCAGCATTAGCAATGTACTGCAAAGTACTTGTTCTGCACAGAAAACCTAAAGTGTCCTCATTTGGCTCACATATACATTTCTCTTCTTATACTACTTCAGCCCCGCTTTTGCACACCACTTATCTTCTGTCTTCTGTCCACCATACAGAAATACTAAGTCTCCTCCAACTGATCAAAAATGGTTGCAGTTAGGACAGCTGCTCTGGATTTAGACAGGAATTGTATAAATATTGTTCAGAAAAGCAAGGTTTTCAAACGAGTCATATCAAGCTGCTTGGAAACAATATGTTGTGGAAGAGATTCCTTAGCAGTCTACTTGCAATTTTCTCATTCTTCTTTTTTTAAGACCAAAAATGCTCTCTCTATATTTTTTAAATGTAAATAAGTTGTGAAAAGTCAGATCATTATTGACTCGTAGCCTTGATGAGGACTGGAGGGATGGATTCAGACCCATCCTCCATCCTGAACAGGTTGGAAAATGGATTGACGGAATGATGGATAGATGGATGGATGGATGGATGGATGGATGGATGGATGGATGGATGGATGGTAGATGCATGGATGGATGGATGGATGGATGGATGGATGGATGGTAGATGCATGAATGGATGGATGGATGGATGGATGGTAGATGCATGAATGGATGGATGGATGGATGGATGGATGGATGGATGGATGGATGGATGGATGGATGGATGGATGGATGAATAGATGCATGTATGGATGAATGGGTTGGACGGCAGTGGCTTGAACCAACAAAACACTTCAGTCACCATTCACTTAATTAGATGGTTGCTTACCATTTTAATTGAATTTCCTCTAGTTTAGAGTGTCACCTCTGACACTTGTGAGAAACATAATGCACTTATGATGCATTTTAGCATTTTAATGGAAGTATAACAAGTATTATTATTTTGTATTAAAAACTGACATAATTAACTCATTTCCTGCATTTTTTTAAATACAGTGTATGCTGCAAAGACTAAATGGATGATAAAGTGATGTGCCGTCAGTTTTGTAAGCAAACTGACGTTACAAGTTCCCCCCAATGCTTTATTGTCTCTTAAAATTATGTTTTGAATAAATGTCTATCAGTCCTAAATTCTAAACACTGACTACAGCAAATCATTAAAACGCAGATGCATTAAATGAAAATGGTCATTTATGGGATGTATCTGTTGGCAGGGATTTTATGTTCAACCTCTTTAGCTTAACATGGAAACTGAGACTTATCAAACTGGTGCAGACGACCAGGGTTTAACTAAAAAAACTATTGCAAAAGAGGAAATAAAAACTAATGTAGGCTGATTGTATGGCTTTGTTTACAGGCTAGGTGTCTTTCTAGCACTTGTGATTTAAGAACTAGACGATGGGTTCCAGTAGGCTACGTCTCAGCCTGTCATACCTTAAGGATTAATGATTGTTTATACCTCAGGTTATGGAGGAAATCCAGAGGTTAATGGGACTGTCAGCTCTTATCAGTCATGTGCCCGTGTAATGCTCTTGGTCAGTGACTCAACTCTGCAATATGATCTACATTTAAATAACTCGGGATAAACAATGGGCAATCCTGCCTTATAGAAACAAAACTTAGTTGTAGGCCCAAGGTAATACATGGCTGCAACTGACTGTATTAGACTTAATGTTCTTTTTTGTAAGATAAGCACTTGGTTTTAGGAAATGCTGACTCATAGCACAACAATCAAAAGGAAATGAATTCAAATGAAAGTGTCCCTATGAATTTTTTCTATGTGTTGTTATCAAGGTGCCTGTTTGGCGTTCTTATGATCAAAGGCTGGATTGTTTTTCCACATCTTACAGGCGTTGTGCCAGTTGTTTAGTTCCCAGTGAAGTTAAAGTGTTTGCCAACAATGGCAATGAGAATTAAAAGTGACTCAGGATGGACTGAGCGCTGACAAAGACACCAATTGAGAATATGCGAAATCAGAGATAACGCTATCATTGAATTTATTGTTGAGAAATGTTTACTGATTAAATGTACTCCACATTGTGTACATAGGAATAACCCGATGCATTGCCCTCTGGCAGCTCAACCATCTGCACACACGTACCGATAAAGGTTTTCCAGGAAACGTTGCTCTCCTTTTGTTCTCCACAAAGCAGCAACAAGCTCTCGCTGGGACATTTATGAAAAGAAATCTATGTTACTAAAAGACATTTGGTGGTAATGTGTTGACAATCTTTTTCCTCCAAGCCTCCTACTCTTAAGAAGTTGTCTGCATGCTTAAGTCATGCTGCCTCTGCAGCTGCTCACTAATTGACGTGTGCCTCGTCATAATATGGCGAGAGTAGCCTATTTATTTGTGTGTGGGCAGAAGCCACAAGGTAGCTTCCTCATGTCTTGCCTTTCTGCCAGCTTCTGCTGCAGCGGGATCAATTAATGTCTGCATGCGTGTGTGTGTGTGTGTTAGCCTCTGTGTAATTGCAAGTGTGTGTGGGAGGGCCAGCACACGTGTTTTCAGATCAAACAAGTATGTTGGTAATTGTGTGTGCACGGGTGTGTGATGTAAAGCCCTCCTGTTGAACTACTGCCCCACAGCACCTCCTCTAATATGCTGAGCACACAGGAGAGCTCCCTTTTGCTCTTCTTCCGTCTTATTTCTTTATTTTGTTTTTCTGTTTATCCCAGATAGGGATCAACACTCTCTCTTGCTTTCCATTTTTCTTGCTGACTGAGAAGTGTTTTCTTTCCATCTTTTTTTGGTACACGTAATATGGCCACTTCCTTCCTTCGGTGTATTTCAAAAACATCAAGGCAGAGCATTCAGTATATATATATATATATATATATATATATATATATATATATATATATATATATATATATATATATATATATATCAACTGATTTATTTTCTCAACCACATTTCTTTCTATTTTTTCACAATCCCCCGTGTTTTCTTCCGTCTCCTCTCTTCTGATTGTTTCACACTACCCCCTCTACATTTTGGTGGTATCGCTCCCACCCTCCACACCAGCTGGTTCCTTATCGTACTTCCATCTTTTTCTTTTAGATCTTTGCCATTACATTTTCCCACGATCGTGACTATATATGCTTGCCTTTTTTTTTAACTTCTTTAGGATGCACATTCCTCATCCTCTCTCTCGCTGTGGCTCGTGCTATCAATGTGAGTGATTGTGCAATCCTGCGGCGTGTAAAAGACATGAGGAGACTGTCAAACAGATCAATAGACGGTGTCTGAATATGGCTTCTAACCCCCTTACGAGCTGCATTTTTCAAATGCACACACACACACACACACACACACACACACACACACACACACACACACACACACACACACACACACACACACATGCAAATGTGCATGTTGTAAAGCAGTCATGGATGTACACAAACAAATGCTTTCTAGCATTATGTGTTCCATGCAGACAAATGTAGAAACCCTGCAGGTGCGGGGTCTGAATTAATACAAACAAAGGGCATGCAACATGTTTGTATCCAACAGAGATGGATAAAAAAAAGTAAAGTCGCACGTTTGAGGCGGGTGTTTGGTTCGTGCAGACAGCAGGAGTGATTATTGTGCTTTACTGTGATCGATTTCCTATCTCAACAGGCAGAAATGAGTAAATCTGAATAAAGACGGGCAAGTTGAGAGTTAAAGATTGGACACTACTCTTTCTGACTCTACACACGCACACATATACACACACAGTGCCACGATAATGTATTACAAGTGTCTGATCTCTTATCTATGCCCCATAGTAGTGGCCACTACAAAAAGTGGAGCTGGCATCATGCACCGCAGTGTTTGTCAGATCATCTATCAGCTTGAAACGGCTTCGGCACCCAGGGTATTGAAGCTGCAAATCAGTTATATTAGACCTCTGTAATGCCTGCATCCGCAAGAGCACTTCCAATTATATCCTATATTTTAAGCTCTTTTGGCTCTATATTTTTGGTTTCCTGGACGTTTTCACCTCTGTAGTGCAAAGAAAACATGCGAACAACAAAAAAAGTACAAAGGTCAGACTGGTGAATTGAAATATAGTGAAAATATTGGCCAAGGTTTGGGATGGAATTAGGAGGTTTACAACTTTTTGAAACTGAAATAAGCACGTACGCTTCAGTGAAATCCCTTCCAACACTTCCAGCAGTGTGTTGTTAAAGGGATTCAGTGTGAAAACAGAGCAGGATGAATTTGACTTGTAAGAGACACAGTTTATTTGACTAAAGCACAAGTCTGTGCAGGAATGCTGTTTTCCATATTATTTTCAAATTGTCAGCATCTATTTTGGTATATTTGATCTGAATATGAATAGTTACGGGACAAGTGGACACAATGGCCGATGAGCAACATGTACCACTTTTGGAAAGCTGGCGGAAACAAAGATAGTCTATTTAAACGTGTCCAAAACACACAGCAACCTGGGAATCAACGCTAATTTTTAAAGCATGTTTAATCTGAAATGAAGCAGAATGTTTAGTATGAAGTTGTGATGGGCTGGCATGGTAACATCATTGATAAGGTTATTGTTGTGTAAAGGACTGGTGGCCTCACAATCTGTTGAAGCACTTTTTCAGGAACATGGCACATTTGGAGACAGGTATGACGACAAAGTAGTTAGTGCGCTCAAATTTGTCTTTGAGACACACAGCTCCAATGACCTGTTGTGACAATCATTTAGCGTTTAGTCCTAATCATTCTTGTTCTTTTGAAATTGCCATGCTTTCAATTTTTCCGTGTCACTTCATCATCCAAGCTTCTTATGTACCTCTTGACCCATTTACATGCAAATGATGTATTAAATTTGGTTAAGTTGGACCATCTGTCATGTTTTTATAACTTATTGCACTCATTTTAGCCCAGATAGTCACGCAGGTTTTGAAACATATAATACAAAGGAGTAGATAGTTTATTTTTTCATAACACTGCTGATGGCTCATGCTGAGGATAAGATTTCTCAGCAGATTTGTCATACTGTACAAGATGAGGTTATTTATGAAAATATTGTCGGACCGCTCTGAGAAAAAGGTATCTATAGCAGCGAATCATAAGTCATTAGTAAACTGGAATTGCTTAAAAAAATAATTAATTGGATCATTGCTGGCTTGAAACATTTTGAGAATTACAGTTTCATGTGGGGATACACTGAAGGCTTTTAAACGTAGGAGTTGCCAATAATTCAATAACAATATCTGTTGCAGTAGAAACCGTTTCAATAATAATGATACAAATTTAATTTTGTTTCCAATATTTCAATATACATTATTTACAGCATCTATCACTGATGTTTAGCAGGCTACATGGTGAATGTAATGCAAGGCAAGGCAAGGCAAGGCAAGGCAAGGCAAGGCAAGGCAAGGCAAGGCAAGGCAAGGCAAGGCAAGGCAAGTGTATTTGTTAAGCACATTTCAGCAACAAGGCAATTCAATGTGCTTTACATGATGAAAACATGAAAAGTAAAAAGAAGAAGGAAAAAATATAGAACATAGTCGGCTACGTCAGTGCGTTATGACGTACACCACATCAGTAGACTAGGCAACATCGCGGTGATAGTTTAGATATGTGTCCTAAGTGAGTCCTGACAGAACTGCAGATGCACTCGAACAAGCTAGTAAGTAACGTCAAGCCAGATGAGGAACTCACTAGCAAAATCAAGACCGATTCTGTGGTTATGAGGTTTGTGGAGTTGTGAAATGTGTCGAAGGGTCATATGTTTTCAGCTATACCTATGTTTTATGTAATATTTTTCATCCTTGCTGAAACATTAATAAACAGTAAATTTATTTAAGAATGATTCTGTGGAGAAAGTTAGAGTTTAAAATTGACACTTAAAATTAAAAAAAAAACTGACTTTGATGGAAATGTCATGTTTGTTGGTGATATAAATAAAAGGTCAAAGTTGATTTATTGTGACATTTTTATTTCTAAAATATTAAATACAAGGAGGTTGAATGGAATTTGCAATTTCATTTTTCTGAGGTTTCTGGGTAGAGCTATCCTTCACGGGCATTTTTGGCAGTTTTTCTATGGTTGCCATGGAGACATTGGAATTTTAATTGCATCGACAAATCCTGAGAAATATATTGTGATTTTATAATGTATCCATATTGTCCAGCCCTATTTAAAAGTGTATGTGAAGGGCTGTGTTTCCCCTCTCTCTGTGTTGCAAAGTGGCCAATAAACTGAATTTGTGTCTCAGAGCAGCAACGGTGTAATTTTTTATTGTCAAGGATTATGGCGCTTTTGGACCTACAAAGAAAAAAGAAAAAGGTAAAGACTAAAAGACTTCTGTGATAATTGGGAAACTGAGGTGGGAAATTAAATCTTGGCATGAAATAAGTTACTGTATCATTTTATTTACAGTCACTGTTAGGTTTAAAAATATAAGATGTCACATATAAATAATATGCTAGTGGGTGCAATTAAAACGTCGCTAGTGGGACCTGTTTTTTTACCAAAGCCGACAACATATCAGCGTCTAAATTCCTGCTGGTCATTTGAATTCATGCTCCAATAACAGTCCGGTGTTCTCTGCAAATTAACTACAGCAAGTACAGATTTAATGCTGTTTTATGGTGAAGAATGTGGAAACTAAGTTACATTAAGTCCCTTTAAAAGACCATGCTCCTGTATTCACATTACTGGTTACCTTTACTGACTTTATCTTACTTTAGCTGCAATATTATTATGAATATATTCAATGCCACTGACTGAAATATAAGGACATCGAAGGATTCATTTGATATTAAAATGTATGGATATCAGCTTAGAGTTGGGTTTTAAAAAGTGTCCTTGAATAAAATCTACTATTTTTGTGTAATATTTTCTTTTCTTTCTTTTGTTTGTTTGTTGTTGTTGTTTGTGACCATAAAACTACAACCAGTTATAATAATCTACTGCATCAACAGGTAGACACAAAATAAAACAACCTCTGGCATATTCATGGAAGAAAATATGTTCCTTTTATCAGATCAACTTAACACAGATATTAAAGAGGCAAATTCATAAACATAACTGTATTTGAATATCACTAGGAATTTTTACGATCCGGCCTCAGTTAAAGCTCTGCAAACTGGTCTGTCGCTAACAGCTGTGACTTATGGTGCTCATAAAAATGCCCCAAACCCTTCATCACGAGGATATAACTAGGCCGTTATCATTTAGGAGATATTTTGTTTAGCTGAATGTGTTTAGTCTGTTATCTTAACGTTCATTACAGCTGAAGGCAGCTGTCGGTTGCCAGACACAAACAGCCTCTAGTGCCGGGCATTTATGTGGCCCCAGCCACCAACACGCACACACTCCCACGCTTTGTACCACACCAGAGAAGCCTTGCAGTGAATTTTCCCCGTCAGAGTCTGCTTGAAAAGCTTACGTCACTCAAGGTACACAGCAGCTGAATGGGAACTTAACACTTTGGCAGATTTTTTTAATTCTTTGACTCTTTGACTCAAAGAAAGACTCAGACATGTTTAGATTTTTTCAGTTGTGCTCTGCGTTTGTTTTGCTTGTAATCGTATGAAAAAAAAGATGCCTGTGAAGAAGAGGTCGCATAACCCTATTTATACAACATATAAGCCAGGAAAATGAATCCCGCATTGATGTTTTAGTGGGACTTTTTAAAAAGACCCATCGCACAAGGAAAGAGGATGCTCCGTTACGCAGAATAAAGGGAGAGTTCCATGACTCATTTATTTGCAGACAGTATAAACCCAAGGATATTTCTTTTTTTCTCCCTCATCAGCTTCATTTAATTCGTCAATAAAAAATATGTTTTTTGCACTTGACGCTTGCAACCCATTCCAAGAGGGCTCATACAAGAGCAATTTCGCGGTAATAATATAAGTCTTTGAACAGCCTACGATGGATGGTGGATCTTCACTTTGTCAATAAAATACATGGAAAAATCACTGAAATGTTAAAAACAATACTCCTCTAAGAAATATTGGTTGAGATTAGCATATTTTTCTTCTATTCCGAACAGTTCCAATAAATAATTCAAGGAATATGGATGAATTTCTGTGTGTAAAGGACAAAGCTGCAAGCTCAAACTGGACACTCGTGACTCCGTGATAGTAATAACACAACATCAAGAACCATCATTCATCAGCATAACCACAGTATAACCTCAATATAACCACACAGACAAGGGATTACGTTGGAAAATATTATCAAGCACTGCATTCATAAATGCTCCTGAAAGCTTTATCGTTTGCATCGACATCTCTGGGGCTGGAAGCATCAGACATCGGAGAACACAATGTGAAAATGTGTATATTGGTCAGACAAATACAGATATTTTATGAAAGAACTGACTTGTGCAAGTCCAAAAGCCAGGCCTTTGATTATATGGGATTGTATCAGTAGCTCGGCAAAGGTCGTTTACGCTTTTGTCATGGTAGGGTGAAGCAGAAGACAAGACTGAGACTTTTCAAACAGCAAATGATACCTTTACCACGTCTCCAGGGACATCCAGGCATTTTTCAACAAGACAATAAAAATCATTTTTCTAATATCTTGGTTTCTTTATTGTTTTAAAGACATGACCGAGGAAGAATCGGGCCAACGGTGCTGGACTCACATGCCTGCAGTCCTCACTATTTCTCGAAGAGTATTTGTGTCTCAAATCAACAAGTGAGCTGAATTAAACTTAACTTTTTTTAGTTGTCAAAATCGAAATGATAGTGTTATGATGAATAAATTATTGAGGAGGAATTAATGAATTACTCTATATAAATAGCATGTAGCAATCCTCGCTGAAGAGGAAGAGCACTGAGCTTTCAGACTAAATAAATACAAGCTTGTTGGAACGCTAATGAACGGAAGAGAGTCACTGGCAGAGAAGTGCAGGAGACAGATTGATGGCTGAAAACCCAACACTCTCCTGGCCTGATACACATTTTCCAGACAAAAGAGTAATAACTGCCAGGAAACCAAAAACCCGAGTGAGATGTAATCTTTTTTAATGGTTAACATCTCTGATTATATGAAAAGAACCTGAGTACCAGAACCATAAAGTTGCATGTGGATCCTCCAGGAACAGTTCTTCGTC